>JAFMSR010000009.1:6075629-6257524 GCA_022818135.1 Saxidomus purpurata
GGATTTGTATTAGAGACTGCAAAATGCTTTGCCTGTATGTGATATGCACAGCTCGTGTTATCAAATATCTTCCTGACTTCCTCAAATCTATCATCAATATCAATGTGTTCTTCTAACATATCAAGATGTGTACCTACCAGAAATATAGGTGGCTCAGTGCCCTGCTCATTTCCAACAAACGCGTGCACTGAATTGACCCAAAACTTCAAATATTCTTCCATCGTTTTTTTCTTTGTTTTGTTAGGGTGATCATGATCAAACACATCTGCACCAAGTCCTTTTGCAATATTGAAGACCAGAATGTAAATAGCCTGTCGTGCATGGAAAAGCTGGTGAGTTGCGTAATAAACAAACTGCCCTCCAAAATCCCAAATGTTGCATTCTAAATCTTTTTCATCAAGTGTATTTGTTGCTGAATTAGATTTTCTCATTTCTCTCTCAAACTTCTCAAAAGTTGGTCCTTTGAGTTTTGGTTTTATCTCGTTACCTTCTGCAACCAAGAGTTTATGGGACGTTTTTGCGTCCATACTAAAGCTTGGAGGATCTGACGTTTGTAAAGGCACACCATTCTGCAGCTGTGCTGATACTGCAACTGATACCAGCCGTTTAACACTTTCATCAGAAACATCGTCATAGTGTTTTATTACCCACATATTATATTCTGCTGACGAACCTTTACAAATTTGTACATCTATACCGTCTGTTGATTCAACGCCATCTACGGACTGTCCTGTTAAACGTCTGACCAAAGAACTTTTTCCCTGTCCGTAACATCCAATCACCATTATCCTAATTGTTTTGTCCCTCTCCTTTCCTTCTTTGATTGCAGTTTCGTACAACTCGATTGTCCTAGGATCAGGATCAGGATAAATAGGGAAAACAGCTAAAATTGAATAGTTGTGTTTTAAACAACAGGGTCATGACAGAGAAGAATTGAACAAAAGTTCGTACAAACATGTTATAAAGTGATTATACACAGATTATACATGATTTTTATTATTCTGTTTGAAAATAAAGTAGGTTTTAAATGGGAAACACATCTCTGCTTAAAATTTAATTCATATGTGAATTCTTTGATCAAAGTCAAGGATACACAAACGTTTATGTCTTTCAAGTTTTATTCTGACTTCAGAATATCAGTAACAGTGTCAACGCTTGACCAACCAAGTAGTAGCATAAAAAGGTTTATTAATAAAATCACAAGTACAAAATGTACGTGGGATATAAATGGAAATAGTATGCATATTAAAACATATTGCGATACGTTTTGATATGAATTGCAGAGAAAGGCAAAAAATAAATAGAGCTTAATTAGTATAATCAATTGATTCATGGTCAGTTACTTTGAAATCCCTTGAGCGATCTGACTGCTTAATTTCTATAAATAGTTTATCAATGACTATGGTACCCGGGTAGTGTGATAATTGCACAAAACATCTAAAACGGAATTGAAGTATTATTTGGTATTCAACATTTCAATTGCAATATATATACAGAGTACCCGAAGAAATCTTGTTGGTTATTTACTTGGCTTAGATATGATTGTGTCAAAAGATACTGTGATTAAATGCTGTGCTGATAAACTGATCAATTATACGGATTCAGTTCGGACTGAAATGCATGTCGTGATCTGACTGTAAAACAAATTTACTCAGGTTCTATTTTCGTAGACCATTATTACAGTGTTAGCTGATGATCCAATATAATCTTTCATGTTAAAGGATAACGTGAGAGGACAATGCCAATATGAATAATGTTCTAGGATTTATAGGTAACAAAATACTCTTGTTAAAAGCTAGCACGTGAACATTGTGGCTGCATCTTAAATTGCTTTGATAAGTTGATAATGTCGTGTTTGGAGGCTAACAAGCCAATATTATATGTGCACTATATAGGTTATGTGCGCGACTGCTTCTATTATTACTTTGATCAATTTCATATTCCATGTATGGAGGCTGACCAGCCATGATTATATGCGAGGAGAAAGAATAATTATAAACAGTATTAGCATATGAATGTCAAATATGTTTTTTTCAGTTATTGTCGGATGATATAGATAATTTACCCGATAGTGTGGTATTATTGGTCGATAAGGTGACCTGGAACTATTGAAGGATGCTCGAGCCGACAGTACCACCAAATGTTGTAACAGAGGTTTTATTCGGTTTGAGTAATTCTTTGGGAGCAAAGGACATCTTTCCGGTCAAGCCATTCATCTTCGGTATATAGCTGTGTTCAGTTGTTCAATATTTAAATTCATTCATGGCTGTGTTGAAATTATATTATAGTGATATATAGAAACAAAAATAATATCAAACAGGGAACGCCACGTACCAAAAACGCAGCCTCCCCAAAACGAACCCCACAGCACCCAGAAGTGCACAATTAAAAGCACGTAGAAGCACGATTATATGTCATCGCCAACTGATTGAACGCTAGTTAAAATCTAGAAGAAGCTGCTATCTATAAGCTTTTTACGAAAACTGTAAAGAAAGAATCAGTGACTTGTGATCTGTTGTTTTGAAAACAGTATCAAGAATCATATAGTTATCTGAGCAATGTTTGCGTATGCATGTGGTGTTTGAGAAGTGAGGAATCGTTCAGATATGGTATTTCAGTCTACATATACTATATATTAGTATATTTATTGAATCAGTTCATAAATATGGACAATGGGTAGCTATTGCTTGTACTAATACTGCTTTGTATCCTGTATTAAATTTACAGGGACGAATATTGATTTTGATTTTGATAATCACATATTTTGTGGAATTTGCAAATGCAAAAATGAATACAGGTTAAGGGACATGGGCAAACCATATCATATGCAGATAGTAGTTTTCATTGAAACATTTAAAGATTATGTGTCAGATATTTCAATTCTCTGAGCTCAGGGGGCGCAACTGTAGCCACCAATAACGTATTAAAGAACGTTTTAAGAGGCATGGTAGATAGCGCAGTGAAAATGCTAAAGATGGTTATATCAAGGATTTAGTGTTCCACAGAATGTCGGTTTTTAAACCTGAAATTACATTTCATGTTAATGATTTTATTTTATAACTACTAGTTTTCCCGTTCTTTTAATTCAGCTTGCCCAAGTGCTCACTACAATATATACTATATTGAAAGCAAATGACTTTGTGTTATTCTTCTTTGAACAAAGAATCTATGTAGAGTTAAGGAAAAAAAGGCGAAGTTGGCTTTCAGGCAGTCATAGTACCATATTATTCTACACTGATATAGATGCGTACTGTGCAGTAGTATTGTTTAGTAATTTTTTAGAGTTTGTAATACTCGGGTAATGTACACGTCTACAGTACACTAAATATAGAGTTGTAGTATACTGTATGTTATGTACTGTTCAATTATAAAGTGCTCTTAGTAACTGAAGTAACTAATAGTACTCTATAGTGTATAGTATTGTAATTCCCTGTATTGCTAGCATTGAAAAATAAGTTTCTAGAACGGAGTAATTTCAATAATTCTGTAGAACAAGAGTGTCGTTATTCTAACCCGTTTTGTATTGACGAAGCCTTTAAAAGACTATCTCTGTTTTTTTTCATTATGCTAACATTTGCTGTTGGATGCAGTGGATCGGAGTCTCTGTAATCGGTTTGAAAGTGGCTAATGCAATGAGGCTGTAGAGCAAGTGTGGTGAAGGTTTGTGTATGAAAGATTTCACGTCGGTTTCGTATAATATCTTTTTTCTAGCTTTTATTTGAACACAATTATGCCATCAGCAAATGAGAAATCAACGACGGGATATGACTGTAATCAAGAATGCGTTTGCTGTTCTTGATGACGAGCAAAACAATATCTAAATAAAGTGACATAAAAATATAAAAAATAAATGATACTTATTATGCAATATTTTACAGGTGTTAAGAAAATATCTTTCTAGAAAAACATGGTATTAATTATGAAGACGAATATTAAAATGGGGTATTTCTTAAAAAAATTGACCGGGGATCGAACAACGAACAACATGCATAAGAAGACGAATACAATACAGCACATGTATGAGCATGCATTTGTGCTGAAGATAAGATAGATGGATAGGATTCCTCTTGCACTAACGTTTGTATACTTGGTAAAGTTTAAAACACGGGAAAAATGGTACAATATTAGATATACACGAGGGTTGTCCGGAAAGTTCGTAGACACATACTGGATTCCTACCAGTTCTCGGGCGGAAAATGAACTTTTTTGTATTTAGTGTAGCAAAAAATACTAGTAAACCCGTAAAATTTTCACAGGATAAACTTAGGTTCTCTGATGACATTATAAACTTGTGAGTTTATCGACTGCGTCCACAGCTTGTTTATAAATGAGGTCAGAAAAGGGGTACAATTTCTCTCTTTAAAGCCTCATCGGGCAACCCATCATCGGGCACTCAACTTTGTGCAAAGCACTTTTCCCAACAAAGATGTTTAGTGCTTGTTTTACTATTTTAAATACATGTACGAAAAACAAAAAAAAATATACATAAGTATATTCCACTCAAAATAAACATCATTTAACTTGCATTATTTACATTTATAGTTTACATGTTCACAAGGATAAAATATGAACAGTAATAATGTTTCTTGCTCATGCTGATCCTTAAAAAAAGAAAAAAGGGGATGCCAAAAAAAAACATTGAAGTGTAGTTTGAGCCTTGAACCCTATCCGTAAGGGTGACATACTGCGGACGTAGCCACTGGACCACTTCCGATATCTTCTTTTCATTACAGTATTTAAAACTACTTATCTCATATCGTTTTTATACGCCTCATCCTTTACACGGTATTTTTATGTTTGAATTATATTTCTTGAATATACTTACTTTTACACATTTTTTTCAAATTAGTATATATCTGACATAGTTTCGTTCACATTGTCTGCAATATCGATATACAGTGTACCTTTACAGACTGAACCCCTGCTTTTATCTCAGCGCATGCGCAATAAAATCAGAAAACCCCCTACTACTGGCAGCTTAGATTATAATCAAAGTACTGAAAGTGCTGGAGAGTCGATTGTCTCTAAACAACACAGACTGTACACATACATGTGTAAATATCAGGGCAACCCATGCATGAGTAAAGTTATCAACAAACTGGAGACACAAATGTCCACAGAGTTTGACCTTTAACCATATGTGTAAACTTTACTTTTGATAGGAACCCATGTGCTTACCTTTTGCATTCAGTGACTACATGTATGTTCAACTACCCTATAAAGTATCATAGCTGTGAATGGTAACTGAGAAGTGGAATTTTACAAACCTGAACTGAAAATTCAAAGTTTGCACAACTTTTAATGTCATTCAAAAGTTATGGGATTTGCCCATAGGGTTGAGTGTATTGTGTCAATAATACAAAATAAATTCCTATCCTAAATTGTAGGCAAAAACTGAACAATGAGCAAGATCAAAGAAGACACAGAGTAAATTAATCACTGAACAAGAAAAACAGTGATACAAAGTATCACAGCGGGCCCACAAACAAAACTGACATGTAAATATTCTAGAAATTGGTGATGATTGATGTTGAGGCATGGCCCGAAAAGAACCCAAGGAAACCAATTCTGGTTGTACAAGCAAAACCTGACACGACTACTGACTGAACTTTACTGTTATCGAATAATATGTATACAGTATGTCTTATTAACATTATCCTTATAAGTTTGACATGAATGAAGTTTTCTATGATTATTTGCTGTAAAACATTTACAATGGTTTAAAGTCTTAAAATTATAAGTAACACAGAACAAAAATGTAAAAAAACAACTGTATTAGATGGGTTTCGAACTCGCGTCCGCCGCAGTAAGTCAGCGCATTTCAATTTCCAGCATCTCTACCAACTGCTCTATGTCCGCCGACTACAGCGTTATAGGTAAAAAACGAGTTATTATAAATTTGTATGTCCAAGTCGTTCGTTCGCGCATTAATAGTATTTACGATTAATTGCACATTTAAAGAATGACAACGAAATAATATTATTCTATTCTGAAATGTTTTTAAATTATTTAGATTTATTACTATATAATTTTGAAAACAGAAATCGCTATAATGCCTAACAACTGTTTATATGGAACTACTTGTTTGTATGTTGTGCGTTCGGCCGTAAGGGGCCGATATACTCTGTTAACTTTGGTTTGATTTTAACAATCGACCCAAAAAGTAACACAATAGAGAGGTGATTAAAGCGGGATGTTTTCAAAATATGAGAAGTTTGAGTCACCTATTTAGGTATATAAACAGAAAGAACAATCGTCCAAGTGACATGGTTCCGTGATCAAGGACTTTGAGTACGGTATAAAACCTGTACGGTACGAAACATAAAATCGCCCGAAGATCTGGTAGCGCCCGACAGCTGGTAGTAATTCAGTACTGTCCAAAACTCATTGATAATAAAAACGAGATGAAAAACTCCAGTACAGACGCATGCATGCTGGGGCTTATTAAAATACTAGTCACTCTCGATATGGTAAGTTATTACTGATATTTAGGCAAATGAAATGTTCTGCCTCGAAGTTTTTCGCGTCTTAATGAGTGGAAACACGACGAAATCGATAGACGCTAAATACGGGCTATAATGTGCGTGTAACAGAGTCTTGGGTCAGGTAACTGTATTTCAGGCTTTGCGGGTGCAGCAGTATGCCAACGGGCAGTTTAGAAAGATTCTAGTTTTTATTTTCCATTGGCATTTTTCAGAGCTCTACTCAATACTAGTACTTTATTTCTGATCGCTGCAAACAATAACTCATCAAACACTTGGTTTGGATTTGAGAATGTTAAAACATAACACCAGTGAAGCCAGTAAATAATGTAACGTCATCGAATATTTTAACTATAACGTTTCCCTCTAATTTTGTGTGTAAATTATTAAATTTTGCGACTACATTAGATCATGTAACGCTTTTAACGTGACAAAGTAACCCACATGATTATACTTATTATAATTACACAAAAAAACAAAACACTTGACATTGAATGCTATAAAATTGTATGATGTAAATTTTAGTACTGAAGGAGAGTATGCAAGGTAAAAGGAAAAGTAACAATTGTTTACGAACTTCCGGACAACCGTCGCACACTTTAAATTTCATTTCAATTTAAATATGTTTAAACTTATAATCATAGCCTTATGATGCGTTGCGTTTTGTAGTAGCGCTAAGATATTCGCTTCTTTACGAACGTGTTTGTTCAAGACGGCTGTAGGTTCGAGTCTTTGCAATGATGTTGATCTTTTTGTTTTTTTTTATTGTTTTACTTCTGATTTGTTTCATTTATTCATTTGCCGGCTTTTTTTTCTTATCCCCTGAAGGAAATGTGGGCGGCTTATAGCGATCGACTCCTCAATACGTCCATCCCCTCTTCTTTGTCCGGAGCATAACTCCAAAAATGTTAAATGTTTCAATATGCAATGGTTTTATATGAAACTAAGTACCATTTTAAAGCGTCACAACTTCAGCGGCATTTGTCATACACGAAGTATTAAAGTGCAAAGTATACATGTACATAACGATACCAGAAAGCATCAATGCATTTATTGGATGTATATGTAGTAGAAGACCAACCATCCCATAAACATCAACGTCTGCTTCCACCTAATACTTCGTGCTCTCTAACAACATTGCTGAAATAACTATGTCTCATAACCGAATAGGTATACATTGGCTATCAAAGTTGTAAGGTTTCCCTAATTATTTAAATTAAACTTATCCGATAGATGTTGTTTATCAGCAAAACATATTCCGGTCGGACCTGTTCTAATAAATTTACACATTGTTAACAAAATCGGATAGTCAGTGCGTATATAGCTGTTTTCAAATTGTTTTGCAGAAATTAAAAAAAAACAGCAACATATAATCCAAGTAGAATATTGTCTAACTGTCCTGTTTTAATAAAAATATTTCTAAGATTTTCATATACCGGTATTTAAAGCGATGGCTGGTGTCCGTCGTATGTCTGTCCTCTGTCCGCACTTAAACTTGTGTATGCAATAGAGGCTGCATTCTTCACTGGATCTTCACTGGATCTTCAGGAAAATGTATGTATGATGTCTTGATAAAAATCTAGGTAGTGCTTGAATATGTGTAATTTGGGGTCAAAAAATAGGTCACATGGTCAAATCATAGACAGACATTGTGCAAGCAATAAAGGTTGCATTTTTCATTTGATCTTCATATAATTTGGTCCGTATAATTTGCTTGATCAAATCTAGGTTTAGTTTGAATACGGGACATCTGGCGTCAAAAACTAGGTCACTCGGTCAAATTATAGAAAAACCTTATGTTTGCAATATAGGTAGCATTTTGCATTGAATCGTCATAAAACTTGGTCAGAATGACCATCTTGATAAATTATAAATTGAATACGCATTAGGGCTATCTGGAGTCAAAAACTACTTAATGGGGTCTATTCATAGTAAAACCTTGTGAATGTAATACATTTTGTATTGGATCTTCACGAAGCTTGATCAGAATGACAGCCTTTATAAACTGTAGACATAGTCATAATATAGGTCTACTAGTGTTATGGGGTCATAGAAAACCCTTGTGTATGCAATTTAGATTGCATTTTTCATTGAATCTTCATGAAACTTTATCAGAATGATTACCTTGACGAAATCTAGATCGAGGTCGAATATGAATCATCTAGGCACTGGGTCAAATCACAGGAAAACATTGTGTACGCAATATAGACTGCATTTTAGTTTGTTCTTCATGACACTTGTTCAGTATGATTGTCTCAATGAAATTTAGATCGAGTTTGAATATGGGTCATCTAAGGTCAAACACTAGGTCAGCCGGTTAAAAACCTTGTGTATGCCATACAGGTGACATTTACAACCAAGTCATGAAAATTGGTCAGAATGTTTGTGTGGTTCACTTGGAATTAAAAACTACCAGTTCCATTCCAAGGTACTCTAGAAGTCACATTTTTTTAGCCAATCATCATGTGAATTGATCAAAATGTTTGTTTTGTCAAGGTCAAACATAATGTTTGTGTTTATGATATATAGTTTAGGGTTTAAGTTTGGTCACATATGGTCTGGTGAGCGATATATGACCATCGTGACCCTCCTGTATTTTAGAAAATGTTACTTAAGGTGAAATGCGCCTCAAATTCTTTTCTCGAATTTTCTTCTTACATTTGCACCATGTATATATCAGCATATTTCCGATTGTACAGCGGTTTTTTTTTTTAATATCTTGTAAACGTTTTCTTCAGTAGTGCTTCAAACATGGCTACTGACGTCGCCTTTCTACAAGCGCACTTTCCTACGCTGTCGACAGGTGTTTAAGCTGTAGCGTTTTGCCTTTGTAATATATTTCCAACGAACTAATTTATTTTTATATCCTTAAATCAGAGCTACAAACTGATATAAAAACGTTAAAAGTTTGACGTTGTAGCCGCTATGCACGGATTTATGACATCAAAATGGAAATTAACGCAAAAACTATTTTGTTAGTAATTGACATTTTAAAATAAGGGGTCACCGACTTACGTATTTCGTAATTTTACGAATTCGTACCCCTACCCCATGTCATAAGCTTTAAAATGCAATTTTTAAACGTGTCATTGGAATAAATGAAACTTTTATGCACAACTTGATGCTTCGTCAGATATGAAATACTGTTTATAACAAAATACCAATGATCTAAAGACATGAAATTAGCAGTATATTAATATTGATTACGTATATACATACTGAAAAAAGAAATGTCTTTCTTTAATCTTACTTATTTTTCATAAATTGTCTCATATTCTTGCATTCCACAATATCAATAATATCGGTGCATTCTTCCTGGAATATGACAGGAGGAATTGAAGAGGCCGCTGTCAAATACCGCTGATGGGATCCGAACCGGCAACCTTCGAATGAGGTGTCCGCTACTTCAAACCTACTCATCGACGTCTTCCAACATAGTGTTTACTTCATGTCAGGTCGTTTACTACGCAGTTTTCTAAATACGTAGTTTTGTTCAATTTTTCGTGCGATTACAATGATCTCTTTCAATCATAATGCATGCCATTGAAACAACTAGCATGATGAGTAAGAATACCATCTGCAATCAATCGTCATGTTTAATAATATCGAGTTTGATTGTCGGCAGGCAAGAATGAAATGTTTTCGTCACTTTAATTTTGCCGTACAATTAATCTTTCATATTTGATAATCATGACAGGTTGAAAGTGTGACATAGCAAATCAGTTTTCCGTCACAACTTTTAGATGCTTTATTTCATATTAAGTACTGCTTAGGTTATAAATGTGAATATGATGTACACAAAAAATAGAAAGACAACCACATTACAGAGGGATAAACAGAAGGGAACGACTGATCTTTTTCAAAACAACATTTACATTACACAATTTTAAACCAATCATGAATTTCATTTATGCGCGAACAGCTTATCTCATGTTGGCACGAGCAGCCGAGATTTTAATTACGAAACAAGTATGGGTGGATATGTGGATAAGGATGAGACACTTACTTTACTCCAAAGACACATGGGATGTGCCCTACGGCAATGCACCTAGCACAACACCAAGCTGTGAATGAGTTTATTATTCGGACAAATTAACCAGACCCCATGATTATAAATACATTTTCGTGCTCTACTGTTTGGACATGAAACAGATAATAAATTTTGAAACGAATTTCAAATTCTTATAGAAAGCATGTTAGAGACATTTACTTTGAATTCACTAAATGTTTTAATACTGTATTGATTCAAAATTTGAGCAGGAAACTGAGCTGAGCATAAAAAAGGTTTTATAATTACGGGGCCTTTAACCCTCTGACATCAAAAACGTATTTTCGCAGTTGATTTATTGTCTATATGTATCTTCGGCTGTTATCTTACGAATATGCACGAGGCAAATCTTGTGACATAGTTATTATTAAATCGTTAAATCTTTTACACAGATGGTACATTTGTGGCTCAGTTACATGTAGAGTATAGCTCATGGTTTCTTTCGATCCTAGCTAAAGTAAGTAGACCAGTGAGATTCATAAAACTGACTTTAGCTAATTAAATAGTTAAAACTTTAAATATTCAAAGCATATAATTTTCATTTCACTTATCTCACAATAAATAAATGCTACATGTATAAGCTTAACTTTGTCCTTTCTTAACTGTATTAACTCCATTTTCTTCAGCACCTTTTAAAGAATTCCTTGGGTTTTAGTCAGTATAATTGCGCGTTCAGTTGCACTACATGTCGAAATGACGAAAAAATATGTTTCATGCTACTTGAATTCCTCATGCAACCCACTCCATTGCTGATTTATTGTTAGAAAAAGACTTGTATTGCACCAACAATTTCCGTAATCTCGCACCTCCGGAAATTTATTTATTCGGAGTAATCGCTGGAAAATATATTAATGCAAAACGGTCAGAATCAGGTTAGTTTGTCCGCATAATACATGTACCACTAATGAAAGTTACTGGTTCTTCCACTCATACGTGATTCGGTTAATTTCGGTTTGTGTGCGGAGAACGATAGATAAAAAAAGAACGAGCGAAAACAAATTATGTGTTGTTTTATCTGAATTATTTCTATTTGAGGTGCAGGCATGGTACCGTATTTTACTATGTACATGGAAGGAGGGTGTAAATCCAATCTAAACACTATAGAAAAGCACTGTTCAAAGATCACATCTTCCAATAAATGGTTCCTGGCAGATAAAGATTTGAAGCTTTAAGAATAGTCAATCCTGGTATATAAATTGCTTTATTGAAAAACATGAGCCTGTAAGTAAATCAACTAATCCCTATGTAGAAAAAGAAAACGTAGAAAGTAGCTACAAGTACATCACAACGTCAAAACTAGGTTTGGGAAAGGGGTGAAACTTCTAGGAATTGTAAAAACAGTAAGCCGGTGACCCATCCTTTTTATCATATCAAATGAACGTTAAATGATTTTTATATAGCATATCAAAAGTATGCATTTTTCCATTGAGCTAATTTTTATTACTCCTATTATAAGGCAAAATTTTAAGCAAAAGCCTGCTAGAATTTACCCGTTTTGACGTCACATACTCGCGACTAGCATCTCAAGCGTCGAAATGATTTCATAAAATTTAATACCATTATGAAGAACCTCTTAAATGCAAGGCGCGTGACATTTTGTATTGTCTATTAATTTAAAATCAAAAGCGCGATGAAGGAAAACTCGATGATTAACATGAAATAACGAGCTGTCCAAAAGTGACGTCAGTGGCAATGTTTGAAGCACAACAGCATAAAAACCGTAAGAAATATTAAAACAATGAAATCAAAATTCTATCAGAAATATATTCAATTATGCACAGTGTAAATTTCATCAGAAAATTCAAAGAAACAATTTGAGGCGCATTCGACCATAATTAAGGCAGAATGCATCAAAATTGTGGATAGTGTTTGCTTTGAAAATTGCCATTCTTTCAGGTTTCGCTCAATATTATTTAGTATTGAATGACGTCAAAAAATTATAATCTTGTTTCTTCGGAAGAGTAAATGATTCTACATTGTTTATAAAACTGATATAATTTTATAATCAAACTAGAGAGAAATAACCATAGCTATTATTCTTCTAAGTAGACTTTAAAAGAAAGATCTATTTCATAAAGGAAGCCCGTGACCCTTCCTTAAAATCAACAAGGTGAGATGGCACAGGTCCCTAGATATATAAATTATGCACTTACCAAATTGTAATTCAATTAGCAAGTATCATTAACAGAAGTGTTGATACTGCATTTTTCCAGACAAATTAAGCAAAGCTTATGTTAGAAATGGCACAAAAGATAAGTTTTCTAATCCATTTCCATTTTGAACACTATCTCAAAACTGTTCGAAAGACATATTTGCAAACAAGCTTAATGGTTATTTTAGTGAAACGGATCTCCTTTTATTCGAGGCAGTCTGGCTCACAAAGCCACGTTCTTGTCAGACAGACCTCACTCGTATGATCAATATATAAATGAAGGTTACAGATAAAAGCAATCTTGCATGAAGACGTTATTTCTTGATCTTGAAAAGGCTTTTATATAGTTGACCATGACTTATTGCAACTCCCTTTTGACTTTAAAGGTACCATTTAGAATTTCTATGTATATATGGAAGCCAACTGAAATGTGTTGTTAATTTGTACTGTAGATTTTAAAAATTGACTGATAGTAGAATTAACAAAATAGTTTACAAACATTGTAAAGATATAACTGGTAGACAGTGTAGAAACTGGCATTATACAGTAAAAGTGTTGCTTAAAAATATCACTGCAATGAGTATACTGATATGGAACATGTTCATGTATCAGAAACATTGTTAAAAAAAGTTCAAGAAAATTTTCTTAATCAATATATTTTAATATATATTTAATAAACTAGTGGTAAAGTCTAGACTTCAGGATGAAATTTAATATTCTGATGCTTGGTTAAAATTTTAAGCTATCAAATAGACTAGAATTTTAAACTAATGCCAGCTTTTCTAACTTTTAGATACTATTTTATCATAATATGCTTGTAGTGGGCAAGGTAGATTAATGAGAGTATTTTATCTAGTAGTCATTCCCAGACTATTGAAATGTATTCCTTACTTCTACACTTCCCACATACTTAGTATATTGGGAAAAACAATGATTTTGTTTTATCAAATGGAATATTTGTTTTAATTCATGAATGTCTTATGTATAAGTGAAATGTATTTGTAGTCTCTTATAATTCTGTATGGAATGACCATTTACATGTACTTATTTTATGTTGTATGTATGAATTCTTATGATGTATTGTAAATGGATGAGACTTTAAAGGGGCACTCCCTACGTCTAGCAGATTATATTCTCGAAATATAGATCATGTGTTCAATGAACGTAAAATGATAAATAAATACAATTTCAAAGAAGAACCTATGGCGAAAAATGCCTCATTTTACCACAATTAATCAATATAGAGGCTTTCTGTAATAAATCGCATCCACCCATTAATTGTACAACAACAACTCTTCATAGAGTTTGAATGGTTTACAGTACTGCAGCATATTTTAAACCGCTGATTTTATCGATAATGACTGGGAATGCATAGCTGAAACTTTTAGGTTAAGTTATAATACTTCCAAAGATTCTATTATCTATGTTTTGGAGGTTATTTAGTTTGGCATCAGTTATAGGGTATGTCCCTTTAATAAACATTATATATATTATGTTTTAACAATTAACCTGGTTTCCATCAAATTAAATAAGTTTTATCTAAACACCACATTGACGTGCGTGTATGCAAGGCATTTTATAAACTAGTCCATTATTTTAATAGTTTGGTTAGAGAGCTGAATTATTGAAACTTTTCTCTACAATAAACGGTAAGTAAACACGTTACAAACACCACACCTCAAATTCAAGCCAAAAATAGTATTTAAATAAGAAATTACATTTGAATATTCAATCTGGAATCAAGTTATTATAAGTTTGTGAAGCAATAGGACTATGTCTACATTTCTTAAGCGTTGAATAAAAATTTAGTATATAAATTAATATTGTTGACTTAATCTTGACATAATGTGAAAGCAAATTGGTTTTGAAATTTAGGTTTGCTAATATTTATCTGGTAAACATTTTTACAGTTTTATATATACTATTTTTTCTAAAAGGCCTCATGTTAGTTTTGTTTTGTATTAAGATACATGATTGAAACCGTTACCTTTTATAAATACGGATAATTATCCTTAGTAATATCTCTACAGTGCAAACAAAGTGAATTGTAGCACTATTAGTGGTATCTCGTTATTACATTCTAGATTCAAAAAGTGCACTATCTGAGATCACTTTGCCATAACATTGCGTCTTAGTTTATTCCAGGCTGCTTCAGTAAGCAAATGACGGACACAAATGATCAAGTTTTAATAGGTTTGTAAGCTTGTTTATGAACCAACGGATAATCATTATACATTGAAAAAATCACTTCGGTGCCTATGGAATCACAGTTGCAATATTTTGTTGTTGTTTTGGGCAAAAATGACAGTGAAACTCGTTTATTACCCAAAGACAAAACGCAATAGAGTGTGTGATTGTAGAGCGTGTTCGGGTATTTCTGAACACTTAAGCAACAATCTTCACCAAAAAATCAATTTTTATCTTTAAGGCCTCTTAATAATTCCCCACGTTGAAGTAGTATCTCTTGTAAATGTTGTCTAGTCAGTGGAGGCAGTTTGTGAACATGTCGGTTGATTCTGAACACACTGGATGGTAAATCTGAACACTTCTAAAGGACGACCATAAACTAAAGGAGGCTTAAATATCTAAATCAATTATTGTGTTAATTATTTTATATACTGACATAAATGGGAATTCAGGCAAAATTAAATACGGGTACATTTATTTTTGTATATAGATTAAAGTTACTAATTGACTTTGATAAAAAAATTGCCTAACATGTACGAAAATACGATAAATAGATATACCGACTTCACATCCCGGATGTTTTCAAACATTATTATAACGATAATCACACTCGAATATGTCAACACGAGTGGCTGTTGGTCCCTTTAACCCCAATTGTACATAAAGTCTAAAAGATTCAAGCTAAGCTTTGCAGAAACATAGTCTGGAGTGTTCTTTACTATACAGGAAGATTTAGCTGTTGCCTGGTGACGTTAATGTATTTGACTTTAGTTGGTGTATCTATTCTGTACAATGCAGATTTTATATGGTAAATATTCTTTAGCATTTATATTGCCGTCATCTGAAGAAAACGTAAAAACTTGAAATGTGCACGCGGGCAGTTTTTCTCATGCAGTTTACACTACGTCCATAGATTATAATGAAATCTGCCCCGGCAAGATAACTTTCTTTGTCTTTATTTTCAGATGTAGAGCACTTAGGCCTATTATTTATATACATGTTTATTAGTTTATACTTATTTATTTTAGGTCGATTGTGAAACAAGTTATACAACTTAGATCTAATCACTCTCGACACCTCATTCCTGATGGTATCCATCGCCGTGAGGGTATGAGAGAAGAGAAGCCAGTTTTTTTCCTTTTTAAATTGCGTGAAATTGTTTACATGTACACACTATTTAAAGAATAACATTTAATATGAAGACAGTATAATGAAACAATCATAATTATAGTTCAAACTATCATGTTGAAATCTAAATGGAAGATTGGTTCACAAATACCCTCCTTATGAATATTGCTATCGGATATTTCTGAACACTGTATGAAGATGAATTAAGCTATCAAAGGGATAAAATCATGTCCTAACGTTGACGAATAAAATACAGAGATCGTATTTTATCCATGTAACTGACTACTTGATGGAAAGTACATGATGCAGAATCTTAGCAGGTAATTGATGCGTATTTAAAGTCCAAGAATCTCTTTGAAAATACTGATATTGTAAATTAATTATATTGATATAGTAATGTTAGAACAATGTTCTATCCAGTCTAAAAATCGTTGACATATTTATTTCTTTTTTATACAAATCGTTTCTTCACGAAAAAGAGTTGCCAGAATGCCTCTCTTGTTTCTTGCAATATCATTTGGTCATTTTTTTGCACAAAAAAACCCCACAAAAACTTACTCTCAAAAGCATGTGCCTTCTTGTACAACAGAGGTGAATAAGAGGATGCTTGATAATAATGTAAGGTATACTTGAAAAATTGGAATTGTATTTAAAATATCAAAGTTCACAAAATGTCTAATCATTTTTTCTGTAAAAACAAGTATGAATTGTTCATCTAAAGATATAAATTGCCGTATTATATGTAAGAAATGTAAAATACAGTATGTTGGACATACACGACAAAACGTTTCCTAACGTATGAACAAACACAGCTTTGATATTTTAAATACACATTTTACTGATTTCAATTACATTCATTATGTTCTCATTATTTCCGCTAAAAACCTTTTTCAAAAAATGACCCAAGCTTTTTCTGAAGAAATGAAATGTTACCGATGTGTTAATACTTCTAAATAAGAACTCAGATACAGGGTATAAATACCGCAGACACAGCTGTTGGGAGAATCATAAACAGATAACGCAGATAGTTTCACTACATGTAGGGGACAGAAGCAGACCGAGTATGACTTAGGGTTAGTTCGAGTTGGGTGGCTTATGGTTGTCTCCGTCGCTTTGCAGAATCTAGGAGTTGCCAAAAAAGCAGTTTCAAGTATTTTACGGTAGATAAGTCGGACCATTGCAATATGTGACTATGTCTTTGGTTAAACGTTTAGAAGTTTTTGAAAAATCGTTTGTTAGCTAGTGGTGTAAATGCTTGCTTATATAATTATGCTTTATTCGCTTTATTGCTTACGGAATCGACAAACAAGCAAGAAATCAACAAGCGCATATGATAGGGAGTATTTTGCTGTACTTTGCTATCCATAAAATGATTATATTGAAGATTTAAACAAAACTGACATAAATTATATGAAATACTTTGTAGGTGGGACGAAATTATTTTGTCAGAAAACAATAATTAAAAATATTCTGTCTGATGATAGAACCATGATCTACTAGAGTAGGGAAGCAACAGCTATATCACTGTGCCAGTGTTTTTTCGGTTTCAATATACATTTGTACATGATTACGAGCGTTTATTATATATAACGGTAATGTTTTTCTTATACATTTTTATAGCGATGCTTCATGTATATTCTAACCGAAAAAATACTGGCACAGTGATATAAAAACATTGATTACGGAATCAAATAGTACATAGTGAAATATAAACAAACTTCTTGTAATAGAAGTCTGCATTCATTTTTAAAGGTGTATACAACTTGTGTATCTGCATTTGTGTTATTTGAATTATCTTTATTTTCTATTGAAAAAAATGTCTTTGATAACGTTAATGGCAAGTGTCACCATAACAATTCTACATAGAAAGCGCAGTAACCCGAATACTTTGTGTCACGTGAATTTGAGAAATAAGAAGTGATTAAGTCACACTTCAAATGACCAAAAAAAAAACTTTTCGAGACGACATATAAATTTAAGGTTGTTAAAGGAAAAACAAATTGTAAACTAGATAATATACTATACTTACCAAGTTGACGTTTAATTTTTTCCTGAAAAGACGAAGAACATTATAATGAAAACCAGATACTTGACTGACAATTGGAAGAAAGAAAATGCGCAGTTATAATTACTGTGGTTGATTAGGACATAAACGTGTATTCATGACCTCTAAAGTTTGTCATTTAAGCGTTTGAAATACATTTCAAAGAGCATTCTCCTCAAACTCATCGTCATGCATGGAGAAACATTTCTTTACTCGCTCGAAGATTGCTTTTTTCACTCGTCACAGACGATGTTATTTCATAATACATGTACTATTATTGATAAGTTTATGTAAGAGTACATTTTTCCACAAACTGCGTGTACAAGAACTGATAAATAACAGAGACTTGGTTTGATTAATTATTCAATTGTGCTTCAATGTTGCTTTATTGTTGCATTTCTCTAATGTTATTATATATTTCTCTTATGACGAAATGCTATGTTCAAGTCAACTTGTAAATAGAATTGTATTGTGTTCTGTTCTGTTCTCAACTGCTCTAATGACCTTTTTAACACTTTCTGACCAACCCTATAATTTGAACCTGAGATTCTCAAGGCACATTCATTCTGATCAATTTTAAAGGTCAATTTACATAATATGTGACTATAACGATTTCACAAGACTTGATTTTGATATGACTTTACACCAAAGTTATTCACTTTCAGACGTCAACTGGAAAAAGTAAGATAAAAATGCTGAACCATTTTGATAATGGTTGATTACAATATATTGCCTTTAGAAGAGCTCATCTTTGGATGTCATGATCTGGTGACTTCGTTTAGACTCGAATTAACAATATGAGTTTATCAAGAATAATTTATAGTTTATTATAGCACAATAAACAGAAATACGGCCATTTATGTATCTAAAGATTTTAAACTGAATTTACTAAAGCCATATGATTAAGTCTAATACGAGCTTTTATTAGCATGGTCGACTTGTAATTGCACGTATTAAAATTTAAGGAATAAAATATCATTCTAACTATAAAAAGACCTGTTTTAACATTTTGCGTTGCAAAACCTTTTATTCCTTATCAGATCGACAAGAAATAAGTTTCTTTTTAAAGAATTTCAACTATTACATAACGTTGGTAAGTCTCAGACACAGTCAGAACTGATTTTTTTTTCAAACAGAAAACTTTGTAATATTAGAAAAGAGATTTCATATAAATTTTATAAATTAGTCCTCAATAGCTCTGTGGTTAGTGCACTTGACGCAAGAGCGGAAGGTCGTTGGTTCCTGACCCGCTGGAAGCTGAACTCATCACTTCATTTTATTTCATCTCTCATCTATCACTGGTCATTTCTTATCACCTTTCGACAAAAACTGCCTTGTCTAGTTTCAACGTTTCTCCATTAGTACCGAGTACGTCTCTGTTAACTAACGACAAAGTCCAAAAGTAGGAACGCTGGTAAACGGAAATTCTAAGGGCATAAACTGGCGCGTCCGGAGTCTACAGTGGCAAGAAGCTAAATAATAGCCCAGTAATAGCTAAGTAGATTGTAAATGAGTACCGTAGAGTACCATGGGAAAAAAGAGATATATGCATGTGTAATGATATGCATGTGAAAAGCATTGAAAAGTGAAAATCACAGTAGAAATAGAATATACAGCAATGCTCGGCGGAGAGTACGTGAGAACGGATAGCCGATGACTAGGGCGGGCGTAGGTTGCAGAGAGGGGAAAGGAAAAGTGAGAGGGTGGAGAAAGGAGATAAGGCAGACCAAAACATTAAATAAAATTAAAAAAATAGTTATGTTAATAGAAATGTTTGGTTTATCCCTATTGGACCATTGTACCGTTAAGAATACTTGAGAAAAAACTGTAGGAATTCGCTTAGTTGGCTGCATTAAGGTAACGGTGGACAAAAACTAGAATTTCATTCGCAAAAAATCATATGTTTATATCTTTTCAATTGTATAGAAAGTATGTAAACCTTTACATTTTTTGGAATGTTTTTTCTTTAAATTCTAATCAAGTAAAGAAAAACAAATGATGGTACTCAGCATTACAAAAAGAAACAGGGCAATAAACATAATAAAATGATATACCTATCATCCATTTTTGAACAACGTTTGAAGGTACGGATAGCACCCTATAACAACACCATTACCTTTTTAAAAAAAATTCAAAACTCACTCTTTTTCCTCAAAGAACCATTTTCTCATTCAGATACGAATATACGGCGTAGATATCTTAGGTACTTTCGGTTCCAAAAACGTGCCTAGTATATTATTTATCTGCGTTCGAGCTTTGTATACATGTCAAAAGATCATACATTGCTCCCATTACTTTATAGTGTACATTGCATAAAGTCATTTTCCATTCTATATGTGGCAATAGAATATGATAGAATTCTGGTCATGATGACGAAAGGATTCCGGTCATGATGACGAAATTAACGTCATTACGAGTTGCTTTACATTGCCAAAGTAATTGCTTTATAAGGTCGCCTGAAGAAGTGCATATATTTAATGTCTGTTATGGTTGTTTTATCAGCTGGATATGTAATATATCACGTCAAGCGATGACTTAAAAAAAAAAACAAAAAAAACAGCAGTTATTGTCTTTTATGAAAAGCATTGAATCGCCCCGCCAAGTCGAAAAAACAAAAATAGCTTCTTGGCGAGTGTTCGTGTGTTTTGTTTTTACTTTTCGTCCCGCAATGTCGAAAACATGACATGACAGAAACGAACCACCATAGGTGAGAAATCGGAGGTAAGCAAGACATTTTGTGCGAATTTCATTCGGAAAAGTTCGCTATTCCAAGGTCCGAAATCATCTTTGCAAACATATGTAGGTGGAGGGAATACCCAAACTTTTAAGTGCATCGTGTATCCCATTGAATTATTGACATACTTGACAGCATTCAAGTTGTAAGGGTATTTCAGATGTTGACACATGCAAGTTCCAGAAACCATTACAGTTTATGCGGTCCATTGCCTAATTGTTCGGTCACTTAAAAATAAAGTTCTGTTAAACACGTCTTTCCTTGGGTTTAATTATCGATGATATGTGATCCGAGTGTTTTACGTTGTATCATATAAATGTGATGTTCCCTTCTATCAAACACTTCTTTTGTATGGTTAGTTATTCTTTTCTCTTTGTTTTTGAAGTCGGCGAAAATAAATGTGTTACCACATTCTCATTGTTCTCCCTTCGTACTACACATAAATCAGCATACAGTGACGCTGTAGCGAATTAAATATACTGGATTCCTACCAGTTCTCGGGCGGAAAATGAACATTTTTGTATTTAGTGTAGCAACAAACACTTGTAAACCCATAAAATTTTCACAGGACAAACTTAGGTTCTCTGATGACATTATAAACTTGTCAGTTTTTCGACTGCGTCCACAGCTTGTTTATAAATGAGGCCAGAAAAGGGATATAATTTCTCCGTTTAAAGCCACATCGGGCAACCAATTATCGGGCACTCAACTTTGTGCAAAGCACTATTCCCAACAAAGATGTTTAGTGTTTGTTTTACTATTCTAAATACATGTACGAAAAGAAAAACAATAAATATAAGTATATTCCAATCAAGATACACATCATTTAACTCGCATTATTTACATTTATAGTTTACATGTTCACAAGGATAAAATATGAACAGTAATAATGTTTCTTGCTCATGCTGATCCTTAAAAAAGAAAAAAAGGGGGAAGCCAAACAAATATTTAAGCGTAGTGTGAGCCTTGAACGCTGTCCGCGTGGATGACATACTGTACACGTAACCACTCGACCATTTCTGATAACTTCTCTGTACGACTGTATTTAAAACTACTTAATAAATATGTCATATCGATTTTATATTACGCCTCATCCGTTACACGGTCTTTTATGTTTAAATTGTATTTCTTAAATATACTTACTTTTACACATTTTTATTCAAATAATTATATATCTGACATAGTTTCGTTCACATTGTCTGCAATATCGATATTCAGTGTACCTTTACAAACTGAACCCCTGCTTTTATCTCAGCGCATGCGCAATAAAATCGGAAAAACCCCAACTGCTGGCAGCTTAGGTTATAAATAGTAACACAATAGAGAAGTGATTTAAGCGGGATATTTAAAAAATATGAGAAGTTTGAGTTACCTATTTAGTCACTTACACCGAAAGAACAATCGTCCCAGTGACACGGTTGCGTAATCTAGGACCTTGAGTACGGAATAAAGCCTGTACGGTACGAAACATAAAAACGCCCGAAGATCTGGTAGCGCCCGACAACTGGTAGGAATCCAGTACAGACAAAAATTGTGCATATGGGAGTTATTTGAGGTTATGAAATTAAAAAGTGCGCGTTTCAGTCAGTTGTTAATGCTACACAGCACGTTACTCAATACATTTTAACACCCCTCGCATGATATTCTGTAAACACTTCTTTGGTAAAACATTAAACCGCAGTGTCCATGCTTGGTCATGCAATATACTACTCACGTGATTGTGTGTCAATAGTCTTCATGTGGAGTCAAATGAATATACCGTTTTCTTAAACAATTCTTTTATTCTTTTATTTAGTTTAATATTGCATGATATTTGGTTTGCTGTTTTATATGTATACGATATTTTCGCAAACAGTTCGTTTTTTCACTTATTTATTCATTTTGTTTTGTACTCTGTCTTTATTGTATGTCAAATATATATAATGATCTTATAAAAACTTTTCCTTTATTTTGTTATTTACACCCACTATTCCGTTCATTGTTTTCATGCTAAGTCGCATTATAATACCGATTCTTTCATACACTTGCCTTATACCACCGCTTAGTTGATAAAATGTCAAATGGCCTTAAATATTAGTGATGTTAAGTTCAGTAGCATTATTATAGGTATTTCACTTTTGTGTTGTGTTGTCGGTATCATCGATAGTGCGGTTATCAGCCAATTGTCATTTGTTATGTTTAAGTGATATCTTAATAAATACAATGATTTTCAGGCCAGATGCAGCAGTTTCAGTTCGATGTCCTGTGTCATTCTGTGTACTTAATATTTTATTATGTTGACTGAGCTCAACGTGTTGTTCGGTTCATACGCTGTTTTAATTTGGAGGTTGTAAACGAAAGAAAAATGGTGGCAGCACCCAATAAGAGCGATGTTAAACCGAATAGCTTATTCATTTAACTCAACTTGAAGGCAATGCCCAAAACCCATAATGAATTAAACTAGTCAAAAAAAGTAACTTTTTGAGAGACAGTAGACCAAATATCATGCAATACATGTAATAACCTAGTAAGATAGATTATTTCAGAACAGCATATCATTTGACTCAACGCGAAGACTGTGGACCAACAAAGAATAATAGCATGGTGTTTCACAAAATAACATACTTCTTTAATAGAGCATGAATAGAATGAACCAAGTATCACGAATAAATTACCTAATAAAAGAGATGATTCACAGAACATAATATAAAAGTGACTCGACATACAGACAATGACACAAACATCACAAATAAATAAAAGGAAGTGTTACAGAACATCATATGTATATGTCATACCGTACAAACAGCGAACCATATACCGATAAATAATTCAGTTCAAGCATTCAACGTACGTCGATAACACTTCTTCATAAGACACTTTAATATTTAAGGAAGCTATTACTCGCGTCGGTTGTTTAAATATTATTTATTGATACAAAGAATTTACCCTACAGTTTGGTTTTCTCATAAGAATATATGTAGTTACCAGTCTCTACCTCCCATTGATAACAATTACCAGTCTCTACCTCCCACTGATAACAATTACCAGTCTCTACCTCCCATTGATAACAGTATGTAGTAGATGCCTTTAAATGACTTATTTGTGTAGAGTTATGTATATTCTAAGCACTTAAGAATATCTGACATGTATTCGTCCGGCTAAATACACGTACACTATCACGAATCTTAGTCTGACCCATTTAACCTTAAGTTTTGAAGTGTGATTTTGCAGTGAGAAAGGCATCCTTGTGCAATGGTTCTTACGAAAATTTACAATATGTTTTACACGTTTCGATGCTAATCGTTGATGATAAAATAAATGTTAAAAATATCTTACTTATAAAGGTCACAGTACCAAATAAACTTTATGAAAAAATATCGAAAAGGTTGTTTTCTATTTCGCCGCCTTAAAGGTCTGAACATTACTGTGACATCACTGCAAATGCTATTTACATAGTTATGGATCCATGCAGTAGGTATTGCATAATCCTATATTTAGTGTTATTTAAAATGTCGCGATGTCAGTTCGCCTTGCATGGCGTCGCGTCTGCATTTATAGCGTGATTTTTTAGCGATGCCTTATCACATTGTTGTGCGAGGTATCGCATTGTTGCGTAATATGCCGCATCGCATCGTCGTGATGTTGCATCACACTCACATGCATCGTTCCGACAAACGACAACGCGATGCGGCGCTCGACAATGCGATAAGACACTCTACATTGAGATTCGACGCTCGGCAATTTCAAATGACATTGTCATGATGTTATATCGCATTGTCGCACTTTGACCGGTATGCACGTAGTATTATTGCCTCTATGGAATATCAACTTTGCAATATACTAGCTTGCGCTTAATCATTGTTCCCTGAGCTCAAGCTAGGTCTAAATGTAGTTTTAAGGAAATAAATTTAATCAATAAGTTTTATATTTCAATTATTCATATTAAAATTTTAAAGAAATTTACAGTCAAATTAAAAAGATATAGTGAATGTATTACCATATCACATACCTCAAAAATTAAAACGTACCTCAAAGTTTAACATCATGAATAATTTGCCAATATGCAGTTACAATTTCAACACTTTTAACATAATTTTGTAATTAAGTAGTCAATATGTACTTTAGAGCTACAGTTACAACACATTTAGTCTTTAAGTCTCACAACCTAATGAGCCTGCCCAAATGATCGTGATGTATATGATGACAAAGGGCATAAAAAATTACATGAAAAGGACAAAGGGGATAAAAATCAAATCAAAATGCGAATTTTATTAATCGGGCATCAATTCCACTGATAAAGAATGATGCTATTTACGTCTAGATTTTCAAATACTAGTAACCCGGGTGTATAAAGCGGTCGTACTTATCTAGAGCACAAATAACGATCGCACAAATTAATCCGAGGGCATAAATGAGACGTAGCGTAAGTCACGTAGTAAATCTGTCATGAAATTCGCGGATGTAACTTAAGCGTAGTTGATGTTTTTATACCTTATCATGTCAATTATCAGTACAGGTAATAATTATAGGTATAATTGTGCCCCACCTTGACTATTTGAGATATGGTTTTGCTGTCTGTCTGTGATATAGCGTTTCCACTAATAGGTATCTCTTGAACTACTCCGAGGTATTGGAACAGACGTTTAAAAAATAATGTCCCATCTAGCTATGTTCAGTATTAAGGCAGCATTCGGTCTATATGTTGAAAGACTTAAAAGTAATGAAATAACTTCGCCTGATCGAAACGATGTTCAGGCAGTCATATCGGTTCAGGGTAATGAACAACGGTAACAGTTCTTTGTGTTCAATGTTAGAGACATATAAATCAATCTTGGAAAAGACCTTTAACAACTACAGTTTATATTTATCACATTTTCTTAATTGGCTTGATTTAAAGAAGACGTTTGAAGAAGTACGAGCCTCAAGTAAATTGTACATAACATTGTGCAACAGCAGACTCAACCCCTTGAATTCAAATAAAATATAAAAACTTAATCCGTACAGAATTTTCTTTTGTCGCGGACTAAGGCCGGGCTTTTTTCTTTTTTTGTACTTCTTAGCTCGACACATACTATGCTAAAAGTCAACTCCTTCAGCAGATTCTTTCTTTATTCGATTATCTACATAATAATTCTATTTCGATCAGTAAACAAATTAACGACAAACTTATTGTTTTAGTAACATGTTTCAACCTTTCAAAATAGTTAATTTTAAGTTTTAGAAATTGTTAAGTCCTAGACATATTGTTATTGTTTTATATAATTTTAAATTTTAGAAATAATATTCAAACAGGGTTTGTATTTTCCATATAATATATACGGACCCTGAGTTTTGTAAAAAATATGTTATCCTCGTAGGCATATTGTTATTATTTAAAACAGATTACCTTTACGTAAATAGGAAATAGCATGTACTTGAACAAGTAATTTAATGATTAAGCACGAGGGATATGTGGTACAATTAGTAATACAGTTGAAACTTGGACGTATCTACGACTTACGTACGCTCGTTTTATGCCCTATGCTAAAATTAATTTGTACGACAGGATAACTTATGCCAGATCACACCCTTTACGACAGAAAATTCTTGAATACCCGCCGGGGAAAGTACTAGCGGATCCCAGCACGCGGAGGGAAGAGATCAGTCTATAATTTCCCTAGGGAAAGTACATCGCGGGCTTACTTGACAGCATCCGAACTACTTTCGTGTATTCAACTCGTACCTGGAACACTTTTTTTCCGAGATACGTTTCACGGCGGTTTTTTTTTTTATATAAAAGAAAGTTATATTTTTCATAAATGTAAACTACGGTCTCATACGGAAACACAAACTTTAACTATTTTTCAAGTAAATGTAACAGGAATTTCATTTTTAGAAATGGTTCGAATTTTCAGGGACGCAATAACGGTTCAAGTTACCAAAATTGTTGGTAACGAATATCCATGTAGTTTTGAAGCGAGTGTTGATTGTGAAAAGAAATGGTGCTTTTCATGGTGCCACAAGATAGAGCATCAAATTTTATGAATGTATAGCAATAAAATCTATTCACATTTCAAAGAACAAACCTGTATTCATACGTTTTTCACAACAAAACATAACGGTAAATGACGTCACAGTTTCTCTTGATAAGTGACGTCACTGTGTAAACAAAACAGTAAATTAAGACTATGTGGATGATAAAGTCGCATTAATCAAGTTTACTCGACGTGCGTCAGGAGAATTTCTGTTTAAGACTTAATTAATATTATTTTGTTTCACCACGTAAATGCAGCGATCAAGCACTATATATTTAGCGTTAGATACATGCACGGTGGTTTATTCACGTGCAAACCTACCAAATTTCCTACGCAAACGGGCTCCATGCAGGGAATTATATTTAATCAACAGTTTTGATTTACCACTCAACATAGTATTAAGCGGTTTACTCCTAGAAATTGCAATGAAATCAAATAAGGTATGCAAGAAAAAGGATCTTGCATGGCCTGCTGTGGAGGACTGGGTTGTCCCGACCCTCGGTAAAGAATTGGAGGGGGGGAGAGTCGGAACCTCGTTTTCGCTTGGATCCTTATATTCCCCAGCTTTCCCTCTGTTCGGGACAACCCAGTCCTCAACATCAGGCCATGTAAGATCCTCATAATCTACGCCTTCTTTATGCACTCGGTCACATATCTGAAATCTGCCATTACCATGTGTTTATACCTTAACATTAAGAACTGGTTAATAAGCTGAAAAAAATCACAACTATTTGCACGTCCATGTACATCAATGACAAATGATAATTTAATTTTAATTTTTGTTTTTCAAAATACGGACATATTGAGGGACACCATGTAAAATTTAATTGTATAAGATGTAGTACTAAGGTTATCTAAGGGGATCATGACTAACATCCTCTCCCCAAAACGATATCAAATGTCTAAAGCACGCTCGGCAGGCAGAAAGACAAACATATGATAAAACGATGCGAAGGGACAATAACACGACAAGACGATGGAAAGGCGCGAAGGGGGGTGGGGCGGGGGGCAGGGGGAGGGCGATACAGTGATGGGACGATACAAAGAGACGATAACACGACGGGGATGTTAATGGACGATAGCACGATACGATGGGATGCTAACACGATGCGAAATGCGGTAACACGATGTATAGTCGCGATATTCATACGAGTCATATTGCAATTTCATATCGTATAGTAGAATTAGAACCATCAAAGCAGCAGACTCACGGCATTAAATTCATATAGAGCCTAGAAGATTGAGACTTTCAATTCCTGTAAACTTTGAAAACACCATAAAAGATATATTCGCTGTGCAAACGGTTTTGAAAATTTAAATATCTTGACTTCACAAATATTTAAAGACTTTAAAAGATTTTTAAAATAAAATACCCTGTTTGAGTGATTTTGTAAGTACACCTGTACTTTTATAAAATTAAAGAGAAAAAATGCTATATTTTACTAAAGAGGATCATCTTGAAATCAAATCTTCAGTCATACAAATAAGTTTTTGTACGTGTGCAAACGGATTCGTAATGCACAGTAATAATGTTTGAACACATACACTCAGTTCCAAAAGAAAGTGTGACCAAAAGAAAGTGTGACCAAAAGAAAGTGTGCACTTTGTTTTCTGTGATTTTTTCATCGACTACTTCTCTTAAAGCCTATATATTTGGTACCAAAATTGAGATCTGTTTACGTACAATATGGCGAACATTTTAGATTTTGCAATCGATCAATGATAAATACACATGAGATATAGTGTGCGAAAATTGAAGCCGATACGTCTGCTAAATATTGAAATATTTAAAATTAAAAAGTGCACACTTTCTTTTGGAACTGAGTGTATGTTTCAAATATTTTCTTTAAAGATAAAATGGTCTGTTTGCACATTGTTTCCAGTGAGTACAAATATTTCATATTACTCGGAAATTACCTCTGAAGGGATGCAGACAGCAGACGAATTTATGAAATATTTAAAATGAATACGCCTTAAAATGAGAAACAAATTTTAAATATTATACTGAAACATTTGATAAATTAAATATTGCAATTTTTGTTTAGGCTTTCGAAGAAGATAAATGAAACATTTCTGAGTCTGTAATGGTTTCCTTTATGGGAGTATGTGCTATTTAACTTTCTTTCTTTCTAATGAATGTATATATTTACAGAGATGTTCACACTTCCGGCCATGCATTTTTTGAAAACTCTTTTTTATCTAATCAAGTCAAGTATGTTTATATAATGCTATATTACTTAACGTGTATTTCATTTTCACCTACAAGCACATTTATGTGCCATAAATGACACAATTGAAGATCATTGGTCTTGTCCTAGGCTTGTCGTAATATCCCATAGCGCACACGTCTTATAAATGAATTGGTTGAACATCATAAGTTTGGTAAGCTATGTAATGTTGACGGGCTTAGTTTCGACTAATTATTGTGTGACGTTGTCATCTTTAAAATGAAAAGACCAAAATGCAATCATTTTGATTGAAGTATAAGTTATACATATTATAAATCATGATGAAGTTATTACATTTATAGGGATTTTCTTTAAAGTGTTTTTCATGGCCTCCAGTATTTAGTTCATAGGAAAGGCTATGATGCACGTGGGAACAAGAGTCTCGCCTGCCAAAACACTTTGCTCGTTGTTAATCAGATATTATGCATCTTCATTTGTGAGAACGATGCAAAGTCGTTTGTAATATAAATCCGAAAGTTTTATGTGTCGCTCACCTGACTACCATTTGCTATAATAAAAAGGGTCATGATTCTAACATAATTCGTAGAGGTCCACTCAATGCTAAGTAACATTTCAAATATCTATTATCTGCCTGTCGGTCTTGTGTTTTTTTAAAGTTTTCCCTATATAAGCCTATGTGAAATCGAGTGCCTTAAGGGAAGGGTTAATTTTGACCAGGGGGTCATGATTTGAACAATCTTGGTAAAGGTCCACTAGACAATGCTACATGCTAAATATCTCAGCTCTAGGCCTTGAAATTTCAGAGAAGGAGATTTTTAAAGTGTTTCCTATATGAGCCTATGTAAAAGCAAGAGACCCCCGGGCGGGGTCATTTTGACCCAGGGTTCATAATTTGAACAATCTTGGTAGAAGTCTACTAGCCAATGCTACATGCCAAATATCTTAGCTCTAGGCCTTGTGGTTTCAGAGAAGAAGATTTTTTAAAAGTTTTCCCTATATAAGCCTATGCAAAATTGAGTTACCACCCACGCTGGATCAATTTTGACCCGAGGGTCATAATTTGAACAATCTTGGTAGAGGTCCACTAGACAATGCTGCATGCTAAATATCTAAGCTCTAGGCCTTGTGGTTTCAGAGAAGAAGATCTTTAAACATTTTCCCATTTGTTGCCATAGCAACCAGAGTTCAGTATGGATGAAATTCTTTGAACAATTTGGTAGAGTTTCATGCAAGGAACATCCCTGCAAAGTTTCATCAACATTGGCCAAGTGGTTTCAGAGGAGATGTCGTTTGAAAAAAATGGTGGACGGAAGGATGGACGGACGTACGACGTACGACGGATCCCGGACGGAGAGCGATCCTAATAGCTCAATCTGGCAATTTGTGGCAGGTGAGCTAAAACCATTACTAATGAATATAAGATATGTTAAGAGCACACATCAACTTATACGCTACTGTTCATACCACTGGGCCAAGTTGTATTATAAATATGCCCAACTGACACTATCAATTTTTAGGTAGCATTTATGACTTCCAAAAGCTTGTTCTGTCTAAGCACTGGTTCTATTTTCTACGTAGTGATGGTACCGGGAAAATACCATCGCAAAAGAACCATAGCTTATAATATTTATGCCGAAAATAAATGTCTTGTTGTTTTATAAAGATTTGTTTTTTAATTTTAATTAATACTATCCTTCATCCTACAACACCCGACAGATATCACTATTGGCCCAAGGCTAACAATATACATGTGGTCATGTACACTGTCAGGATTCGGGAGTAACCGAGCGTTACCAAAATTGCACGTTTTACGATTCAGCTTCGGGGACAGACAGCAAAATCCAATATCAATTTTTGATGAAATCGATGATTGGTCTTATTCTGCTATATGCGTACCATCGAAACATCACATCGCCCCGGCCTGTCTTTGCATCGTGTTATCGTCCATTTCCATCGTGTTTGCGACCAAGGCAGTCAACATGCCGCAGGGACGAGACAACGATGACCTCAACGAAACACCGTATAACATAAACAGAAAGTCACGGAGTTGTATACTATGAATCATATCCGTAAGATCGAAACTTTTTGATTTCAGAAAAAAATACAATTTCATTAGTATTTGAATCCTTGCATCGTAATTGTAAGTCTAAACAAACTGAAAAACGGTATTATTTTGGATGATTTTACTGAAGAAATTCACGAAGCTTAGTGTTACAGGAAAATAAATGTTTTCAAAGTAACCATGATTTGCTCCTCGTAATATTTTCAACTGTCGGAACTGACTTGAGTTCAGTTTGAAATGCGAGCACATACTAAGAAAATGTCAAGCCGACTAACTCTGTTTGCTTTTTACATATGTAATTTATGTTGTCGAAAATGCAAGACAAGAAGCACACCTTGCAGTGTAAGACACATCGCCCAAGATATCAATTTCTTATCAAATGAAAGTTGCAATCGGTGCAAGGGATGAAAATATACTTGGTATACTATTGACAGACCACGGCGATAAATTGTACCCATGCTTTGTCTAAAGTTAAACTTAAGCCACTAACACACACACTTTGTCGTACAGTCTTACTATCAAAATAACAAATAAGACCTCTGACAGAAAACTATAATACTGGGTTAATTATATCTCTGTCTAAACAAAGTTTAAATCCTATAAATAAAAAAGGGCTTTTATTTAGTATTCTGAAAGATTCGTTACCAATGCAATAAGCCCAACAATACTTGATGCTGTTTCTGAAATATGATAAAGGAAAAAACTGTAAAGTTCAACTTTGCTTTATAAGTTCTGTTGTCTAGCTGACAACCAGCTACATGATAGAGTCTGTTGTCCGTTGTCCAATCCTATATTAATATAGCTCTTCATTGGATCATAATGTCCATACAAAATACTTTTGCTATATAAGGACACTTAAGTTAAATGCAAATAAATCGATACATGAGACATGATTTCAGTCATTTTACAAGTTCTGAACAGAGTAAAAACTTACATTTCTGTGACAGATTTGGTGCGACCTTTGTCAGAACATTTCCATCTTAAATTACGATAATTAAAATATTCCTTGATTAGGTCATTAGCCTTAGTGAACGAAACTTAAAACTTGATTTTTAGTGCGTAACAGGTTGAAAACTAATGATATAAAAAGAGTAAAAATTCAATGTGATTTTGTAATAAAATCTGATTAAATATTAAAGTATGTCCCACCTAATTTTGGACCACTAGTGTCTTAGAGACATTGCATGTATTTTTACTTTTCATAGCATATTTACATCTGAAAGTTAATATCTCCAGGCACCTTTTTGTTTTTCCATTATTTCTTACTAAGCGTAAAAATCGGCTTTTTTGTGATTATCTCCATAAGAACCTCGCACTCAGGTGCGGACGAAGATTTCAGCTGTTTAAAGAAGGGGGGCTTTCTTTGGGAGTCCACTATAACATTATGAGATCACTACCATATATTTTCAGAAATGAAAATTATTTATAAAACTATTCTTTTGCGAATAGATCTTTGAAAAAATAGGATGAATCCCTCAACCGCACGTTCTAGAATTGACACTGCAAGGCTATCACTCCCGTAACAGGTAATGTTTCAAGTACATCTATACAGACCACGGATTTACAGACGCACGAACACATGTCAAATATTATTTATTACTTAGAATATATTTTAAGACTTACATGCATATGGCAGCGGGTTTTGTCCAAACAGCAGTTAATATGGGTATGCACCTACGAATGAGGAAGGCACAAGCATATCGAATAGGTGATCTCTTAAAGGCGTATAAATTCTACGCGCTCCGAAAAAGGTGTGTGTTCCGAAATTGTTGTGCCATACTATAAAATACGGTACACTAACTCTATGAAGTCTAGCTAGATCTACCTATGTTTCATATAGTTTACTCAAAACCGCGCCGACAATCTTTTTCTAAATATAGTACAGGGCCGTAGCCAGAGGTAAAAAATAGGGAGGCACTTTCTAGGGGGGTCAAAGGGCATGCTTCTCCGAAAATGTTTTTTTTCGAGGGTGCCATTTCGTGCATTTTCCTGCATTTCAAACGTGTTTTTGATACTTTTAAGATACCGATTTCGGAAACAATAAATGACATTAAAAAAATCGCGTACATTTTAGTTACATATAAATCTCGAAATAGAATTTCGAAATAGCCAACGTATTTGCGATTTTTGTCATCCTATAACGCTAGTTTAAAGGCATATTTTGTTTAAATGAATTAAATTAAATACTAGTGCCACAGCCCGGCTATGCTGAAAAGATGGTGCCTCAAAATATATCCTTTTTTATAATCTTGGCAAAAAAAAAACAGGGAGACACCGGCCTCCCTGTGCCTGAGTGTAGCTACGGGCCTGTAGTAGATTCTAGATCTACTTGTTAATAGATCTAGTATTTTAGTGAAAAAAACTAAATATGTACGCGATGTTTTTACGCAGCGATTGAATTTGAAAATGGCTTACCATAAATATGGAACCAATTCAAATAACAAGTTAAAGGATTGTTACCCAATGTGAATGTCCAGTATACATCAGTAAGACTAGCATGATCATACGTGTTGTATTTTGTCGTGACTATCAGTAAACGAAACAGTTCTCGATACATGTACTATTATCTTTGACTACCGTGTAAAAAAAAAAGAATATCAAACAGGGAATGCCACGTACCAAAAACGCAGCCTCCGACCAAAGCCATATACATTCTCGTGTAAGCTTTATCTACGACCAAATGCCTACTGGTATCCTAAATGTTAACCGGACATTCAATCATCCGGACAATTTCGATTTGCAGGTAATTAAACCCTTTGATCCAACGTGTAATGAAGATACCCAGATCTTGCAGACGCTTTCCGTGTCTGTGACAGTGTAGTCAACTTATCACTTAGGTGAACAGCATTAATGAATTTGATATATATGTACCGCACTTGCCTTATATTTTGATTGCAGACGGCCATGGTCACGTGGGGGCTTAATATATCAATGCAAATGCGCACCTGCGCAAATGGTTAGCGATGTTAGCATTCCGTTTCAACATTAGTTTCAATAGACTTTTAACAGTTGGGAATGGAGAAGGCTTTGCGAATTATAAAGAAAATACTAAAATCTTGAAAAAGTAGAGAGTTTTCGTTAAATTGATACTGAAAGCATTAAATTACACATTTAGTACACGTAGACCTAAATCAATGAACCATGACGGACCTCGGTTCAGGATTTATGCTATTAATAGTTACCAGTTGATTTTCCCGAGAATTCCACTTGTTTACTTTGAGCCTTACAGAGCATAATGTGAAACATCAACCAGAAAGAAAAAAATCTGATGAAATAACAGACTTTTTACACAAATAAACAATTGTCCGGATGATTGAACGGACGTTGCATATATCGGGGGCGTTTCATTGGTTATTGTATTAGATCTACTCGAATTGAACAAGAAAACATACTTTGTGACCATCTCAAAGTATAAGGATGCGTACAGCTGAGACCGAAGTTCATTGTGTGAAAATTTCGTGTTTCTATCTGCATTATTGGCAGAATTATTTACAAAAAGGTCCCGTTTCTGTCCGATTAATTGAAAGAAACCAGTATACTCAGTACAGTACTATTAGATTATTTTGTGTTGTTTCAATTTATTTAGCTTCCAGTATGCATAAGGGGATGCACGCAAATGCACGCTCCCGCGTCGGATCCACTCGTGTCGCCTAGATTTGTTATTCATACTACGTCATCTAATAAATACGTCACGAGCAAGTTTCGGAGAATTGAAATTTTTGTTGTCGTTTTAAGATCAATAGATCTAGGTCATTACAGCCTGAAGGAAAATAAAAGATTTAAAATGGATTATGGAGTGTTCAGGGTTATACTGTGACATGCATGTTGGGCCACTGTTTGAATAAATGCGTGTTTCACTTGCATGTTATGCTACTTCACCTGAAATTCAACAACTGCTTAAGATTTTTCAAAATGTTAAGTGCTGTCATGACTCATGGACTGGAGTAAAACTGAAATGTGTGACGGACTGTCAGTACAATATTAGCCTAGGCTAGGAATCGTTTGAAAGCAGGAATTATTAGGTAAATCTGTTTTATTCTAGATCTAGATCTAATAAGATTTTCAACATTTCCTGTACATTTAAGCGTTACAGTACTTTTGTTATTATATACCTCATTATTAATACCATGCATCTGATTGTAATATTGAAATGTCCCCCGAACATTTTGGTGAAAAACACGTGAACTTTGGTGTGACTTCTCTGTAACGGAAGAGTAAACGTCAATTGCGTCCACGTAAACAATGGCGAGTCACAATAAAAAATAAAAATCGGCATCTTTTTAAAATGACGTGATTGTTTCAAAAACGCTTAAAATTCCCGAGGGTGACTTTTTTGTAGATCACAAAACAGGTAAAATTTATACGAAAACCGCTCAGGATTTTTCAGTTCAGGTCAAAGTTGGGGGTCCAAAGTGGAATGGAACACACTTTAGTTTACTCGGTCAAACCTTCATGTCAACGGCACTGATGTGAAGTGGGTTACTGCCAGAAGATAATGTGCAAATTCCCGTGTAAATATAGAATATGAAATTTATTCTATTGCACTGGTTTCAAATGTCTTATGTTTGTCTTAATTGTTTCTTTTTAAGGGTTTCATGCATCAAAACGTTATAGATTGTATAAGGTAAGAACTGTTATTATTGTAATAGTGGCCAGGAAAACTCTATGTCAAATCTTTTTCGTTAATGCCTGTAAAGTTAAACACTTTCTGTCTTAATAATAAATTGATTCATCTTTTTTTTGCCGTAACACTGGAAGAATGAATAAAAAGAGAGAACATGCTTTATAAATGCGAAGATACTTAGAAATATAATGTATATAGATTGGTAAATATAATATTTTTACAACTGTATCCCCCTGTAGACGACAAATATGCATATCAAGAAAAGAAGTTTATAAAAGTTTATATAAAAAGGTCACATTAGAAAGAAGAAAGCAATACAATATTGCAAACACCAGCCTTTTCTTTTAAAATGTCGTTTATATATGATTCAAATTTTGACTATTGTTGTAAGATTAGATGTACAGAAAATGTTGATAGTGCAACGAGTGCAACACATTAATGCATATGTTATAGGAATAACTGTTTTGTAATTTTGATAGTTGTGACTGTATATGCGGTTTTTAATTGTTAAACTGTTTGTGACCATTAAAACCGTATATACGGTCGCAAATGTCAAAATCACTACATAGTTAACCCTTTTCTAACGCACAGTGTGTTTAAACGTGACAATTAAAACGCCGTTCACTTTTTGCTACTATATATACATTATTTCAAGTGATATTACATTTCAAAGTGACGATCATAATTTTTAAAAAGACATTAGTCACTGATTTATACTACTTTAAAAATGAACATTGCCAAAATTATAACAGAAATATATGAATCTGTATCACTCTTTTATTCCCATTGAATATAGAGAAAATCAGTTAAAATCTTTTTTGACTATCCTAGTCCTGTAAGCCGGATGATGTCATTTACGTTGGTTTTAAATACATGACGAGAATCATAAATTGGTTTTATTCAGATCGCAGTAGAATTTTCATTTTCATATATATTTGGTGTCGGTGCAAGATATGAAAATAAAGTCGGTACATATTGCAAGACAAATCACCAATAATAAGTACCTTCGATTGAACACTTATTATATGTCAATAGTTTGAACGAATACAACAATCTATTCAGTATCGCTCATGCATGGTCTTTTTTATACTGTATAATTAGATGATAAATATTTCACATTTGAACTTAATTTGACAGAACAGTATGATAGAAATAATATATTTCGGTTTAAACTATTAGTCCACAAATAAAGATATGCTCATGACAGTCTTCTTACCAATTCAATACATGTTACTTTTTGGTATTTTTATGGGGATGTGGTTTACAAACTTCGTAAGATTTTGGGTCATGGCAATTTTCCAACTGTATTTGCTAAACTCACACACGACACACACACACATGTACACATGTACACACACACATATACACTACCAACACACACTAGCATACAAAGCAAACACACGAGGACAAAACGAACAATTAAAGGAACACAGTGGGGGAAGTTTAATATGTTGATCATCTATACGAACTTTCAAATTAGAAACTTCACTGATGTGATCAGTGACCACATTTTGTTCAACGGAAGGACTCAATATATAAGCTTTAGTGCTATTTAGTTCGTTTTGTAAAACATTAATATAATGTAGGCGTCAAATGATGATAATATTGTTGGCCGCCTTGTCTGCTGGAACTAAGACATACTTAGAATGAAATTCTTGGATTTCCTTTTTCAGATGTCTTAAAGTAAACTTGGGTTTTGATGGAAGTAGGTGTTCATTTGTTTGGTAAAATCTTATACGAGAATCGACAATGTTAAAAATACTTCGTTTCCAAGACGTTAATGCATTTGGATCAGCATTCTCACGACGACACCATTTAACACAAAAAGTTTCGATGGATTCCGCAATATGACCACGACAAGCATGAAAATCAATAGTAGAAGGAATTCTGTATTTTGGTCCTTTAAAGAATAAATTACGAATACGCTTGTCTTTAATAATATCAAAATTTCCAGTGATGACATGACCGGCATCTGAATAGCAAAATTTCGAGTTTTTACATTCGCAGTAAGAAGGGGTATTTGTTTGAACATCTAGGTCGGAAACAATTTTATTGTAATTGAATATAACATTTCTAACAGGTGTTTTATATTTATAACAGATAATAGGAACTTCGGAGTTTCGGAAATACTTAGGCACAGAATCAATGACACGTCTATCACGAAATATACTGGGTACATCGATGAAGTCAATACCTTTATTAATGAAATGAATTTTAAGAAAATGTCTATCATGATCAGATTGAGTGTCTGTTTGAATAACGTACTGGTCCGCTTCCACGTCTAGTTTTTTAAGAGACTGAATAGATAAAGATGTGAGACGAGAAAGCATTGAATGTCTACCAGAGTTTGAAAGAATTATATCGAGGTCTGCAACAGAAATATTGACTTTTGATTTGCGCTTAATATTACCATTGCGTCTAATTCCATGAGACCTAGATTTACGTTTCCTAATATTTAAAATTGAAAATATATCGATATCAGGGTTTTTAGAGATATTACCTTCTTGATAAATATTATCATTTAAGCCCAACGGAAACGGTGACTGTAAATTTTTAATCCATTTGAATTCTGCTAAATGTCTGGCTTTGATTTTAAAACTAGATGTACAATTTATATCATAGACGATTTGCTCTACTGGCTGAATGGTTACCTGATCAATTGTATGGCCAGATTTACGAAAGTGTTGATATAAAAATGTAGTGAACTTGTTCCGACTTCGCATTTTGTAAGAATGCTCGCGGAAACGAATTTTTAAAGATCGCCCAGTTTGCCCAACATACTGAATACCACAATTGGGTGCGTTTCAAGTCAGTACATAAATCATGTGGGACGCATTTCAATCAACGTCAGAGTTAAGCTCATTTCGAAAGTCACATCATCAAAGAGTTATGCAATATCATGAAAATAAAAAAGCGTAACACTACACCTTATCATCTACAAGGAAATTCTGGCCCTGAAAGATTCAATAGAACTTTATTAGACGTATTAGGCATTAAGAGGAAGAACAGAAAAAGGACTGGAAGAAATACATCAACTAATTGGTCTATGCATACAACTGTATACCACATGAAACAACAAGAATATCTTCACACGAGTTAATGTTTGGAAGAAAACCAAAACTGCCAATAGATCTTACACCTGACAAAGCTAGAGAGGTAGACCCAGCTAGTAGGAGCACAAGTAATTATATTAAGGATCTGAAAGAAAGAATGCAAAAACACAAGAGATCATTCAGAAACATATAGATGAAGCAGACGAAGATCTATGATAGAAAGGCCAATGCTATAACGAGTCCAGTAGGAGATAGAGTTTTAGTTAGGAAATTGGCATTTTGAGGACAGCACAAAATTAGAAGACAAATTTAAAAACGACATCTACAGAGTTATAGAACAACCTAAATCTGACATTCCTGTATACAAGGTATATTCTGAATAAACAGACAGAGAAAGGATATTTCAAAGGAGCCATTTATTACTCCTGGAAGTAACAGGTGAAGATGTGATAGAAACGCAACAGCATTATACTGAGGAGGAAATAGAAAAAGGAAGCAAGGCATCTAGTGAAGTTAAAACAACAGCAGACGTAGATTACCTGAATACACAAAGTGACGTCACTATACCAGGTGAAAGAGGACTCGGAAAGTGATGATGAAATTGGTTTTGTTGTTTATACAAACCTATAGGGGACGCTCATGAACCAGACACAGAGAAGAGTCTTCCAGATAGTACTAAAGAAGAGAAAGTTGGTGATGATTCTGAACTCTTAGAGGTCAAAGTTGATGAAACAAATTTGAAACAACCAATTCCTGTAGGTGATAGTGAAATTGATACTTTTTAATTTTCAGGAAGTCAGACAGAATAAATTGTAGAGACCAATTCAGAAGATGTCGTAGATCATACAACTGATAAGCCAATTGCCACTGCAACAAGCCAAGATGTAGAAGATACTATTGTGACAGATGAAAATGCGGACCAGCCACAGAATAGTTAGCCTGATATAGGTCAAAATGCTGATGGCAATGAGGCAACTGCTGATGATGAAGTAAGATTGCCACCTATACCGCAGCCTAGACGGACAAGTAGAACCAGGAAGCCACCTGACAGATATTGAAACTATGTATACCCATCCCATCAGATGACAATTCGACCTGTAGATAGCAGACTGCAGGCATTGGATTCTCTTATTAGATCAGATATATTAAATCATGTTGATAGTGATACAGCTCATAGATTAGTAGAAGCTGTAATGGGTAAGGGTATCACTAATGTCTTGTGTTTTTATATCGATGTCATTGTGTATTTTGATATTTTAACAGGTGAAATACTTTCACTGCTTACAAGACCAGCGAGTTGCAGTTCTGTTGCAGGGGAGAAAGACATTGGTTAAAAACATAAACTTGACAATAGTATATTTTAATTTTGTACATGTAATGTATTTTATTCATTTTTCAGACTATTGTAGTCAGAAACCATTTTTTCATTCACATAACAATTGTTTAATGATTTAAAATGTGATAATATTATGGCATGAAACAATTTTTGATAATGGCATTTGTCTCAGGTGCATTTGAGCTGCATGTTATATTATATTTTCAATATTTTTTTATTTGAATTAAATATGTGTAGAGGTAGATGTATTCAGGTATATGTACAAATAAACGTACATAAAGTTACCTATAAGTCATATTATTAGGCAGAGACTTTACACACTAGGAAGGTAATTATGCGTAGTCTTGTTTTTTTTATTATAGTAGTATAAGAACATTTCTTACATAGATGTTTTATTCTTTTAACTGAGTAGACTAATGACGAGACGTCATTTCACAAAGCAGGAGAGTATGTGACCGAACCGTATTTCGGACGGATTTTAGCCTGCCCTTACCTATCTCGGACCCGAACTATTATTTGGATTTCTTCTGTTTGGTTCGTTATGTAGGTTTATTGCATTGGACACCTTTGATTGGTTTATCAGAGTGAGTTGTTATTTTCGCGGGCTTTAATTGCTGAGTAGGAATTCTTCTCACAACTAGAGGGAAATCTTAGTTGGTGAGAATGCTTAGACAAGAGAAGAAGTTATCTTTTTTGTTTTATGTCTCTGGAAAGGTTCTTCATTTTTATGGTATGTACAGTTGGTGTTTTCATTGTATCTCTTCGTCAGCTTCTTTAAAATTGTGTATAATTATCTTTTGGCGTTTTGCTTAAATTGTATTTACCGGTACTTGTAAAGTTCTCTGTTTTCGTACGTGTGCAGTGTTAAAATGGCGACATCAATCTTTTAACTGGTTTGTGGAAATATTTAAATAATCACATTTCTATCTTTGCACATTATCCACTTTAATTTACAGTTGCACTAACAGTTACTTCACGTGTGCATGAAGAGTGTGGACGGAGGGAATGCACACAGTACCATATATTGGTGAGTTACATGTATAACTTGGAGTTGATTATTGTATTTTTGTACATTTGCCCTTTTTGCAAATGTAAGTCTTGAGACCAAGTCTTATGTTACAACATGTTGTTAACGATCACAAGAGCCACTAGACACTTCGAGTTTAAGCTGAGTTTGTTATTATGAAGTAAAGGATTGCAACTTTGGTAACTGATCTGAATAGTTTGGATCTCATATTTATGATTGTTAATAATTGTGTATTTCGTATTGTGTAGTAATTTATATATAATATAATATAAAATAATTGATATGTATATATGTTGTCACTGACGAATTTCTAGTAATAGATTATCGAAACCTGTGACCCATCTCGTTTTTCTATTTATAACACCTTTTTTCTACATTTATAAAAGGGCAAGTGTAACATCTAGTTAATATTTAGGTCATACATCTAATTTTCCATAGGTTTTCCATTTTTGAAATAGCAACGCCCGTGTTGAGTTTACTCAAAATTAACTATCTAATGTCTCTAGCGGACATAGTGTTCAACGCATATAATAAATCAGCAAAAGTCTATCGTCTACAACTATGTGTCATGAAGTTAAGTTGCTAGTTCGAAGACGTCAACGGCGTATAGTCAACATTATTTTGTTTTATTTTTTTAATCTGGCCCCAAAGTACACCAGCAGATTTCCTTGCTTTCCAGTTAAATAGAGCTTGCGTCAACTCGAAAGATAGTAACAAACACATAATTGATAGATGGCTTTTATGATTCTTAGTAATCTCATCAAGGAATTCCGTTGTAATTTACATATTGTAACAAATCGTTCGCAACGTCAGAAACTGGAACTATTGTCTGGACCTTCATTTCAACAACTACGAAGCGTCAAAATATACAAGTAACTGTCACAAAGTATACATCATTAGAAAGATTAACGAATTTAAACTATGACCATGTGCATGTGCTATATTGTTATGCGAAGAAAAAATAATACACCAAACGTTAAAAAGTGAAATTCTTGCTTAAAAGCGTGTCTCGCATAACATCGTTGATCGTAACCTTTGTTTTGAATCCCTTCCGGCGTCAATTTACTTGTTACCGTATACAGCAGACGTTGCAAACATATTTTAAGTACATTTTAAAGCTATTGATAAAGAACAGTTGACAACTTTAGTTGCTGTTGTTCCATTTAAAAAAAACTAAAATGACTTCGCAGTAAAATGATGAATGTTAAATGCATAGCATTGGAAGCATATACTCTTATTAAACTATTTGAAGTATATTGATTTCTGCTAAATAGACGGTTTGCGGACAAGTAAGTAAAAACCGTTTAAATTTCATACTTCCTAATTACACAATATTACCAATAAAATATGAAAATTCTTCACCGATACAACACAGTGTTTCTGAAGTAATCATAACATAGATTATCATCTTATTCTGTATCGTTCTTCATTAAAGTGGATTCTATAGACAAGTGCGACTTGGTAGTTCTGAAATGGGAATTGATTCCCAAGCACTTTTAAAGCGTTCGATTAAGACTTTTTTCTTCTGAGAATTAATTCCTTTGATTCTGAATGTTAAGCATGTTGAAACGACATTAGGTGCTCGTTGTATCAGATTATTTCATTGATGCATTTATTCACTATCGCTGTAATCATCAAGAAAACGTTTTGGCCAATTTGGTTATCTGCTTAGTGAAGATGTTTGCTTATCCCGAAAAAAGAATCGTTCAATTCAGAATCAGTTCTCTTACATGGTATAACGATTCTAGAATCACCAAATCGTAAACGTTTAAAAGCTAAGCTGTATTTAATTCGTTTTTAAAAAAATCAAGTAGATCTGTACACTGAATAATGTGCGTGATTTTACCAAAGAGTCATATACTAGTCGCATCGTGCGTTGACGTATCCGTCCGTGATACAGTGGTTGATTGAATTGGCAATATGCTTAGCATAATCATTGTGGGTTGAACATAAAAACAACGGTTTCAATCATTAATTTGACCAGGTTATAGGCAACCAAATGCCAAGCAAAGTTTATGGAGATATTTAACAAACATATAGAATCGCTCTTCGTTACTGATACGGAGAGTTGATCGTTGGTGCTATATGTGAAAGGCTGCTTAGTAGTACAATGTAGTAATCATATGTTCCAGGACATTCTTTTGATAAATGTAATAACAGAACAAACCCATGTGACCGCTAAACCTGTAACTCATACTGATCCGATAGCTATTTCTGGCTGTGTACATGTTTAAAGTTCCGGACGTTGGCATACTCAACCAGAAACAAATAATCACTACTGGAAATATATATTTATTAAAATTCAGAAACAATAGTCCGTTCATCTGGAATAACAAACATGCACATTTTGAGAAACTTAATATCCTTCTTTTAAATACAGACTGGTCCTACTTAAACTCATTATTCCGTCGATACAGTGTTCGAGTATTGATGAACCTAGCGAAGAAATTATTTATATTCCTACGATATTGACTGAAATAGATTTATATATTCTCGCAATTTGGTTAGTAATGTTAACTAATTATGCCAATTGTTCTTTTTCCATAATTTTGAATTATCTCTTGAGGCAGCTGATTCAACTTACACTGGTAAACAGTTAAGCTATTAGTTGAAAGCACTAGTGATAACAACAACACTATGCCGATTTTATTAGTAGCGAAAGGTGGATCAAAGAAATACCCAACTACATATGCAGACAACAGTATTACTGTTTTAAAGATTACTTTTCTTCTGTATCAAAAACCGACTATTCATATATTGTGTCCATTTTGAATATCGACATTTAACATAGAAAAAAACAACAACATTGTATTCAGTTTACTACTACAGTACTGCCAACGGTAATTTTTACCATTTTTGCGGTTCGTTTGCGTTTGCGTTCCGGTTAGGTCATATATGTCCATTCATCGGACCGATGACCGTAAAGGACGGTAAGCGAACCGTTTCAATCGGTTTTAGCGGTTCTGTAATCTGATTGGCTGACTCTGCTTGCTGTTTTTTTTTCGTTTAAATTCGTAAACCAGTTACAACGTTAAGCGCTTTTTTATAGGAAAAGAAACTAGACTAAATGTGATTAATACCCCCGAAAAACTGCTTTATAAACTGATGAAGTTCATAGTAACAGAATACTTTGCAAAAAAAACTAAAATATAGATATTGTTCTTGGCAATAACTCTGTAATTTGTCAAGATGTTATGGTTCTTGTACACTGCACTTCATTTCCTTGTGATTGTACATTGTATGAAGTTGCATCGAACTCCAACCAGTAGATTTCGGATTATGCTCCGGACAAGGAAAAGTAAAAAAGGGCAATAACTCTGTGATTAGTCAAGATAGAGTTATGGTTCCTGTGCACAACTGTTCCTCTCAATGTGCTTGACCATTGTATGAAGTTGTATTGAATTCCAACCAGTAGTTTTAAAGTTGTGCTCCGGACAAGGAAAATGCAACAGACCGCCTGACCGACCAACCGACCGTCCGACCGACCGACCGACCAACCACCGGGTGACTCCTATATACCCCCCTTAACTTCGTTTCGGGGGTATAAAAAATATGAAGCTGAAAAGAGTTGGTAAATTGCCAGTTGGTATAAAAACATATTAGTGGATTATCACCTAACTGGTCATACAACGTTGCTTATTCAGCGGATCTTATTAAATCAACATGGAATCAACATCAGCACGCAAACTGTACACAGAGTTGTAAAGAACTTCAATCGGACAGGAATTGTACGCAGGTAAACATGATGAAAAAAAGCTTCTGTAAAAGAATAGAATGCCCTTTTTCCTAGAAAAAAAGTTATTTAAAAAAATCATCTTTCTTGTCGTTATGTTTTAGCTAGATCAGGCTATTTTACTCCGAACGAGATGAACACGGCCATTGATAATTCATTGTGTGAACGGTTGGACTGCTTCATAGATCAGATTTCTTTTCTGTCAAACGTAGTTGTAAGGTGAACAACTACAATAGATCAGCCTCTACACAATGGTAAAATCATTTGCCTTTGAAGTTGAAATGGTTCCATTTGCCAAAAATGGGCAGAGACACACTTCAACCAAAACCTATTTGATAAATTTGTGTTTCTGTACTCTAGTCTTTTTCTTTATAAGCCTAATTAATTTGGCGTTTCAGTGTGACTCCTTTCACAGATCTGATATTTATAACTGTCGCACCTTCACTTATAATTTTAATGTGCTCCATAATAAGTGGAAAGTGTAGTTTCGATATTGGGCACAGCCGTTGCATAATACACAATTTACCTGTTTACTAGCAAACTTCCGCTCTAAAATGAAGATTTAAGAAATCACGTTAAATGAAAACCGTACATTTTATGAACAATCTCACCACTATATAAAAATCTATATGTTTAAACCTAAACATGCAAGTTCACACATGCGGCATGATACACCGTTTATTTGAAGAACATGACTATACATTATTCTGATAAAAAGTCCGGATGTGGATAGTGTGGTAAACAATTTATGTGGAAGAACTTCAATCATGACAGATTTCATTTGGCGTTTGCAGTGAAATTATTCTTCTGTAACAGGTATATGTACACCAATCACAGAACAATAATTTTCTGTCAACGTAAATGCAGTTTTGGTTTAGGAAATATATTTCGGCCTGAGTGATTAATTACGAAGCATCTACACGACACACAGTGATATACTAACCGGTATATCACTCAAAAGTAAAATATATTTCCATTCTAACACGTTAATTTAAACAAAAACTGTTCGGTGGGGTACTATTTGCTCCGCCTACACGAAGTCGCTGCCTTTAACTTGTAATATTCCGTGCATTCCTTGCATTTCATGACATTTTCGCTGTTCCTTTTTACTCCTCAAATAATTTGCTATTTGTCTTATTTTTGTTGTTGCTGATATTGCTGGCGATACCGGAAGTATAGAAAATTTTACTGTGATTTGTTTTACATCACATGAATTTCATTCACAACAATACAAATCTAAGCATATTAGCGCATGCACACTCATAGATGTTGTTTGAAAATTACGCGGGAGGGAATTTCAGCAGTCAAAATAGTTCCGGACGCCTAGCGTGATATACTTGGTAGGTATATCATGCTCAAATCCTTCTTTGCCTATATAGGAGAAATTTTCAATAGTGTTAGAATTGTCAATTGACCTCCGAGAAAAAAATGTATATACGTGTAATATCATATAAGTATTTATTTCTTGTTACTTTAGTTTGTATTAAAAGTGAAGTAAAGTGTTTAAGTGTTTATTTGTAAAAAATAGAATCGTGCTTTGAATTGCATGAACCTTTAAATATACAAATACACTTAACAAAAATCACAAAATAAACGATCCAGTTAAATTTTCAAAGAATCTATACAGATCTTCACATTGCTCTACTGTATATCATTTCTCCGTGTAATAAGTTTTGGCATCCCCAAATCCATATCTATATGGTTACCTTAACCGCTTCGTAAGTTTAATTGTTGAGGAAGATCTGGATATGCAAACATGCAAAAATGGTGAAGGTTTCCGTATAGTTCTTTGAAGCATTGTTCAGTGTTATAGTTCAACCAGCGTATATGTTGGTGCAAGTTACTAACGATATTCGTGAATGAGTTTTACAAAGACCAAATTTCATACGTTTTCAGGTAGCCATATGGGAAAAAAGAAATATGTGATACAAAAGTATCACAGCAGGCCTTCGAACAGTGTCTTTACTTCATACATGTACGTTATTGCCAAGTCCCAATTTTGTTCTCCTTGTGAGAAACAGCCTCCTACTGTTTTGTAGCATCAGCAAAAAATGTTCCACATAATACAACTTTTATCTTAAAGAAACTTTATTTTTTTAAAGCAATGACTATAATTGGTGATGTCAACACTCTAATGTCTTGTTAAAAAAGAAAACGTAACAGATGAGACACGTCAAATGTTGATGCCTGACATCAAGACGAAGCAAATTCAAGCATCAAAAACTGGTGTAATGGTTAGTAAATTCATGTATAGGCAATGTATGCAACAATTCATGCTACACTACATGTATATATTGTAAGCAACTGATTTCTACTAAATTTATTATAAGCTACACATTGAGGAGTGCTGTTAACCCATTCTTTATCTAACTTTCGTATGCGGTTTTCATTCATTTCAAAATATGTGTGCAAATAACTATCCACTACTTAACTTACTTTCCCGTTTGACCGAAGCTGTTGTACATGTACAATAAAAATTGTTCACTACTTTCTAAACATCTGCAAACAACTATTCACTAATTCACTTACATAAACATTTTTCAAAACCGTCCTAAACATAGCAGGCCGTTGCGGATGCCCGCAATAAGCGCAAAGTTATGAATCAATTGATGTCGCATAATAGTCTGTTGTTTCTTTATGGCATCTATAGCAGCTGTTTGTCAAGCTAAAGGAACGTGCAAGTGAAAATGGCACTGAGGCTTCAACGTTTGCTTTTCTCTACCTTGCAAGAGTTAAGGACGTTTATGCAGAATCCAATTCTAAGAATAATATACATGTATGTAAAACCCACTGAAAGATTTGCTTTGGTAAAGCAGGTGTATATAAACTTTAAAGAAAGTACGCAATGTAGTACCTGATCTTTGCAATGTTTTACCCGTATACCATATGGGGAAAATACTTGAAATAAGTGTTGTTATTCAAACCACATGAAATGAACAAAACTGCTAATAGCGAACAAGAATTACGTTGGTTTTACTACGAGTTTATGTTTTCAAAAATGAATAAAAACAGACGTAAAACATTACATTAAACATTTGTCATGCTTCTACAACGGTATGTACCACGTGGTCACTCATACGCTTATATCATCAAGACTTTGCCACTCAATATACACGTGCTGGCAAATGCGAGAGTGAGTAATAATTCTTGCTTGAAAGACTGAAAGACTGGAAAGTCCTGTGTAAATGTGCGGTAACTTGGTAAGTCATACGTCAGTATAAAGTCGTATGTTAATGAGCGTTAAGTCATGTGTGAGTGAGTAGTAAGTAATGCGTCAGTAAATGGTACGTAAGTCACGTATAAGGAAGTGGCAAGTCATGTGGAAATGAGCAGTAAGTCATGTTTGAGTGAGTGGTAAGTGATTAAATAAATATGGGAAAATATAGGACTTTCTTGCATATTACAGAAACTTTACTTTGAAGATATTCTCGTTTCAGCTATGATACATGTCGGTGTTGGTCTGGCCCAATTGAACGCAGTATTTACTACTATTGGACTACCATCTTTAAAGCCAAGAACATTAAAACGGGAAGGGATATCAGTCCAACGATCGCTTAAAGTGCCAAGAAAGCGTGTAGCGCATAATGAGATCAATAAACTAGACAATTCAGTTGACACCTCGTTACGTTAGTCCAGCTAGTGACAATGAATTCAAATTTATGTCATTCATAGACGACGAAAATAAACCCTAGCCTTTATTTTAGGAAGCACTTGCATTCCTAGAAAGAAACGAAGCAGATGAAAATTCGCAGAATTAATATCCATGTATATATAGTCTTGTTCGAAAAGGCATACAAAGAACTTTACTGTGGGATCATTTACGTCAGGTTTAAGACCATATACCGGTACACGCTCATTGGTGTAATTCGGTTTTAATTATCACTAATACTATTACTAAAACAACAAATCTAAATTAATTGCACTTTGAAACAACATTGTTTACAGACTGTACTTGGTAAAAGAAAGAAAAGTCTCTTTAAACATCTCGCAAGTGAACACTTGTAACTTGAATTTTGACAAATTTCGTCAGAGAAAATCGTTGTAACGTTTTCGTGTGCAAGTTGATATCTTCAAAAACACACAGTTTATTGGATTGAAGTACATTTCACGCAGATCTCTGTGATCATTTTTTTGCTGGACAAGTGACCAACTTCTATCATATATCTAAACAACTTAAATGCAAATGTAACTTTTAAAACTGACAAAAGTAATCTCTAACTCTTTACTTACAGTATCAAAGTGAAAACGTTTTTTTTTTTTAATTTAATAATTGTTATGTCAAGACACATTTTCTTTTCAGTGCATTATCAATAGATCCGATGAATGTATGTAGAAATCATAGCCTAATTTAAACGGGGTTTTCAATGGGTACATAGTTTTTTCATGTTTTCTCAAACAACATTTGAACTTACAACCTTATTATTCTAAGGTGTCGATATATCAGTAACAGTCAGTGTTTCTTCCTAGACATTTTACTTTATTCGAACTTATTGATCTGTGACTCGTACGACATTAAAAATTAAACACGGTTTTGGCACAGTGTTATTTCTAAGGGTTTCGATCGGGTGTTGCGCTAAGGTTTACCATGTAATCGAAGCAATACGGAATAAGCAATGAATTTGTCCAATGGACCAGTGATACCCTCTCAATCGTAAGCGTTCTGAAAAATCTGGTGCTGTATATCTTTATACACACGCTCTACAAGGATCGGCCATGTATCTTAACTTGGTGTAACTTGATTACTTGCCGAGTACAGTGCCTTACCACTCTCATTACGCTATGCTGACTTTTCAAAAACACTTAATAGTGATCTTGACAAAACAAACATTGTTATAAGCAGTGGCTTGTAAATTTCGATCCTAGCAAAGGTTACGAATAACACACATTTACTGTTTTAAATGATACACATTTAGGTTTTAGTGACTGCTGTTTCCTAACGCAATGGCGCTCCTTTTCACCTCATCTAAACTATATATCATTAACTCCAACATTCTGTAAGACCTTAACAAGACAAACCTTCTGACCAATTTACATGATGATTTGGTTGCAAATATCATCTGTATGGGATAAACAAGGTTTTTCCATAATATGACTGATAAATAGATTTAAACTTCAGATGATCCATATGCAAAATAAAATCTATAATTTATCATGGCCGAAGCTAAAAGCTTATATTAACTCTTTCATATTATCTGTTATGAAATAACTATACATATTTGACGATCACAAGACGCATACAACTATGTGATTTTTCTTGTTTTATCATTATCAGTTGAAGTCGCTTAGTGAGGACATGAGAACCTCAACCTCAGTCAGTATTCTTAAATCCAAATTGAAAAAAATGTTTACAGTACATGAAGTTATACAGTTCTTTTTTTGTTGGGATAGGTTTTTATCTGTGATATACATTTATTTAAGAAATAAGTGTAGTACTTTGAACGGCAATCAGGTCAAAAATCATTTACAAGATAATCCGTATTTCCATTGCAGATATTACGTACAAAATGCAGAACACTACGTCTTCTGCTGTACTTATTATAACGATCCGAGAATAACATTATTTAACAGGAACGTTTTAGCCATTTAATATCAACATCTTACTACTTATTAAAGATACGTTAAAATAAGATGGTAAAGCAACTGCCTTAAAAACTGTGAATTTATATCTCATGCCAAATGAAGCAAATAGCTTGGAAAAAACAACTGTGTATTGGCCTGTCACTTTCCGAAAAAAAAAAAAATTATAAAATTCCACCACACCACAGGGAAATAATCCTCGAGGTGATACTTTATATCTATAACCTACAATCATAAAGAACTTAATTGTAGCAATTAAATTAAATCAATACTGCCACTTTTCTTACGTTTATATATATAATAGTATAATAGATTCTATATATAGAAAAGCACTAAATCCCCTTAAGGGCCTTCAAATGCAGTGTCTAAATTTGTTGTTGTTACAGAATACAACATTGATGATCTGTGCCAAACAAAATAATATTCTGATACGACACTCCATTGGGGTCTCATTTATGAGGGTAAATTCTTTTTTTCAGTATCTCACATCGATATAGAACTCAGTTCGTATCAGTTTAATTAAATCAGTACTATCAGTTTCAGAAAACAAAAAATTCTACGTCTCTTAATAGAGTATTTAAAAATGCACTAAACACCCTTAAGGGGCCTCATTTCCAAAATAAATCAGGAAGCGTAGGAGGTGGATATTGAAAAGAGTAACCATTAAGACTCATGAAGCGGCATTATGCTTTTGTACACTTATTTTAAGTGTCATGAAATTGTATTCATTGGTTCTTGTTATTATGGCTGGATTACTACATTTAGATAGGAAGTTAGATCATTTAAGTCGCGGATACAGTTTTCTTTTTTACTTCTCAAAGTGTTTTTGATTGGTGACATGCGTTGAATCTATAGTAATGTTGTCGCACACGATCATCAGCCTGGTGACATCATCAGTGTCAGGTGGCATTCACTCATCAGGACGGACTTGGAAACTGTTATGCACAGACACTTTTTTATCAGTTAAAGTACGCTAAAGTTTAAAACAATTTAATTAATTGTTTATCTTATGTATTGTTACTGTGTGCCATTTAGTAAACTACTGCCGTTTTAAACCGCAACAATAACAACAACAACATCATCATGACTTGTTTATCTAATGTCAAATCCTTTCATTGTGAAATGTCAAGAGGAATTTCCAATTGTTCCGAGTTATTGTTCGATGGCAATAACAACGCAAATCCCCCAATAAGGTTGCACAATGTATCCAAATCCGTGATGTTGCCGTAGTCGGTCATTTTGTTTTTAATTCTGCAGACGAATTGGGCGCCAATGCTCTCATCGATTATAAATCCAAATAAATCGTTTAGAAAGGAAACGGATGTATACATTTTGGCATAACATCTTTCTTTAGACATATTTACCTGACACAAGTAAAGATATCTTTATATGTTTGGTTAGAATCCACGCCGTATCGAAAACGTGTAGCCGGTGTAAACACCAACATGACCTGCTTTTATAAATGAAAAAGTAGCCCGTCATGAATATTAATGAGAAGATACACGTATCTGCTTCATCGTGTTATGAAAAGCTGGTGCTGGGGCATAAATAACCAATCAGAAAAGAGATTTTGTGTGAACTGATTGCAAGTTGTAATTATTAATTAAATGGATGACTCCTACGCCAATGATTAGTGAACTATATCTTGTTAAGATCTTGTTAAGGAGTGGGTACATTCATACAGTCGTAGTGGCACTATGTTGTGTCATTCGGACAGGTTATTCGATCATTAGATATAAAAACTGGAAAGAATGTTTGACTTAAGGAGTTTAACGCGACATACTTTTACAACACTCTAAAATGGGTATGTTTCGTTTGCATGCCGCTTCTTCTCATGAAATGACTTCATTGATGTTTGCGAAAATAAGCGTGATCTTTACATCGATGCAATTACATGTTGTACATGAGGAGTTTGTCGAGTATGATTTAGGGTACATCATGTAAAAACATCAAAGTATTGCCAGAGGCATTTGGCTTTGTCCTCTGATTGCTAATTACCGACTGATTAACAAAGTGACAGTCGGATTATCTGACACGTGTATTGCTCTTCCTGGGGGCAAATAACAGACCTGTAGGTGTTGATAGGAGCCTGTGTATTGTGATTTTTAACACATTTATGGACAGAAAATGTAAAAGTTCTCGGACCGATTTAAAATGGCTTTTCAGATTTGTGAATCGGTTCATGAAGTCAAATTTCGGTCCAGAACCGAAAAACCGAAGATTATCGAAGCCCTGTACGGTACATGTACCAGAAATGCAATAAGGGAGACATATAAAACTATTGAGGTGCACATATATTTGAAAAAAATGTAGTTTTAACTGCTGTACAAAAATCCTTTTGTGTCATTATAGAACGGAGAAAGTGAAGAGAAAATTTTGGCCGGTGAAAGGCTGGCAAAAGCTTAGAAAACTTAATAAAGCTGTATAACTTGTTGTCTTATGGCTATATTCAGAGTCGTCACTCGAACTCCATCTTGACTCATACTCGGATAAGGCTTCCTCGAGGAAGCCTCAAGGTAGCCTCAAGTAAGGTGAACTCGAGTGAATAATTGGTATTCATAGTCAAAAGTCATCCTCGACTTTCCCGAGGAAGCTTTGAGGCGTAGATCACCCGTAACATTTTTTCTTATCTAAATTATACATGTATAGTATTGCCTATTAATTGTATATATAATCAAAAACCATGGCGAAACGATCTTGTTTTTCGGATAGAGAGCAAACTTTACTAAAGGAGCTTGTTAGTGATAAAATAAGTATTGTTGAAAGCAAATAAACTGACTATAAAGCTATTTCGGCAAAAAAGAACGTTTGGTCAGAAATTTGTAAGGATTTCAACACGTTTGACAATGTGCCACGAAGAACTGATAAACAACTAAAAAAGTGTTGGGACAACATGAAAACCGGTGTTAATTTACGATCAAGAACATGGGAACCGTCAGAAAACGGTGTCATAAAAAAATGCTTGAGATAGTATGGTCAAGTTAACAAAACCAGACGCCACACTTAAGGAGTCATGGACGCTTCGATAACTTTTTACATAAAATCCTAATTTATATTGTATATAAATTTGTTTATGTTTCGCAGATAGCAGTGTACTTAAAAACAAAAATAATATCAAACAGGGAATGCCACGTACCAAAAACGCAGCCTCCCCAAAACGAGCCCCACAGCACCCAGAAGTGCACACCACCAACACAAAACCTGATATGCATTATACATGTATGGGGATAGATAGCCACCCACTTACTTCCTAGTGCTTTGTCATATATAGGTCAGATGCAGATTATGATAAATTTAATCCCTGCCAAGCTTATATTTACGCGTGACCGTGGTCAGTTCTTCATCATATCATGTAATCCATTATGCATGCAAGCTCGCAGCATCTCAGATCTCGACCAATCGTAAGGCTCAATTAACTTGTAGTTAGCGTGACTTCAAAGGTTCGCGTGGTTTTGAGTTAATTCAAGAAAGCGCCCACTCAGAGAAAAGACGTACCCGGAACATTGGATTTGGATTTGTAATTTGTATCGTTTACATTTTATTTTTACTTTATTATTTTCTTGAACATGTGCAGGATTACTTTTTATTTATTTACTCGACAGAGGGTGAGACATGCACTTTATTTATAAACGATAAGTTACATAGATTTCCTCAATGTTGTTTGCAATTTTCGACTACGACTTTATCATTGACAACTGTTTGTCATTGTAGTGAGATAATAATTTAATGTATCGTCTTTCTAATATTTTCGAACCTCACGACTTATACCCTGTCTGACCTGCCTTTTACAATAGAATTGTGTCAACACACTTTGAATGTTTTGATTATGAGCCATTCATTCACAAGGCATCTGAGAGATTGGGCGAATTAAGATAAATTTAGATGACGTTTGTCTTAAAATGTTTATGCCTGGTACAAGCGGAGCCGCGATGTTCTGGTAGAACAGACTTAACTTGAAACCAGTTTGGGGCGACTATTTCTAATCTCCCAGCTTGAAGCAAATATTGTTTACTCAAATATGGATGATTTAAGTCATTTTTCGGTCACTCCAAGAAACCTCGATAAGAACATTTCACACTTTGCAGATGAATGCATAGCTCAACGAGCAAAAATCGTTATGAATTTAGAATTTCTTCCGCGACTAGACAATTATACTAGTTTCAATGAGAATGTGAATGAAGGCAATATAATTTTAGCTGCTGAAGTCCAGAATTCCGTGAATATTTATTCATAGCGGCAATAATTCTAACATTCGTTTTCTTTCAGAATTTGTAACAATGGATGGAGTTCATATCAATTAGCTACTTACCTTGTTCTACTATTTCAGGAGCAATTATTTTTGCGGAACAAATTTTAGACATGGAAATAAGCTGTACACATAAACATGTTATCTAGAGAGGAAAGAAGTGAAAGATATTAATCTAAACTTCACCATTTACCGATTAAGACATTCATTTTTTACTGAATTTACTTTTCATAGACTTGCACAAAATTAATTTGTAATACTTACAAACAGAATGATCATCATTTGAAAATTTCACAACGTAAGTAATCATTTATCATATTTTAGCTGTGACAAACATGCAGCCTAGACTTTTACATTATTTATATGTTCATCATACGGACAGCGAGAGACATGCTTGTCTACAGAATATACACGTGTCTAGGGTATCATTTGTCTGACACGTCACATGATGAAACTTTTTATTGATAAAAGATGACGGCGAATTTACATAAAATTTGATAATGTTAAACACTTAAATAGAACCGATTATATGTTCCATACAGTTTTATAAAATGTATACGCCATCATGCACTGTATACATGAATATCTAGCCATTCATTTATTGGTCAATTCCATATGTTCCTGCATGTGTCATACATGTTCATACAGTTGATAATTACATTATTATGGGCTTTTGACTGTCAATGCATGTTGATATACATGTCCATACAGTTAATCTATGTTTAGCCCGACTCAACTGTTCATGCGTGTCATACATGTTCATACAGTTGATGCTTACTATATATATTATTCTGACCATTTTTGACTGTCAATTCGTGTTTATTATATTACATGTTCATACAGTTAATTTATGTTTAGCCTGACTCAACTGTTCATGCGTGTCATACTTTTACATGTTCATACAGTTGGTATAATACTTTGCAAATTGGCTTTGACTGTGAATGCATGTTATACATGTCCATACAGTTCATTTATATTTTGCCATTTCAACTGTCAATGCGTGTCATACATGTTCATACAGTTGGTGTACTACTATGCAAATTGGCTTTGACTGTGAATGCATGTTATACATGTCCATACAGTTCATTTATATTTTGCCATTTCAACTGTCAATGCGTGTCATACATGTTCATACAGTTGGTGTACTACTATGCAAATTGGCTTTTGACTGTGAATGCATGTTATACATGTCCATACAGTTCATTTATATTTTGCCATTTCAACTGTCAATGCGTGTCATACATGTTCATACAGTTGGTGTGCTACTATGCAAATTGGCTTTGACTGTGAATGCATGTTATACATGTCCATACAGTTCATTTATATTTTGCCATTTCAACTGTCAATGCGTGTCATACATGTTCATACAGTTGGTGTGCTACTATGCAAATTGGCTTTGACTGTGAATGCATGTTATACATGTCCATACAGTTCATTTATATTTTGCCATTTCAACTGTCAATGCGTGTCATACATGTTCATACAGTTGGTGTCCTACTATGCAAATTGGCTTTGACTGTGAATGCATGTTATACATGTCCATACAGTTCATTTATATTTTGCCATTTCAACTGTCAATGCGTGTCATACATGTTCATACAGTTGCTATTTATATTGTGTTCTGCTTTGACTGTGAATGCATGTTTATATACATGTCCATACAGTTAATTTATGTTAAGCCCGACTCAACTGCTCATGCGCGTCATACAGTTGATGCTTACTATATTTATGATTCGGACCATCTTTTACGGTTAATGCGTGTCTTTAAACATGTCATACAGTTAATTTATGTTTAGCCCGGCTTATCTGTCCATGTGCATACAGTTGATGCTTACTACTAATTATATTTTATGATTCGGACCGTTTTTGACTGTCAATGCGTGTTTTTATACATGTTCATACAGTAATTAAATGTGTTTGATATTCAACTGTTCATACACATAAATGTGTTCATACAGTGAGTCATTATAATTTGGCTTCTATACCGAATATTTGTTTTTCTGGATGCTATATTTATATATCATGATATATAATTGATTTTTTTTCTCTCAATAATTTGTCAAGAACTACCATAGACAAATATCTTTTGTCTGTCTGTAGCAAATTATATGTATTGTTGATGCTAGATATGCAACTTTAAAATCTATTTTGCGTTATCTTACGTTTAAACAATATCTAAATGATTAACTGTCTGGCGTTGGAATAGTTTAAGTCACCAACACAAGTATCAGATTACCAGTAGAAAACAAGTCGACATCATTTGAAATAACATGGCTTGTGTGTACGTTTTCCCGCCGGATCTAGTTATTTATATATGCTGGCTTTTTAAACTTATCAACTGTTTCATTACGAAAATTCATTATCTGTTTACAAAGCGATTTACTAACATATGCCAACAGATCACCGCAGACGATTACCGTTTACCCTTGAAAGTATCATTATAACTTTTATACTTGCTGAGGTTGTTCTACTTTTCAGAATGGCCCCCAAGGAAACGCAAGGAAGCAACGAAAAATCAACACATAAGGCTAAACGGAACACAACTAAACACGAACTTGCACAGAATGTGTGAATGAAACAAAGAGACAATCAAAAGCAATAAAACAACAAACAGGAGGGTAATAATAAACCTAATTATTATGATAATATGTATGTTTTGGCCGACTCAGAGGATGACGCTGATGTCAACCCAGAAAATCCCTTTTCAGAGGATACCCCAATTTGTCTGTCGGCCACACTGCTAACATCCTCAATAATGATAGTAACACATCCTCAGAACTGGGAATTTTCCCATCAAAAATGTCGCCAAAGCTGAAAGGAAACATCTGGTCAAAGATGTATGTCGACCTCGCAAAATTGTACTATGGCGAGGATACCTCCTTACTCGAGAAAACCATTCACACGTCAAATACAACAACAATCATACTACAAGTCATGTACAAAAACTCACTAAAAAGGTCATTGATTTAATAATATTCTAACTTAGTCTAGGACATTTCATTTATATGCAAGTGTGTAAACCTCGAAATACGAGGAAGAAGCATCAGATATATAATTATACACGTCAATAGTGCAAACAATGGCCCAACACACGGACAAGCGGTCACTTTACGACTAAACATTCAGAATGTTAAAAGCTGCGTTACCAGACATATCTTAGTGTAACGTAACATGTAGAAACATACTTGTTCTGTATGATGCAAGTTCCCGAACAGTCTTTCCTTCCCAGCCTTCCTTTAGACCAGGTCAATCTATCTCAAACAGGGTTATAAGTCATATTATGCAAAGAAAAGATATTACTGGGATTACCAGGAATAAAACACATGTATAAAACAAAACTGCAGTCATGCACACAGATGCTCAGCATGTGGAGGTGCTTATGGCGTATGTAGATGCAGGACATTTTCCCAAAAGGTCAGTCTCAATACAAAGACAAGTGCAACACGACTAGCTCATACTTCTCTGGTAACTCCTCATCTGGTTAAACAACAGACGTCCAAAAGCGGAAATATTGCCTTTCCAACTGCCATTAAGGTCAAAGTACTGTCAAAATATGTTGCACGTTACAACCGTAAAAATAGAGTTTACGTCATTGAGGTTTTACAAATGGATTTTCTCTTAGTACGGAAGGAGAAATTAAAAGTAGCTTCTCTCAAAATCATAAGTCTATTTATGATCACATAGATTTTGCAAATATAAGAAAAGAGTTGCATCGCGCGGAATGGCCTTGGTATATCATCTTTAAAAAACTTCTAATCCATTAGGAGTGATACCAAAGAACACACCTTATTCAATTCACTTCTTACATGATCTTCCATACAATCGACTTGGTATATCTGTCAATCAACACATTGTTAAGGAAAACTCAACCGTATACCTAGAAACTTTCGATGTTGTAGAAAGCCAGGTTAAACTGCTTAGAAAAATGCTACTTGGCCAAAGCTGAAATTGAAATTTTATTATTTGTTTTTTCGAATTATTCCAATGTCCCCGCTTAACTACCATAAACGCGCTTTTTCATTTCAGAGCAAATATTACTTTGATAGAGCACTCCCTATGGGTGCTTAGAGCTCTGTAAGAGTTTTTACATAGTCTTTCACAAAGGTTGTGCGATGGATTCTGCAAGCAAAACTCGATGTACAACATGTATCACACATGGTAGTTGACTTAATTTTTGTTGGTCAAATTTCAAAATTCTTGCTACACAGGTTTTAAAGTTTTTTTTTTGTTTTTTTAAACTTTGTGTAGAAATGGGTATTCCTGTCAAACATGGCAAAACTGTTAACCCATCCCATGTAGTCGCAGTGCAAGGCATTGAAATCGACAGTACTTTTACGACTGAAAGACTCCCTCAAGAAAAATTAGTTATCTTATAACAACAAGGTCAAACTCAAGGACTTACGAAGCATTTAGGCCATTTAAACTACGCATGTAAGGTTGTCAAAGACGCAGTCAAAATAACCAAAGGACTGTCAACAGAAGCCTTGCTGCTATAACAAAGTTTCTGATAAAATCTTTACTTGCAAAAACAAGACAATGTAACGGCAGCTCCTTCTTACAAGAATATAACAGAACTTTTATCCAAGCTATTGTGCTGCTAGCGTTAAAAAGTTACTTTCGAATTGCAAAAGACTAAAGTTACGTTGAAAAGGCCATCCGGTTTATTCATGTTTATTTCGGTGAGGAAATTGTCGATACATGTCAGACCTTTCTATACTGTACAGGGCATCAATTGCTTATGCCTAAACTTCGAAAGCATTCAGGCAAGCGACTGAATACATGCAACTATTTCGCGAATTTCATCAACCTCACAACTTTAGAATAGGTGCGTGTACACAGGCAATTATGTCGGGCGTCCCAGAAAACACAGTTATGCAGCTAGGTCGTTGGAGATCGAATGGTTTTCGTAAATACAGCCGTTTACCTAATGTTATCCATTCTTCCAATGTTTTGTTTGACATTTGTCTTGTTTTATGCTTTCTATTTTCCGATGTTATCACTTTAGCATAATCCTTTAGTTTTTGTATATGAGTTAGTATCTAGTTGCCTTATCTAATTCTTGTTTTTATTCTTAGTTTAATTTATATTCCGAAAAACAATATCCGGTTGTTAAGCTTTTTCTATAGAGTCAGGGGGCGAATGGAACGCCTTTTCTGTTTGCAGCTTTGGTTTTCCTCTACCTCCCCCTCCCCCTCATTAAAAAAGATGAATGGGGGTAACAAAAAATTTACAATACTGGAGTGGGGTTAGGCAGCCGGCTCGCAGTGTTTCCTGACTCTATTCCCAAATACCTTTTTTCAACTAATTGTTTTCTTTTTCATTGGATATTCTTTTTGCTTTGGTTTTAAATTTTACTATTTATTTTCAACTTCATCTGCAGTGTAACATTTATATCAGTATAAGTTATAGTCTTAGTTTAAATAAATCCGTCTGGCATAGACTGGAAATATGAAGTGCACACAGCTATCATTTCTTGCTGGGTGCTCAGAAGGTGTTCATTCGCGTGTTTTTATGTAGAAGGCTACATTTTATTGTTGTCACTTTTATTTTTACATGTACAAGATGTTCTATGCTTTTAAGAATGAGAATTTGTATGAGTTTGCAAAGCATATTATTTAGGGAAAAAGTACATGATATGGACTTGTTCAATTCAGTGAGGAAACGGGGTGTTCCTTTATTGTTTTACATTGTAGCAATGGCAATTCGTAATTTCCTGACAACTAATGTATTGCACGTTAACGAATTTTCAGTTGTTGTAATATTGTGGTAATATTGACATTTCAATAATCGTATGTATATACATGAAGAAGCGGGGTATTCCTCTATCAATTTTATCTTATGAACCGTATAAACAAGGAATCGGGGTGTTCCTTGTGAAAATAAAGTGATGATTTACCTGTATTGTACAGTAGATATAAAAGAAAATCTTAATGCTCACTATTGTTATAATTGCAGTGCCTCTTCACAAACAATTTATAGAAATGTGATAATTTTGTGTGCAAAATAGTTTATATGTTTATCATGCCTTTATATATGTTACATACTTTTTTGTCTATCATGATTTTGTATATGTTACATACTTTTATGTTTATTATGAATTTGTATATGTTATGATATTGTTCTAAATAGTTCTCAAAATAGTTCACATACGTTACAATTTTCATTTCTGTTTATAGTAGATCTCTTTTCAATATAGTGAAATTCTTTGGCGCCAGTTTCTTTTTTCCCTCTTTGGTTGGACAGTTTGGTGGTTTTCATTGTCCAACTTTGTATCATTATTAATTTGAACTTGATCTGATAATCTTATTCTATGAAATTATTAGAATACATATTTGAAAATAAAACGTCTGGCAGGACCTGGCTCTGCCAGACAATATCAATCAAAAGGTGTTCGTAGTTAAGTACTGTTTAGCCTTATAGTAAAAGCTCAATGGCTAGTTCTATGCTACAAATGAACTTCGAGTGACTAAACAAACTGGCGTCAAGAAGACATAAAATCATAATTTATATTGTATATAAATTTGTTTATGTTTCGCAGATAGCAGTGTACTTAAAACCTGATATGCATTATACATGTATGGGGATAGATAGCCACCCACTTACTTCCTAGTGCTTTGTCATATATAGGTCAGATGCAGATTATGATAAATTTAATCCCTGCCAAGCTTATATTTACGCGTGACCGTGGTCAGTTCTGCATCATATCATGTAATCCATTATGCATGCAAGCTCGCAGCATCTCAGATCTCGACCAATCGTAAGGCTCAATTAACTTGTAGTTAGCGTGACTTCAAAGGTTCGCGTGGTTTTGAGTTAATTCAAGAAAGCGCCCACTCAGAGAAAAGACGTACCCGGAACATTGGATTTGGATTTGTAATTTGTATCGTTTACATTTTATTTCCCTATCCGCCCCAACCTCCCTCCTGGCTATCTATACCTATTCATGCTGAAATCTAACAATTGTTTTAGGTGGTTTTCATTGTCCAACTTTGTATCATTATTAATTTGAACTTGATCTGATAATCTTATTCTATGAAATTATTAGAATACATATTTGAAAATAAAACGTCTGGCAGGACCTGGCTCTGCCAGACAATATCAAGATTTTCGTAAGTATGTAGCAACATTTCTGATTGAAATGGAGATCTGTCTGCAAGATAACAAAGAATATTGTAGGTAAAGTTTAAATGCTAACATTAAATTCTTTAAAACATATCCAACTTTATATTTGTATTTAGTTATATATGATATATATAATTAAATTCGCTACGATGTTTCGCTTTTTAGGGACGGGTATAGATCATTATGGAATGTTAGAACCCGACCAATTATCTAAAAGAAGCCGGATCCGTTTCATATTTCTATGAAATAAAAATAAACAAACCGAAGTATGAATACGAAAAAAATGAATGACATTGAAGGACGGGTTTAGACTGATTTTTTATTTCGAAAATGTCTCTTTTTTCCATCTGTTATTTCAGTAGCTTTGGTAACTCCAGTGTACCAGCACTCATGAAATTAGAGTAGATTTACTTAAACAGACTGTCATGATTATAAATTTTATTCAGAAGTGTATATTTTAGCTAAGATTTATATACAGTGTTGGTACGGGTATTTTTGTATAACTTTTCGCTTTGATGCTGTACGTCTGTCTGTCAATAAGGGACACCTACACCTTTCCATCCGTTTAGTAAGTTACAAATCTCGTACTTTTTCTATTTATTTACATATAGAAATATTTTTATTCTTAAATATTTGCATTACCTATACGTTAAAATCATTGTTTTGTTACAGCGCTGAATATCTTTATGACACATGACACGGAAAACAATTAGCGTACTGGTACAAACTATTGAGCATGTTTTAAAGACATAATTGAGAAGCTGGTAAAATAATGATAACCTACGAGTTGTAAACGGTAATTTTAATACTGAAAGTATATATTTTGTGGATTTAGCTTTAAGATGGAATAGAATATGTAGAATATTTTTATGGATTTCATTTTTTGAATACACGCTAGCTAAGTTTAGCATATCAAAATTTGTTTTAATCTTAATTTATAACCAGGGTATTTTGCTTTTCAAAATTAAGCTCCAAAGGAAGTTGAATGTTATTCTGTCATGAAATAATCAATAGTATGCAATGTTGTTTGATGACTTTGATAGTGCGCAGCACAAGTAATATGTGAGTAATTCGTAAGAACTATGCGCACGCTTATCCAAATTCCTTACCGCCATTGATAAATTAATTGATAAAATGCTTGTTGAAAATTGCTGCTAATTGGTTTCGGAAGCACCTCTCTGTCAGAAAGTAGATTAGATAGCTTTTCACTTGTCTTAACCACACTTAACATCTCATCGTAATATTATGCTCTATATAATGTATTCATACTACTATTCAAAACGCATATGTTTTTCTTATAAGATACATAAGTAACCAAATAGCACAGAATAAGATAAATAAAACACAACAATACTCATGTATATGTAGACCTGAACATGTGTATACAACGTGGTAATTGTATAAAACTAACTGAAAATTGGAACTAAACTGTGAGGAACAAAGAAACAAACCGTTTTTATCTTTGTATCTCTGAGTTATCTTTAAGAATATTCGAACTTTTTACGGTTGTGCAATATGAATGGTGATACGTGTGGTAAAAATAAATCCTGCCCATACCATTTATTTTTCAAAGGGCATTTAGAATACTGCTAGAGGGTTCTTGTTATTGAGTATGGGAATGTAGATTGAGAATACAGTCAATCTGTATTAAAGACTGCCTTCAAAATGAGAACATCTTGCTGTTAACACTTACATGCCGTATATATCATGAATAGCAGAGTAAGGTGTTCGAAGAAATTGCCGTTAATTCACAATTATCTGAAACGGGCAATCGTACTATTATTCGAACTTCCAGCTAGATAAGTGAAGAATAGCTGCTTTCCTTTTCATTAAAACCGTTTTCTATCATCATGATAGTACCAAGTTTCCCTTACCCAATATTTCCGGCAGCAATTTGCTCAACACTGATATTGTCCTTACAACGGATATTTTAATGACCCACCAGACTCAAGATACTATGAAATTACGAATATATGAGCGAGTGCACTAGATGTTTACCTTAAAGTTACACCTTTATCCATTTTTACATAAAACAATTTTCACAATTTTGGCCAAATACTTTTTCTGTTGTGTTGAAACAGAACACATATAGTCATTCGTGTTGACAGGAAGTTTCTTTAATACATATAAAACGCTTAATGATATAAATCAATTTATCCTACAAATGTCATTTGTGTCAGACGAAAATGCCATTACAATGTAGAAAATAGATCCCCAAAAATGAATTGATAAACTCGACTGTGGAAAAATTAAGTACTCATACCCATATTTTGATAACTATTTTCTGTAAAAGAAATAATTTTATAAAAACAATATTTTTGCTTGTGGTTTGTAAATGACGCCCTTTCATAGAAGTGACAAAAAACGAGAACGATATGTTCAATATCATTTTTTGTGTTTTCATTTGTTGCGCGTCCACAGGTCTAAATGTTTGATTAATGCCTTTAAATTTATTCTTAATACACAATTTTAAAACCAGAAAAGAAAAATGCAACCTTTATTTTGCATTTTTGGAAACACTTTCATCCACATTTAAATCAAAACAATGCGGACGAGCTGTAATGTTACTATCGCAATGTTATTCGTACTAAAAATATTTAAAATACCGGAGTTACTGTTCGTGGACACGTTTTTACTCGTACCTCGTGCACTTAATTGCAGAGATATTCTGAATTTATCTTTATATAAATTTGTAACCGTATTAGGAAGTTGTCACTGGCAATAAATACTCTTTCCACAGATTGTGTGAATAATCTTGAAATTGTGGTGCGTGTTTTTATCCTCTATATTCATCTGCGCATTAGGCTCGAACTCAGAGTGAGTAATTATCCATCTAGCTCGGTCACACAGGCAATACACATTATGTGATGAGGTCCACATGGATTCCCCATGAAACAAAATTAACTAGACTGTCCAACTAAGATATGCAAATTGAGAACACAAACCATTTGTTTGGAGAAAAAATCAGACAAAATTAAAAGAAGCATACAATAAGTATTTATTGAAAAATATTAGTAAGTGGAGTGACGTATTTGCACTAGTATGAATGAGAAATAAATTTATCGTAGATTACTCCGCTACAATTAATAAATCCTCTTTGGGCGTTTTGCTTTATAAATTGCGAACGTTTGATACACAACATACAAATATCATATCAGCTTATGGCATGAAAGATATAGTTTCGCAAAACGCAAAGTTCGTATATCATTAATGACATACACGATTATTCGCACACTTATCTAATTGTATAAAAAAAAATTCCAACAAAAAAACTTATATAGTGCGTTTTGTGTATAAATCTTTAATATATACAGTTTACTGTCAATTATTTTATTATTTTATCATGATGGACCCATTCATACTTATTATAAAAATGATTCAAGCACGAGTTTTTGTAAACATATTTAATATTTAATGTAAATTAACAATATTATAAAGAAAGAAAAGAATAATAATGAGTCTTGAAACATTTTGCCGTAACGCTGAAAGAATGAATGAAAAGAGAAAACATGCTATATAAATGCTAAGATACTTAGACATATCAAGTATTGGTAAATAAAGCATTTTTACAACTGTATCTTCCTGTAGACGACAAATATGCAAACCAAGAAAAGAAGTTTATAAACATTTATATAAAAAGGCCACAAAAGAAAGAAGAAAGCAGTACAATATTGTATACACCAGACCTTTCTTTTTAAATGTCATTTATATATGCGCGGACATTCAAATGTTGACTATTGTTGCTAAATTATATGTACAGAAAATGTTGATAGTGCAAAGAGTGCAACACATTAATACATATGTTATAGGAATAACTGTTTTGTCATTCTAGTATTTGCAACTGTATATACGGTTTTTAATTGTTAAACTGTTTGTGACCATTAAAACCGTATATACGGTCGCAAATGTCAAAAATCACTACATAGTTAAAGGTGGTCAATTACTTTTAAGCAACATTTTATGACAATTTTTACTTTTTGTTTATTCTGTTAGAGATTAATTTAATGAACAAAAAGACCCATTACATTGAGTTAGATCCCTATCAGAAATTTACATTTTATTAACTTTTATGAAATTTTGTTATTACTCCCCTTTAATATGAAAGTATTTAAAACGTTGAGTATTTCTTTTTTATTTCAATATAATTTCTACTTTTACATTTGTATTGGATAGATTTACCAATATCTTAACATTCTGAACCAAGATGCAAGTTTTAAACCTAGGTGTAGCTTCTGAATTGATTTATTTCTAATCTATCTTGGGTGCGCACCCAAGATAGGTAAAGGGAGGTAATAATATCTTTTCAAACTTGAATTTCTAATGAATTCCATCTAAATATATAATATTTAATGCAAATATTTCACAAATATAATATAATAGGTCTTATATTTATATCTTTCTGCAGGCAAAGTATGTGTATCAAATTTTTACTTATGATAAAATAACTCTATCTTGGTTGGGCAACCAGGATAGGGAAATCAAATTTTAAAAATACCTCCAGTGAAAATCTTACTTGAATTAAGCGCTAAGTGAACATAAATAAGTGTAAATGATCAGATGTTAAAAGTTTCAAACAAATCTATTACATGGCCAAATTCGAATTATAAACCTTTAACCATTTTCTAACCCACAATGTGTTTAAACGTGACAATTAAAACGCCATTCAATTTTTGCTACTATATATACATTATTTAAAGTGATATTACATTTCAAAGTGACGATCATAATTTTTAAAAAGACATTAGTCACTGATTTAAGCTACTTTAAAAATGAACGTTGCCAAAAATTATAACAGAAATATATGAATCTGTATCACTCTTTTATTCCCATTGAATATAGCGAAAATCAGTTTAAATCTGTTCTGACTATCCTACCCAAAAATACATATTCAATCCTTTCTTTTATGAACATTTGTATCATTCAGTAAGAGAAATAACTTTGCCTTATTAACTTTTTACATGTTTTCATAACATTTACCAAGTATTTAGCTTCGTTCTAAAACATAAATAAATATGGAAATGTTGAAGGGAAATATAACTTTAATTGTCGCAAATTTAGACGACGTAAATCAATCAGAAACGACGTTACATCAATACTGCGTTAGAATTATGAGTAATTACCGGATATTTTTCAAATGAATAATTCATGATGGTGTTCATTTGTCATCTGTATACAACGCTCAAGTGTTTGGAATGCAAGCCTGTCATTCTGGAGCCTAGTTGCTTTGGCATAAGTGGGTCACAGGCAAGAAATTATGAAACTAAAAATGCGACGTTTTTGTACTTTTTGTTATATTTTCAGTGATACTGCAAATAAAGTAGAACTGCAAATCAGTTATGTAATAGGGAGAGTTATGTTTGCGAGCATATTTACGTTATATCGTTGAGACGCAGCAGTAAACTGTACTCTATCTGTTTTAAATCATGGTATATTTTCTCGATGACGCTACTGCAGTTATTCTCTTTTGTAGATAGACTGTAAATATATCACAATTAAGCCCCGCCCATATCCACAGTGCATATTATCAAAAATACATTGTTCTCCTTAGATATATGCAGTAGCCATAATGCAATAACTTAAATTCGCTCTGAGCAGTTCGGTTTAAAGTTCGATATAAATACGAAGCGATCATGTTGTTCGGAGAGACATACAAGAGAGATGTAAGAGAGACTGGTCAGAGATAGGTAGACTTGGTAGACGGATTGAACTAGAACAGCTGCGTTTGGTATTTGTTCTATACTTGGTCGGAGACCAGTCGCTACGTTACAATAGAAATACGTTGAAATCTGTTGAAAACAGCTAAAACAGTATTTAAGCTATTACTGAATTCAATGACGCAGTAGTTAAAACGTAACAACTGTTCGCAAAATGATGCCGCATTTGGATCGTTGACTGGTTTAAATTGCAGCGGTGTTTATGTATGGTTCCACAGGCAAAACATTTTATGAAAGAAAATTACCGTTTCATTGTGATAATCATTTTGTTTGAACATCATTTCTGTCTCCAGATTCAGGGCGATTTGAAAAAACCTGTTGAACAGTCAAGTTAAAATGTAAGTAAAAACCAAAATAAAAAAAGGATAAATTTGTCGTTTACTGGTGAATCTTAACAAAACTTACCAACTTTTCATCGAGACCTGAAATGATAATAAAAAATAAATTACACAGTTGAAAATATGTTGTTACATAATGCAGGACATTTGAATGATAAATATATATGTTCTTAGATGTGAGATTTGAAAGTAAATTATATTGGTGTATTAAGAAATATATAATAACATTTATCAAACACATTATGTATGGTTTGGACAATGTAGTACATTTTCGTAAATGTTAAATCGTTCAGTCAGTTTCAGGGAATGAATAACATATTTAATACACAACAGAGAATTTGTACTTGATCAAAGTGTAGTATTTCATACGCCCTTTTATATATAAAAACACTTTTGACAAATACTCTTCAATTAACAGCTCATAATTAGAAAACAAATAAAAATAATGAGAAACAGAAAATGTTATATATTCGTACGTTATAATTATAAATAAGGCAAACAGTAAGTCGTTACTGACAACGTAACAATACCTAAACTTATGTTAAGCTTAATCATATACAATATATCAAAGTTCCAGGATTACGTTGAGTTTTCTGATTTAAAGATTCGATAATGATAGGACCGTGTTCTATTCACTCTAAAACAAGGTTAACATGTGTTTTTCCTTTATATTGATGTCATTTTTCATGGAAAAGAGTAAATAGTAAGCTTTTCTTATTGTTTCCAATATCATTGAAAACAAACGTGCCAAACTGTCACAAAATACGCCCGTCAAATAGACATAACTGTATACGGCAGTTCATTTGTATTGTAAAACCGGCTGGAACAATAGAGATGAGAAGGCATATTTCATAATTTTTCGAAAATTCAAGGGTCATAATCCAAAAGTGCCTCAGTCGATTTGGTGGTTATCAAACTTTCCCTAGATAGAATGTCTACACATATTTTCACGAAGTTTGATGAAGTTCAGGTGAAAAATGTTTGATTTAGAGAGCGGACAATGCTAATTTGGACAATTTTGCGTAAATCAAGGGCCATAATCCAAAAGTGCTTAAAGGCGATTTGGCTGGTTATCAAACTTGGCCTAGATGGTATGCCCACATATATATTCACCAAGTTTAGTGAAGATCGCATAATAACTGTTCGACTTAGAGAGCGGAGAAAGTGAATTTGTCCAATTTTGCATTAAATCAAAGGCCATACTTCAAAAGTGCCTAGGTTGTCGATTAGCTGGTTATCAAACTTGCTCGAGACATTATGCGGACAAACATTTTGACCATTTTGGTGAAGATCAGATGAAAACTGTTTGACTTAAAGAGCGGACAAGGTGAATTTGGTCAATATTGCATGTAATTAAGGGCCATTTTCCTAAAATGTCTAAGTCGATTTGGCTTGTTATCATCCTTGGCCGAGACATTTTGACCAAGTTTGGTGAAGATCAGATGTACACTGTTAGACTTAGACACTGGACAAAGTGTGGACACTGCCCGCCCGCCACTGGTGTTCCCGTAATATATCTCCTCGGGCGTATAAAAACGCTGTGTTATATTTCTAACATGTACACTGATTTAAAAAGTACAGTTCGGAATGTTTTTGATACAAATAAAGATGATTTCCGCCGGTGACACATCTTTCTTGGTAAATAAGAGCTACTTGTCCTGGAGCATAAATGGATGCCTTCGACAATCCTATGTTATCTAATTTGTTATTGTCACAAATATCGCATAAATATCTTCGTGTAGTCGAAAATCTAAAAAAACTGCAAATGTGATATTCGCCAACACAAAGTTTATAAAATATGTACTGCGTCTCTGAGCATCAGACTGCAGTTAAACAAGTACTTAATTCCAGGTTTAGTCAAAAATGATAAAAGCGTCTTGGAAATCTTTATGTAATGCCTCCAAATGTCACATGCAGATAACTTGCACGATTCTTTTCTAAAGTGTTGAATACATATAAACTTCTGTCTGAAGTATATACATTGCATCATAACTGTACAGTTGAAATCGTTAAGGTTTATTTCTTTTTTAATTGAAACGAAAATATATATCTTAGGCGCATAATGTTTCAAATGACATGTAATAGGTAATAAACGTTAGGTCAATACACTTTACATATGGACAAAGCAAAGTTACTACATTGAACTTAATTATGCCTCTGGAGCTCTTCAACTTCCTATCTGATTTACGGTGGTAATAAATGATAAAAGTAACCAACATCCAAATATGCACTAGGAGGAACGAGTCTACAAAAACGAAACCACATAAAAATGGCACCAGACAAGATGCATTTAGTATTTAGTATACCAACCTCACAGATAACCAAACTTAACCTTGGAAAAAAATTGTGTAAATAAGATTCGACTCCTCACAGTAAAGTTTTAACATAAGCACATTTCTAAAGTTTAAACTGAAGGACAACACATACAAAAAGTACAGACAACACGTAGCACAGAACAAAGCCCAGCAGGTGTGCGAGAAAGCGAGGACAAGAATGATAGCATGTTTTATATGTGTACCAACGTTCAAAAGCATACAATGTAAATGTCCCGAGCAACATTGACAAAACTTTTATAACTGTGTTCTTTCGTTTTGATATAGAGGCTAAATACTCTATTATACCGTACAGGTGTTTAAGGTAGCAATAGACCCAAATTAGCGTTGTAGTCACAAAATTCCATTTTTATGCATTATCATTAGTTCAATTCCTCTCCTACCTATTAGCAAACAAAAGACATGCTGAAAACATTTTTGAAATGTGCTTTATGAACCATTAAAGTTGACATGTATGTATTTCAACAGCACCACACTTTCGGATTGTCAATAATCGTTCATTGACCCGCCCCTTTTAAGGCGCCTATAAATGATTATCAATAATGTGGTCAAGTCAACCGTGACATGATCAGTTACATTGTATTTGTTTCGATAATTAGTCAGTACATATTGCACGCTTACAAATGAAGTTATTATAAAATCAAATTAGACAGCTCGCTCTTTGTATAAGCAAACATAGGAAATATGAAAAACAAAAGACAAATAAATTAAATCAACTTTGACTTATGCAAAGAATTACGAGAGGTCTAAGCTGTCCCTGATATTTTGGCGAGTGGTTCAGGACATTATCTGATCAAAATCAATGTTTTGAAACAATCAGAAAAAGCTACAACATCAACAATAACAACAACAAAAAATGACAACAACAACAACAACAACAACAACAACAACCATAATAATAATAATAATAATAATAATAATAATAATAATAATAATAATTTTAATAATAATCCAATCGCCGATCGATATCAAAGCGCATGCAGTACAATTTCCCCATCGTGTGTCGCAAATTTTCCCATAATTCAGTAGCGGTGTAGACGAACACCAGACAATCAATACATATTGAAAAAACAGTTTTCGTTTGTTAATCTCTTTGAAGGGGCAGGATTTATTTTTTTAAGGAGCGCGCTTTAAAAAACAATTAAGATGACACTTTGCAATGTTTAGTTTCCGGATAGGAGTTATCATTAGTCTTTTATCAACTGAAAAGACATCTGGGCAAGAAAGGTGGCCTTCTTTGACTCTCAGTTGACATACTTTGAACAAAAATAACTTTTGTAAATTGGAGCCCGATTAACTCGCGGCTTAGAACATTTGAAAATTCTTTTGTTGCCGAGGGTACTGTTTTAGGGATTTTCTTGTTCTTAATTTGGTTATTTGTTGTTTGTCATTACGAAATGTAAAAGAAAAAGAAAAGGATTAAAATATAAGATGTTGAATACAGATATTCTAAATCTGTGACAAGGTTCCCTAGATTTTTAGACAAATTACACCTTTTGAATGATTTCTCAAAATAGTTTTGTAAAATATGATTATTCGTATTAGAAATGGAAATACATTTAGTATATATAGAAGGCAGTATTTTGAGAACACTCAATCTTAGCGCAGGTGCTACCTTAGTATAACCAAATTTTACTTTTAAGTTGTATTGACAATGGCGACAATGTGTGAGCATTTTGGGAGTCAGAAATTAAGGTCACTTGTCACATAAGGTACTCTTTACGTCTGAATGTGTCGACCTTCTCGGGAAAACTGTCGTATTTGGCATATGCAATCTAAGGATGACGTGCACGAGACATTGACGACAGATCGTCATTTAGCGGTCTACCATTTCCCATTGATGCTTGAACATATACTTTCATATCTCTGATATTTATGAACGGATTTGAACGATTAAAGTTTCATATTTTATGTAACGATTAACAGGTTTTGCATGATTTTGTAAAGTTTTTATAGTTTTTGGCAAAAGGCAGTGTAATTTGTTTGCTTCGTCTGGATAAAATTTACACGATTTACTCGAAATTTCGTCAGGTGACCCAATGCGAATATTTCACATATTGGATCCATTTATCAGACGATTCAATTTATCAAATAACGTCATCAAAGTAATTTGTTTCAAAAGATTGTCAAAAAGAAAATACTATGTATTACTTAACATTTTCATAAATGTTCTAATTTGCTTCAAAGGAGCTAAAAAGGATGCGCACGACTTAAAAATATAATCACACAGCATTCTGGAAGTTTTATTAAAACATGTATTTAAAACAAAGTGAAGCTTTTCCTTTCGAAAAACAGCTGTTTTATCGCGTCTCAAGTTTTATATCCGTGTCAAACCATTATAAACGTTTTTCTTCCTCGAAGATGTAACTCGCCATTACGTTTGGTAAACATTCTTTAAAGAACATTTTTATGGACAAGCAACATTTTTGACATCATGTGCCGGCAATACAGATTTACATTAGTTTCAAGCGGTATGCGGCGTAAAGTTAAGAGTGCTAAGATTGAAGCAGATACATGTACACATATTTTCTTGTACTCTCTTACAAATAAAGGAACCCAACTTTTATTTTCAAGAAATTTACTTTCAATTCTCTATAAAACTATGCTGTCGTTAGAACCATTTTTAAAGCAAGCATACTTATCGGTTGTGCCATTTTTGCCATTTTCACTGATCAAAATGGCAAAAGTACTGATCTGGTAATGCGCGTGCTTAATTTTAAACAATTGATCTGCACAAATTTAAAATTGTTCAACACAGCTATTTGCTGAAATACATTGTATAATGGTTGGTGTAAATTTACTAACTGAACAGCAAACCACAGACCTTTGGCCGCAAATGCAAAATTATTGGCCTCAAACAAGGTTAGTAGCAATTGATAGGCTACTGGTATCGATCACTTTCTCACAGGTTGCAAAATATCCAATTTGTAATTCTTTTTAAGCTTGTCTCATAAACAGAGATGTGTTAATTCTTCTGTTTAAATACGTCTTTGTCTGAAACGGAGTAACAAAGACACGGCAATTTGGCTGATATTTTAATAAGTTGAAGTAGATGAACGACTTCTTTCATTTTTAGGCGAACATAAACGTTTATAAATGGTGTAATTAATCTTACGTATTGAAAGTATTTACTTGCTTATGCTGATAGTATGCCATTCAACTAATGGTAGGAACCTTTGAATGGAATTTAAACGAATGGTTTGCAAGCATAAGTATATAAGTATCCCCTTTAAATATGCAGATGGCCACCACATTTTCTGAATTCAATAGCGATAGGTCTTTCGGTAAAAAGGTACGGAACCATTAGCCTAAATTACTACAGTCTGTCCCATCCCAATGTTTTTGCTTAAAACAATTTAACACTAAAAACAAATATATTTTAGTAACAGTTACCTTGACCTTGATCCCCCCAATGTTTTCGCTTAAAACAATTTAAAAACTAAAAAAAAAATATATTTTTTTAGTAACAGTGACCTTGACCTTGACCCTAGTGACATTGACCCTAGTGACACCGAATTTTCCCCTATACGCAAGCTACCGTCACACCAAGTTTCATAACAATTGGTCAGTACTAACTCCAGTTATTGAGCGGAAACCATTTTTCTATTTTTAGTTACAGTGCCCTTGACCTTGATCCTTGTGACTTCAAATGCAATCTCACGCATCCTCTCTACACAAGCTACCTACACACCGAGTTTCATTAGAATTGGTCACGCCTAACTTAAGTTATTGAGTGGAAACCATTCTTCTATTTTAAGTTACAGTGACCTTGACATTGATTCTAGTGACACAAATGCAATCATAAGCTTTGTTTTTACGCAATCTACCTACAGACTAAGTTTCATTGCAATTGGTCACTCCTAACTTGAGTTATTGAGCGAAAACCGTTTTTTTATTTTAGTAACAGTGACCTTGACCTTGACTTTAGTGACCCAAATTTCAATTCCAAGCTAGTGTAAAACTGACTGTTTCACATTTCTGTTATCCCGGATATGAAAGTTTGATAATTATTTCCAATCTCTATCCTGCAACGCTCGCCCTATAAGACATGTATTGGTAGGCACCTGATGTGAGGTTGGAAATCGAAGGACGGACAAAACGAAGGGGTCCTCAAAATTATCTTTTAATACCAACTGAGGCCTATAAAGTTCTGTAATTTTATGTGATATCACTAATTCGGATAGATGAAATCCTGTATTCTCTTTGAATAGGTGATATCACCTATTGGAATAGGTGATACAAACAACTGATATCACCTACTCGAAAAGGTGATATCACAAAAGTACATAAATAGTAAAACGGTGTCCTATAGCTATCAACTAATGGAAAAGGTGATCTGACATATCAGGTTATACAATTTCGAATTCAGTTAGAAAATCATGCTTTAGTTTTCTATGATACGCTATAAATTTATCACCTCACAGCTAGTTATTTGCTCGACTTTTCTAAGATTGCATTCGTCCCGCGTCGGCGTCTGCGTACTTTAAAGTTTTTTTTATAAATGCTTATATCCTCTATACAATCAAAAATATGTATTTCAAACTTTACAGACGTGTTCATTATGCAAATATAGACACCTGCAGGAAGTCACATAACTTGAGCCCATTTTATACTTAGATTTGGTCACAAAAACAATTTAACCTTACCTTAAACTTTGCCATTTCTCAATATTTCTTCATCAAACTTTAAAATCATTTTGCTTATGACAACAGGGTTGTGATGCAGAAAAAGTAGCCCCTGTAACTCTCCCACCCGTGCCTGTATCCTTCCCCAGCCCATCTTATCTAAAAACAATCAATATTGTTAAGTCTGACTTTAATGCTTACACAATTACAAAATATACCCCTTCTACCCCCCCCGCACACCTCTGCAATCTCGCCCCGAAAAAAGATTTCTCGAATTTTTGTTTATAAGCATTGATTTTTATACAATGACACAATAGACCAATTCTTAGACAAAAACCCATCTTTCTAACAAGCCCTCGAATACATGTAGTCGAGCTTTCATTCAGTAACAACATTTAGTGCAAAAATGATGAAAGGGGAATTTTCACAAATGAGCTAAGTAGAAAGCATATCGTCTTGATAAAAAAAAACAGTTAAGCCAACAGTTACAAAAACATATTTGTTATAAATTACAGACACATTTAATTTTGTTTATTAGCCTTGAATAAAATAAATGGGTAATATTGAGAACACTCCTTCGTTTTGTCCGTCCTCCGATGTCCAACCTCACATCAAGTATCCGCCAACACATGTCTAATATGAGCGGATCGGAAAGGAATGACACCTCTGCATAGAGACTGGTATATTTTTTTTCTATGCATGATGCTGTGTTTGAGTGCATTTGGTGTTGATTAATCTTATTTTACATTGAAACGGAAACAAACATTTTAGCAAAAAATAGGAAATCTGAGATACATGTAACTTACACTAATTCCCCGCATTGAACCAAGGTACTAAAGTAGACTGTAAGCCCAGGATATTTTTAGTCAGACAACTATGATGTGGGGAAGATTGAAATGTTTGCACCCGTGTATAGCTATATAATTGTTTATTTAAGCCCGTGAGTTGTTTTACAGTTATTTCAACGGTCATATAAAATGCTCATTTGATGAAAATTTGATTTACATTGCTTCTGAGTAAAAGACGCTTTTGGCAATCTCTTTGCAGCTTAACAGATTAGTAACGTTTATTAACTCTAAGGTTTCTATGTCAAAATTACACGGCAAATGACAAAATTCAGTGTTGTTGTATACAACAAAACATTTTGAATTACCTTGCATTAGTTCATAAAATGGTTAAATGCTGCAATGTTACTCCTTTCTCTTCCTCCGTAATCAACATGCTGGTTTTAGCAGCCAGAAAAAAAAACTCATAGAAAGACGTTGCAATTGTGTTGATGAACGCGTTACCGTCATTATAAAAGCTGACGTCGCTAACTTTGAGTTCACCATCGACCGCGACGTTATGGGCGTCGCCATCTTGGATTCAGCGACGTCACATCTGTAACATTACGGCATATTCAAATTTTGACTAAAATATCAATGTATTGTAATCCAAAAAAATGAAAAAGTGGCCTGGAAATATCAATTTTTCAATGATGATAATGTATTTTATTTTGATGACTTTAATCGAAGTCTACCGATTGAGTGGGTAAGACTGTAGGGAATATTTGAAGAATCTGAAGAAGACTCAGAAACATTTTGAAGTGCATCGGGCAAACGTTATAGCTATAGTTACTCTTAACATTGCAACGATATATGACAACACTCTGACTCGCACAACATTCCTTATAAAGTGAGTAGGAAAGTTGCTCGTGACAAAAAAAACCCACCTCAAATGTTTTAAAAGTCACATCTACAATGTCACATATGGCAAGCTTTCCGAAAAATGACGAGATAGCGGTTGGTTGGTTAGTTCTGTAGAGAAGTAAGTAAATGCCACTTACATGTATATGATTTGATATTCGTAAGCCAAAGTACAAGTGACGTGCATAACATCTATACAGAGAATAGGCTTCTGTTAGGAATTTGTAAGATGGATGATCATATAATGACCGTTAGGAGAAAATCCACAAGATCACTGTAATAATAAAACACTGTGTTCAGTAACTTAAGAATGCCCAAACATAGTTTTTTCTGAATTTTGGATAGAGATCAGCAAAGCATCCTTACTCATTCTCAGACTAGAAGCTGAATGATCAAGGTCATTGTGCATCAGCCTGTGCAGCTGATCATGATTGTCAAATGAACTTTTTAAACAAATTTTTCAATGAAAATGGTAATTATCTTGAAGAATTGCAGAAGTGTGGGCAGCGTAATTTCTCCTCCGATCGGTAATAAGAGCATAGCTTATATAAGTGTTACCAAACTGGACAACAATGTATATCGGCACAATATTTCAAGCTGTTCTATAAATGATATGATCGGCGTGGTCACTCAAAAGATGGATTTAATTTTGACCAAATGGATAGTATCCGCCTTCCAACTGAGTTTAGTGAGGTGGTCACTAAGGTAAATTGTAAATCGCTGTCAATAAAATTGTAAAATGCTTCCGGTCAGACTCTTTTGTTCGGACTGTCGACATAAAACTTGATTGATGGGTTGCTGTCTTCAAGACGTTCGTTGAGGTTTGTTTTAGGGTCACAGGGTCGATATATGATATATATACTCTATACTAGGAACGTCAACGAATACCTAAATTGGTATTCGGATATTCGGTAATCCTTCCGAACGAATATCCAATTATTCGGTCGCTGTATGTACTTATCGGATACACTGATGTATACGTTTTTGATAAATCTTTTGCATATTTTCGCGAAAATAGATTACTATTGGAAATATATAACTGCGGTGATTATTCTATCCCGATAACTTACGTTTATACTGCTTTTAAGTCAGAAAATAAGCGGCTATATACATTGTAATTCGATCAATCATATCATAAAAACAGGATATCATTATTTTTTCTAGTTAAATGTTATTACGGGAAGTAACTCTGTAAGGACTGTTCTAATTTCGGTTTCGTTTTCACCGTGACCGAACGGTTTCTAGCTAAAGAATAAATGGTATACTTTGTAATTACTTATTATCAAACTGCAAACCAGTGCAAAGTTTGAGAAGACAAATGTGTGTTACACATGTCGCAGTACATTGAAGACAACTGTAGTGTCATGAATCAGCAACTTTCCACCACAAAATATATCAAAGAGACTTTAAGGACTATGTTATGACGTAGTTTTGAAGTTGCCTGTGTACGTTACCCCATGTGAATTTTTAAAAACAGGAACATACCTGGCCACTTTTGTCTGATATAACAGATGTCTGACTATCACATAAGTACTTTGACGACACAAATCTAAATAAAAAGGTATTAGTTAACGAATAAAAGTTAACGAATCAACTTCAAATCTACGTCATAACATAGTTCTTAAAACACGTACATAATAATTGTCATTAATCAGAAAGTATGTACAACAAGTTATGCTACCTATAGACAAGAAATTTAATTATCAATCGTTGAAGGTTGACGACAGAAAGTGTCATCACCATGGCAACTTTGCTTTGTAAACTGACTCTTGCTCGACTGTAATTGAAATTAAATATTACCATCAAAGTTAAACGTTATAATTCAGGTTTTAAATAAAAATTCGTCTTGGTGCTACATTGACCGAATACTCAGATACCTATAAAGGATACGAATATTCGGAGGTCTGAACAAATATTTGAGTATTCGTTGCCATCCCTACTTTAAACGATTTTTTGACAGGAAAACAATATATAAATTATACAGAAGCAACTGAAATAAAGAAATAGTCCTTCCTAGGATCGAACCATGATCTGCTAGAGTAGGAAGCCAACAGCTATACCACTGTGTGTTAGAAAAGTGATAACGAAGCGCTTAAATATATTGTCTTTCTTAAATCCTTAAATTGTGAGAAGGTAAACTGTCAAACTTTCCGTAAATAACGCAGTTTGACATTTTTGAGAGTTTACAATATATCAGTATTAATTCCTTAATTGAACTGACTAAAAGTTCCATACATATTAGCTTAAGTTGCTTATTATTCAATGCAGTAGAAAAGTCATATACCCTGAAATCTTTAAAATAAGCCAGTCTTGAAAATAATTGGCGAAAAAAACTACAAATTTCTTGCAGTGGAAACGGACCTGAAAGTTAGCCGGATGGGAAAATATGTCACCAGTATTTCTATAAGCAGAGCAAGGATAAAACTAATAAAGTCCAATATTGTTTATAATAAAATAATCAGTGTTATAATTTTTATTATTTAAAATATAACAGTGATTAAACTGTTTACTGTTATAGTCACATTAAACTTTAACATCTGATAAGATACATTTAAAAGAAAAAAATCCCAATAAAGATAAGATCCATTAAACTCCGACCAGGAATTAAAACTCATTTAGTTTACGCAGTCCAGTGTCAGTATCAATTTACACAGCATTTTCTATTTTCTTGTGCTGAAAAATAACTCCAAAACAAAATGAACTGGAAAATAAGCCGGTCTTGAAAAAAATCACCAAATCCTAATGAGAATTTAAAATAAGCCGTGGCTAATTATCGAGATGTAAGGGTTTTAATTTGTATGATGTAGTAAGGTTTTTGTTAGGAAGCATCTGTGACCAGACGTACATGAAGTGGTACTTTTGTGATATATTGGATTGGCACGACAGTAATTATAAATGACTTGTTTCAGCTATATTCTTTCGAAGGTTCTACTCATCTTAAATTTCATTGGTTTGGGCATTGTTTCTCTTCCTTGCGTTCTGTGCACAAACGTATTCTCAGAAGAAACAAAGTCTTGGTCGAGACAGGTCGTTGTGATTCAAGCAGTTATTGTTTTGGTCGATTTTGTTAGTTGCTGACGTATGTGTTGATTCTGTTGTTTTTCTTTTTCATTTGTAGCCGCAATGAGTGTATAATAAGATCGTTAAGAAACTTTTAACTGTAACGTTTGGCTAGCAATTTTGAACCCAGAGTTCGTGTGCATGTACCTATCAAAATTTATGGTATTAGTCTGATTTAACAATGACTCAAATGTTACGTGATTCCTATTATATATTTTCACTTGTTGTTATTCTTATTATAAACATCTTAATTTAAAGTTTACTGACAGTATCACGCGTGGACGTTCACAATGCCATTAAATTTTGGACAGTCTCACACACTGGTGAGATATGCAGACTATGATTATGTTATGTAATGTACATAATAATAGCATAATAATGGTAAGCAAGGCAATCTTTTATTTTTATTGATACAAGCCACTAGTCGCCGGCTGCATTTGTCAAGTAATTAAGAATGATATTGCAATATACCCAGTTAATTGCACTGAACAATTTATAGTGAAGTTAAGTTAGAATCACTTACATAGCTGCAATTGAATATGAATATTTTATACTTTTTACTTTGAGAAATTTTATTGAAATACTCAAACGGTACGGACTTACTCAATTAGTGTTTGATAGCAATTTAGTGTTTTACTTACAGTCAAAAAAGTAAGCTGAACATTTTTATTCAATTTTTAAATTAAAAAGTTAATTCTGAACAAAGTTTGGAATAATGTCAGACCCAGAACCTACACCTCAAGTAGGGAGAGCCACTGATGGCATCTGGGAAGAAACGTTAAAACTTTTGGAAGCTTTACATCTTTTAGACTTTAAGCCTTCATTTGGTTCACAGGAAGATGGAATGAACCTCTTGAAAGTTTTCGGCAAGCGGAAAGATGAACCAGATACACCAGTACCAACACCATCATCTTCACCTAAATAAGGAATTGATCATTTTTCATATTTATCAAAATTGTATGGAGAAGAAGGGAAAGGTGAAGCGACTTGGATTACTTTTAAGAATGAAGTAGATTCTCTGTTGACCGATAAGGTGTTTTCAAATGAACATATAATGCTTAGAATGATAAGAGCCCTAACGGAAAATAAGGGAGACACAATTAGAATACTAGGGCCAGGAATAACAGTAGATAGCTGTATAGTCCAGAGAAAGTATAATGCGAAAGTTTTACTCCAGACAACATAGACAGGATGAGAAAGTAGAGAAGTATGCTTCCAGGTTAGAAGATCTATGTATTCAGACGAAAGCTTTAAAGAGAACATATACAGCCATACTTAAGGAAGTGTTACATGCCTGACAAAAGGATAATATGATAGGGTATGAGAACTTGGAGCAGTGCAATATCAATATCAGGAAGGCAAAACGAGAGTTATTGTCTATGAAAGCAGAGTTCTTACTTGATCAGAGCAAAATAACAGTGCATTCAAATTGGAATTTTCGGCAGACAGTGAACAGTGACAGAAGCATTTTCAGATAACCTAGCCCAATAATTAAGTCTCAGTTCTGACTGATTCAAATCTGCTGACCTACATTCTGGCTAGTGCAAAAATGGACGCCACAAGGAAGCGTTGAGTCTCAGCACTAGGAGAATACACATTTGGTATTACATATAGATCTAGATTAAAAAATATTGATGCACTGCATGTGTTAAATATCAACATAGTCGAATACAATGCAGATAATGGACAAGTGTTGGCACAGAAGGAGCTTGGAGAAATTAAAAAGGCACATAGACAAGATCCAACAATAGAACAATGGGGAATTGTAATAATAGACCAGTCAATTCCCAAAACTTTCTTCAACAATGACGACAAGACAATGAAAAGACAGTTCAAGTATCTAACAAATAAGAGAGGGATTGCATTTAGAGTTATTTAAAAGAAAGATAAGACAATTGAACAGATTGTGTTACCAGAATGCTTCATGAAAAATGTACGGAAAGGACTCCATAATGATGTTGGTTATCCTGTGAAAGAAAGAATATTTAGAGAGACAGATATAACTGGCTGAGTAAATGTGAGCGTTGTTTACGAGGAACATCTTCAGGAAATCAGAGGGCACTACTTTTAAACGTCAACATAACGTATCTCATAGAGCTGTTTTGACCTTCTGACACTTGAACCATCACACGGAAACAAATGGAACGTCTTAGGCATAACAGATCATTACACGAAATTTGCACCAACAAAGAACCAAACGACAAGAACAACAGCTGAACATTATAAATTACGAAATTCTTTCAAGATTATACTCAGTTCAAGGTGCCAATTTTGTAAGCCAGATCATAAAGAAATTCTGCAACATCATCAATATTAAAGAGAGCCATACAACAGCGTATCATCTCCAAGGAAATTCACTACCCGAATGCTTCAATAGCACACTGCTAGGTATACTCTGAACGTAAGAAAATGACCAGAAGAAGGACTAGAAAAAGTATGTAAACTCGCTAGTTTACTCGTATAATTCCACCAAGATACCGCCGTACAAATTAACGTTTGGAACTCCAGGTTGCCCTTTGATTGGACATTTGAGAAGGCCAATGAAGCAGACATGATGATAATAAGAATAGACAGGAATACAAATAAGACCTTAAAGATAAAATTGAAAAGATGCAGCAAATAGTCAGAAAGCATGCTGAATAGACAAAGAGCAGCAGATGGAATATTATGACAGAGCAGTGAACATAACTGTTTGAGACATGGTTTTAGTAAAGAAATTGGCTTTCAATAGTAAACACAATATACAGGGTGTATTTAAAAAGATGTCTACACGCCTATAAGCCCGATTAGGAGAAGACTCATAAAGGTAATAGTGAAGATGTGAACGTAGAGGTACAAACTGAAAAAAACTGATTCAATCAAAGCAACAACAGATACTTGTCCTCAACATCAGGTTGATGAATCTGAGTCATGTGAGATCAGAGACAAGAAAGGTAAGAAAATACATAGCTATAGAACAGCAAATTGATTATGAGGTAAGTAGTATGGATACAGAAAATCTGGAAGAAACACAGGTAGAAAAAGCACCAATAGATGATGTGCCATTCTCACACGAAATAAATACTGGATATTCAGAGCCAACATCTGATCAGGAATCTGAAGATACAGACCACATTAAAGACTCTCAGAACGAGGGCCAGATTGTCGTAGAAAAACATGCACAAGCTAGTGAAAATGTAAATGATAAGAGACAACACTTGAAAATATACATTCCGTTGTACATGTAGTATTGATATAAAACATAAATGATTCGGCGGAGGTGTCTTAAAAGAACTTATTGCACCAGAGTATGCTAATAATATACAATTCTTCTGATGGTAGGAACCTTTGGATGAAATCTAAACTATTTTGGAGTATTTTTATTGATCTGTAGAAGCCTTAAATACATTTTGCGTAGGGCAAACGTTATAACAATAGTTACTCTAATTAGATTCAGATATATGACAAAACTGACTGGTATAACGTTCCTTAAACTGGGTATTAAGGTTGTTCATGACAAAAATCATCTCAAATGTGTTACAACATTTTTAATTAGATTCACAATGTCAAAGATCACAAGGTTTTCGAATAATGACGAGATTGCGGTTGGTTGGTGAGTTTTGTAGAAAAGTGAGAAGTGATTATTAAATTACCCTTATCTGATTTGAGGTTGGTGAGCCAAAGTTGGTATGATGGATGGTTTTAACCAGAATACGAACCTATTTTATGAGATTAGGATAACATAAAACAAGATCATTGTGATAGTAACATTGGTTCAATTACCAAAGAACGCCAAATCATATGTCCATGAATTTTGGACGGAGATAAAGGGAATCATTTCTAATCAATCTGAAACCTAAACCCGTCATCGTGACATTATAAACCTAAACTAAGTTTTCGAACGGAAGAAAATCGTTATTAATTTGACTAACTTTAGTACTGTGTGGGTGGCGTACTTTTATTTTTCAATCGGTACCTCTTGCAAAGTAGGTCTAATTGTTACAAACTTGGTTACAATGGATATGGGCACATTATTTCAGTAAGTTCTATTATTAGTCTAATCGGCTTTCTCACTTTAGAGAATCATTTAAATTATGTCCGCTCTCCAACATAAACTATGAAGATGTGGTCACTTAAGAAAAAAATTTAGTGGCTCTCAGTAAAGTGGTTAAATAGTTTCCGGTCGATCTATCTTATTCAGACTGATCGACTTAAAACTTCTTCAAGACGTACGTTGGGATTTGTCCTAGGTTCACAGGGGTCGGTATTAACGTTATTCAAACATTATGCAATTTCCATACAATAACCACAACTCAATCTTTAGCCATTATCATTTCCTTTTGTTTATAACTTTATTGAAAGGAGCATAACGTCACCAAGAAAGAATTTACTGCGATGAGTAAACTATAGGCGGTGTGCTGTATCTTCTCACATTCATATTATTAATAAATGTAACGACATTTCGCTACACCAATGCAATATTTTTGTATATTAGCGAAACAAATCATGACTTCAGAAATTTAATCAATTCTACATTGAAATAACAATTGCTTAATTACTCCATTAACGAAAGGATTACGTACTTCTTCCGTTTCATGACCTTAATATCAAATTGCAAACATAGATGTAGCAATTGTGGTGATATAGCATTATATACTTCGAAGTATCCGGTAAACCTTGCTGATAAGGCTCTTCTTTTTTTAACCTGACATTCTGTTTTCAGATATTTTGTAAAGGCTAAAGGCTATTCACCAGAATTTCAGTCAAAATAAACAAAATAAAAGAACATAAATTAAAAATCATGAAAACCTATGGCGGGGAAGGAGTTGGAACTTTTTTGCTGAAAGGTGTATCGGCAGTCTTTAAACAATATGCTTTATTCGCGTGATGGTGTTTTTATTTCTAGATGTTCTTAAACACGTGAATACTTGTAAATTAGTTTAAATTAATTAATGACAGTTCGATTTCTAGGTCATACATGTTTTTGTTCTTTTCAAATAGTTCGCTCTAGTGCCGAGTTGAGTCGGCTAAAATATTAATAATTTATACAATATTTGGAACAGCACTGGTTATGCGATAAATACGAGATATTTGAGCGTATGAACTATACACTTTAGTTTAAGGTCGCTGGTTCGATCCCTAGTGTGACCTGAGTTTTAGTGATTCCATTTGACCAGCGACACGGGAGAATGGGCCTTCAGACAAAATACTTGGAAACTAGCTTTCTTGTATATTTTGAATAAACAATATTTCAATATCAATATTGGAAAATTTCAGTTACCTGAGTCCAGTACATACAAAACTACAACAGTTTGAAAAAGTATACCTAAGGCGTCATTTTTCACTCTAAAAATGACGTCACATACCACAATTTGACGTCAAAACTCACTTCAATTTACATGGGCAGTAAACTATTCCGGTAATCATTTCCTAACAGCATCATTTATTTTTGGTTGCAACATTATATACTCTCTCAATATATATCATATCTGGTGAACTATATCATGTCTTCTCTCCACGATATGCCTTTTTTCATAAGGTATAGCCAAAATAAAAATAAAAAATCATTTTAAATCGCTGTTGTCATAGTAATGGTCTTGGAGGATTTTGAAGCCAATAGTATGTTTCTGTTGAGGAATATATAGTGGCAATCAGTTTTAACATTGGTTAAAGAGGGTGACAAATATGTAAATTTTATGGGTTTTTTTTATCAATTATTGTCGAATAATGTAACAAATGTCCGAAGGTACATTTTCGCGCGTCGAAGGTTATTTATTTTCAATAGTTTGTCTTTATTTCCAATCGAAGAAAAATAGACAAATGGTGCAAGCTTACGGCTTCAGGTGAATTGTTAATGATGTGAATATAGTTTTAAACAAAAACTCAAATGCTGGGATTATGGCATAACACAGCTGCCTCGGAAACTGGTGAAACTATATACAGAAAACGCAATTGTTTTTCATAATGTAGAGACAGATGTAGACCAATCATGACTTGGGGCTAGTCCGGGTTGTGTGGTTGATAAAAAGAATTTAGAAGTTGCCATTGCTGCTGTTTGAAGTATGTTTTGCCTATTCTACGGCGCAATATTTGGGCAATTGCAATATGCGACATTTGATTTGATTTAGCGTTTAGAAGTATTTAACATTTTTATATCGTATTTAATCCACAAACAGATGAAATTGTTTTCTTTGTAATGAAAATGCCAGGTGTGTTGGCTTTTTTTTTGCCTTTTGCTTTTTGCTCTAGCAACGACTAATATACAGTGACATGAACTATATGAAGCAAATTATGATATGTATATGTTTATACGATGTTTATGACAGAAAGACAATAATACCAATTATAAGGAAAAAAACAGTATTTAAAAATAAACCTTCCTATGATGAAACCATAATCTACTAGAGTAGGAAGCCAACAGCTGTTCCACTGTGCCAGTACTTTTTCAATGAGAAAGAAGTGATAGCGAAGCGTTTGAATATACAAAAAATGTAGTTTCCTTCTTATACAACAATGCTTCAACAGCTAATACATGATATGAAATAAATGGAATGATCCATGTATATAAACACATTGTTTATGAAATCGACAGTACAACAGTACTAGAATTTCAATTGTTTTTTTGTTTTACATATTTCGTACGATTAAGGATAATAAATAGTATGTACATTTATAGAAACTGTATTTCAGCGAAATTGTACAGCTATAAATCATATTTTATGAATTTCTAGATCCTTTAAGTTTGATCAGTTTTACTGCAAAACATAATTTGGCCTAATCAAATGCATATAATGTATCAGAATTAAATCCTTAATTAAACTATAAAAGTATTTGTACATTATTCAATGCAGTTAAACAGCCATATACCCTTAACTCTTGATAATAAGCAGGTCTTAAAAACAAGCCGATATGGAAAATAAGCTACCAATTTCTTGCAATGGAAATTGACCTGTAAATTAGTTGGATTCGAAAGTTAGCCACCAGTATTGCTATAGACAGAACAAGGATAAAACTGCGATTAAATCGAATATTGTTATAATAAATAAGCAATGTCAATAGTGTTATTTACATTATCTGGCATAGTACAGTGATTAAACTGTTTACTGTAAATTTAATTAAAATTTTATCAAACAAAATCAAGGATCAAAATCCCAATGAAATTAAGATCTTTTAAATTCCGACCAGGAATTAGAATTTACGTTTTTGCAATTGATCAAGATGCATAATATGCCTACATATCAAAAGTACGAAAAACAATTAAAGAAACAATTAACAATTACATGTATATAAGAATTTGCACTTTCGTATATGCTATTTTACAAGAGCAAGAATGATGTTGCAAATTTGTAATGTCCTTGTTTGTGGTTCCTTATAGTAGGGTTCAATTTGTTAAAATAGCTTGTGTTAAAATAATTTAGATAGCTTCATGTATCACTTATCACAGGTAGGTATCTACGTTTTGCAATTGACAAAAGCCTGAAAAATTATTATATATAAATCGTCAGAAACTTATATTAGCACTGTCAATGAGTAGGGACTTATCATCCGAGATATATTGATAGCTAAAAACATTCCTTCATTTCAAAGCGAGCTTCTTTAGATTTACTATCATTATTTTACACTCACCATTACTAATATCTTAATACTAATGTGATCATCTTGAATTCTTATAAGCACTACAGATTCTATCTGATTGTAAAAGCAACTTAATGTAAAAGGTTTGGAATATTACCTGAAAAATAAACAAAATGTTGTTTTTCACCTTAAACTCAACTAGACCTATCACTAAATGTGATTAATACCCCCGAAAGACTGCTTTATAAACTGAGGAAGTTCGTAGTAACAGAATACCTTGCAAAAACACTAAAATAGAGATATTGTTATTGGCAATAACTCTGTTATTACTCAAGAAAGAGTTATGGTTCTTGTACACTGCACTTGTCATTGTGATGAACCATTGTATGAAGTAGTATTGCATTCCAACCAGTAGTTTTCAAGTTATTCTCTGCGACAAGTAAAAGTAAAAATGGGCAATAACTCTGTAATGAGTCAAGATATAGTTATGGTTCTGGTACATTGCACTTCCTCTCATTGTGCTAGACCATTGTATGACGTTGTATTGAATTCCAACCAGTAGTTTTCAAGTTATGCTCCGGACAAGGAAAAGTAACAAAGGGCAATTACTCTGTAATTACTCAAGATAGAGTTATGGTTCCTATGCACTGCACTTTCACTCAATGTACTTGACCATTGTATAAAGTTGTATTGAATTCCAACCAGTTATGCTCAGGACAAGGAAAAGTAACAAAGGGCAATAACTCTGTAATTACTCAAGATAGAGTTATGATTCTTGTACACTGCACTTTTTCTTATTGTGCTAGACCATTGTATGAAGTTGTATTGAATTCCCACCAGTAGTTTTCAAGTTATGCTCCGGACAAGGAAACATGACAAAGGGCAATAACTCTGTAATGAGTCAAGATTGAGTTATTGTTCTTGTGCACTGCACTTCCTCTCAATGTGCTTGACCATTGTATGAAGTTGTATTGAATTCCAACTAGTAGTTTTCAAGTTATGCTCCGGACAAGGAAAATGCAACAGACCGACCGACCGACCAACCACCGGGTGGCTCCTATATACCCCCCCGCCACACTTCATTTCGGGGTATAATAAACAACAATACGTTATCAAACGTCATAAAATGTACTTTTTGTTGAGCGTGTAATGTAAATTTGAATGCAACAGAGAAATTGTCATTAATAAGTTTCGCAAAAAAGGCAGCTGCGTTGTGTGTTCAGCATGGTAGAAACACATTTCGCTGCATAAACGTTTTGAATTATTCTGCTAACATGACAGATCGTATATGCTTGTTAAAACAGACGTGCAAAATAAGGGCAATAGTAAAATAACGATTACAATATAAATGATATTGGTACCTTCTTCATATCACTAGAAATAAAAGACATGAAGCGTGGAATTAGGGAGTGGTGAAACAGTAGGGATATGGACTGAAGGTACACACGGGTCGGGAAATATGGGACTGAACGGAGAAGGGAGAATGTGCGGGTGTGGGAAGATTAGGAAAATGACGAAGCTCAGGAGACAAATGGTAAAGAAAGACAGTTAGCACAATGATGGAACATTGTTGAAATGCATTCTTCTCATTTTCTGTTTCAAACATTCATCATTTATTTCAAACTAGCTAAGTTCCTTATAGTTGGGTTCAATTTGTTTAAATAGCTTGTGTTCAAATGATTTCAATAATTTAAATAGCTTCGTGTATCACTGATCAGAGGTTTGTATCAACTTTTCGTAATTGATAAAAAACTGAGAAAAAATTAAGTAAATGGTCAGCAATTTATAGTAGCACTGTCCGTGAGTAGGGATTTATCATCCGCGATATTTTGATAACTAAAGAAAATTCCTATATTTCAAAGCAATTTTGAAATAGCCTTTTGCCTTTTTTGATGCAACAGAGAAAATTGCCATTACATAAGTTTCGTTGGTTTAATGTTTGGCTTTTTGCAATAAGCAGCTGCTGTGTTGGTTCAATATGGCAAAACCACTATCAGTATGAAAAGTCTGCATATAACAAAATAAAGTTAAGAAACCCGTTCGCACAATGAGAGAACACTGGTGACAATGAATTATCTTCATTTTCATTTTTAAACATTCATTTTTTAATTTAAACTAGCTTGTGTCATAAGTGATTAATAAATTTAGTTTCTACCGCACTTATTTTGTTATGTACAGTTATAGTGAATCTGTAAATTTAAAAAATACAGTAATTTAAAACCGAAACCGTATTTGATATATATCCATGTTTTGATGCGACGTGCATTCACAGATAGTAATAATTATATGTTGCTATAAGCATATTTGTATGTTTTATGCAATAAACTTGTTGTATTGTATTGTATTGTATGTACAGTATTAAAAGACAAGAATATATATATGAATATAAATTATTCAAGCCTACCAAAGATGGTGGTTTGTACATGTAATAATCCTGGGTAACAGAGAAGAAATCAAACATATAAACATGTCTTCGACAATGTGCTGAAGACAAAGCCGATGTTAGAGAAATGTGGCATTTCAACTTTAAACCAAATCAAACATTAGTATGTTAGCTTAAGTGCCTCTTTTTTCTTTAGAACATATGAAGCAGCATATTGTAAAACGGGTACCTATAATTTTAAGTATTCTTTTCTTGTTCTGACGCATACTGGTAAATAAGAAATGGAGGTCCCAACCTATCTTTGTTGTGTGAAGTTCATAGTAACTGATTTGTATTTATTTAGTCCGCATTAAAAAGTCAAATATATATGATGATCATAACTCGTATCATATAAAACAATTCTCTATGTTGAAAACACCAGTCAGTCATTAGCAAATGACATGAATACAATGTTATCATGACGTCTAGATATTACCATGTTTACTGTTTCAAGTGCTATTCGTGGTACTTTGAAACAGTATTCTTAGCCCCTTTATCATCGGCAATATGGCATCATGCCACATTGTATAAATGAGGTGGATGACAACCGCGCCAAGAAGCGATATTCAGATATCGTAACTACCTCTCTAGGCAAAATGTATAAAATGTAGTCAGACACCGTATCTAAATGATTTAACATATTTGAATTATATAGGTCCTAACGTTTAGATATATGCACTACGTTACTAACTACGGATTTGTCTTAACTGTAAATTGTAAACAATACAAAGCCAAATGCCTTAAGTCTACCCTTACAATTCCTGAGACGCTTATCCTACCTGACTGACCACTAAGCTATCTAAATTGTATGTAGAATATAAAACAAGACCCAAATCCACAAGACAAATCGGTAAGTTCCCTTGCGAACAATTAATTAATGGCAGTTTAAAAAGATTCTTTAGCGCAACTGCATGGCTCACTATTGACCGAGTTGTCACGCCGATGTAGACCTAACATTATATTTAATACCTAAATTACTTTCAAATATTATACGTTCTCTTCAAAATACATATTTATTAGGAAGAAGCGTTCGTAATGGTTACTGTATACCATTTTCATGATTCATTTTATGTATGAATATTGCAATTGCTTAAGGGAATCACTTTTCAGTCAAACTATGCATTATATATAATCATTCCGAACACATTGATTTGTAATAATGCCAAATATTTCTCTAACCTAGTCCGTATTGGTAATGTTAGTTATTATTAGTACTTATTGTTTTGCACTGTGTATTACTCTCCTACCTCGATATAGATATCCTACTTTCGAACTGAACTTGTGTACTGGTATTGATTGAATTATCAATTATTTTATGCTATACTAGGTTTGGTGTTACGATACTGCATCGCTTTCTTAATTTTCATTTGTTTATTTTAAAATGTGACATTGACCTTCTTATTGCATATCTTATAATTCAAAACCTGTTTATTCTAAATGATACAAGTATGTCTATACAATTGTGTTTAGTATGCGATCTTTGATAGTTAATTTTAAAAAAGTATATATAAACAAAAACTATTTACCTTGAACATAACTTAGTATTGTCAAGATTTGACATTTTTTCTACTTTAATTCGGGTTAGCATAAAAGACTGCGACCGTCTTGAAATAAGGTATATAGCATACCCCTTTAACCCATTTCATTCTGCATGGTAATCAGATAAGGTAATCTGAATATCGGAAGCACTTATCAGCTTTGACGACTAGGACTTCGTAAAGAATCTATACATGGCACTAAAAATTGTACCTAAGGATAACAATTTTATTTCTAACATAACAAAAATGTACATGTTTGAAAGCTTATGAAATTATCTGCACTTTTGTGTAATTTTCATTCTACAACATTAAAGATAAATGACAAACTTCATGTTGTGTATACATACCATAAAATTAGGAAATCCAAAACATCTAAGTTTCTTTGAAAGGATCAACATTATTTCTCATTCGTTTTCGGGAAGAAAGGAAGAAAGAATAATATTATCATAATAATGAAAATGTTTGATCTGTTGCGAATTTAATTCTTAATTCAGTGGTGTAATTATTGTTAAAATCAATTTATATTAAACACAATTATATACAATTTTTACATAGTAGTGTGATTTCAAAATTTTACTAACATCTGGTAACTTGGATTGCTATGGATCCCCTTGGGGCTTTAAAATACAATTCACGAACAAAGTGACTACATGTACTTGAGGTCAAAGACAATTGACAATATCCTAACTGACATAATGACCTTAGTCGCATTGAAATGAATTCTAGAAACATTGTCTTTGCCTTGATGTGATCAAGGTCGAGTTTCAAAAACTAGGTCACGGGGTCAGATTATAGAAAAACACGGTGTTAGCAATAAATGTTGCATTTTTCAGAAGCTCTTTCTGAAACTTTGTCGAAATAAATCTCTTAACAAAATCTAGGTCGAGTTTGAATATGGGTTACCTGGGGTAAAAAAACTAGGTCACGGGTGCAAATCATAGAAAAACCTTAGGTATGCAATAAAGGTTGAAGTTTTCATTGGAGCTTCATGAAACTTAGTCAGTTTGACTGTTTAGATTAAATATATGTCGAGTTTGAATATTCATATTTTAACAGAAACAATACATGCAGTACATGAATTGACCGACATACACCACAAGGTGTAACCAGAATGAAATGGGTTAACGAAGAATTCAAATATGTATGAGTCATATATGGTCAAATATATCTCTCAAGACCTTCTTTTTCTAAGACGTCGATGTCTGCGAAGATTATAAAGACCTAACAGGAATGAATGTCTTTTTGCAGTTAAAAATCTGCCAAATTATTCAATTAAATTGAAATGTGGTTTGACTGGATTTCAGCTCATTGTTGTAACGAACAAAAGACTGCAGAGAATTGTATTATCCTATCCAAAAATGACAGTATGTTCTTAACAAAAAGTCTAACCGAAACTTAACCCTTCGTAGATAACATATTTAGTAAATGAAAACGCTGACGGACAGACAAATGCAAGTCGGAGGAAATCTAAATGTAAGCCATGCATGCAAATTTGAACTTAAAATACAAAGTCCATTGGTTAATTGTTTATATTCTTCATGGCTATTTACGACAGTTTCACTTACAAATACCACTGAGTCGGTTGAATATTATAACTAAAAGACATTTATATCATTTAACTGCTTTAGAACTATTCGGGTTACCAGTCGAAGTTAAGCTAAAATGGATGCAACGTGGGATTTTTGTGCTAACTTCTACTCATTATTCCCACTTTCAAACATTGCATAAGGCTCCATCTGTTTTATGAAGGAGAACGCTTTTAACAAATAACATTAAATTATATATAAAAAATGCAAAAAACGCCACATTTGACACAAATAGTATAGTTAAACAAAACTACATATCCTGTCCTCAAACATTTGTTGTAAAGTTTTTTCTATTTCAAATATCAGAATTTTGTTGTATTTTAAATAGGTTTAGACAGTTTGAACAGATGAAAAGCCAACAGGCGAAAGATTTTCGGGTCGGACTGCTTTTATCATATTGTTATAAATGGAAAACCCAAATAATGAAATCTACGACTAAAAACAACTTTTCACAGAATTTACTATTTTCAGCTTTAACTAGGTTCCGTATATAAAATAAAATTAGCCAAAAAAAAGCAATTTAAGTGTTTGGGTTTCTTTAGTTTGATCTTATTTTATTGCTTTGTAAAGAACATATAACATACAATGGACAATTAATATACAATAAATTAAATGTTATGAATATCATACCAATAAAACTGTTATCATGTATGAAGCAAATGGGTTGGGTCACAAGTTTAACCAACATTAATGAAGACCCTTCCCTCAAATACAGTAACAAAAATGACCAGAGATTTTCTACAATTCATAAAATAAGTGCATGTATTATTCAAAAGCATTGGTTGTATAATTTCAATGTTTAAAAAAATGTGTTTGGTTGAATTTAACTTAACTGCAAGTATGAAAAAATGAATAAAAAATAACAAAAGTTATCATTTATATAATATTTATTTTAAAAAAGCGAATTGATCGCATTTCCACACCCTTACTTCATTTGTTTAATATAGTTTTGCACATGTGTAAATATCATGCCATTTAAGTTATCCTGATAGATGACTGTAACCGTAAAGTAATTTATCAATATTTAGAGGATGATTTGGACGAGTGTCCATAAACAATTGACGTCGTTCTAACGAAAGTATGGGGCATCTAAAAAATAGTGTTCTGTATCCTCAATATGATTATAAAATAAGTCTGCGTTTAAAATACTACATTTGTTTCGAATTCTTGCATGGTTGACTTGAGGAAATCGCTCGCCCGAGATATAGAAAGCGGGCACTATCAGGGGTTTGAATTTTTGTTTTAATATATATTCAAAGGTCGATAATGTAACAGTGTCTCAAGTTTATTGTTTATTCCAGAGTTTGACAGACGATGGTATAACTGATTTTGCAAAGATTTCAATCCAGCGTGCCACGGTAGCATAATTAATATGACGCGAAAGTATAAAAACAAAAATAATATCAAACAGGGAATGCCACGTACCAAAAACGCAGCCTCCCCAAAACGAACCCCACATCACCCAGAAGTGCACACCACCAACACACACACACGCGCGCACACGCACACACAAACGACACACACACACACAATCATGTACACACATATATATACACTACCAACACACACTAGCATACAAAGCAAACACACGAGGACAAAACGAACAATTAAAGGAACACAGTGGGGCACCGCCTTGGAACGGTCAGTGGCAAAAACACCACTGGGGAGCTTAAACCGGTTTATGGTGCGCACCCAACCTCACTCTTACCCCCACCATGTTCCAAAGTCACAGGACAGTGTAAATAAAAGTAATCCCTGCTAGGTGAATCTCTAACACACGCAATGGAAACAAAAGGCATGGTATGTAAAACACAAAAATGCTCGTGTATAAATATATAAAAAGCAAACCTTGAGAACCAAAAAACGTATGTACTCAATGTCTTTGCAGAAGGCAGAGCACCAAGAGAAACACCCTTAAGGGCCCGACGAAACAGGCCAGAGGACAGAAATCAAAACAGTTTCGTCCCAGTGGGATTTAAAAACTGCCCATCACAGAGTCCTCCCCCTCTTCCGTCAGACACAATCAAAGAGGGAAGCATAGCGTCCAACTGTAAACGGGTTGAACACCAAACATGCGGTGTGTCTCAAAACAGTTGGGTCGTAACCTCTTTTAACAAAACGTTTTATAATTTTAGCAAATACAGTTGGAAAATTGCCATGACCCAAAATCTTACGAAGTTTGTAAACCACATCCCCATAAAAATCGGGTTTTGAAATACCTTCTCGCAGAAGAGTCTTTAGATTACTGTTGAATTTCAAAACCAAATCAGAATTACGATAGTAAAATTTAGCAAAATATTTACGCAATTTGTAATAACGGTAGCCCTGTTGAAGAAGTTTATTTGTAATATATTGATTACGTTCATTGAAATCCTCAACATAACTACACGCTCTGGCAAACCGAATTAACTGAGAAATGTATACCCCATAAGATGTAGCATGAGGTACATCCCCATCCAAATGGGGGAAATTTACAATACTAAAATTAAAATCATCCCTCTTGTCATAAATTTTGGTATGTATAATATTGTTATAAATAGAGAGATGTAAATCTAAAAATGAAGCACCAGTATCCAAATTGTTAGTTTTAATTAACTGGAGTTCCCGGGGATAAATAGTGTCCACCAATTGACCAAAAAACGGGTTATCCATATTAAGAATATCATCCAGATAGCGTGATGTATTATTAAAAGCAGTGATAATGTCTGCCTGCGTGTCTGGAGAAAGACTCAAAATACTCCGCCTACCGATCACGCGATCGATATATTGAAAAACCGACCATTTTAGTGTTGACACAGTTTCTATAAGCTGAGCGTGCACATTTTGACTATCCACGAAGACAATAACCCTATAAATTCAAGCGCTTTTACCACTTGTCGGAGGTAAACTCTGGACAACAGAACGCGCGGAGGTGTGTAAAAATCTAGATTTTTGATTTACGCTATAACTGATGTCAAACTAAATAACCCCAAAACATAAATAATAAAATCTTTGGAAGTATTATAACTTAACCTAAAAGTTTCAGCTATGCATTCCAGTCATTATCGATAAAATCAGCGGTTTAAATTATGCTGCAGTACCGTAAACCATTCAATAATCTATGTAGAGTTGTTGTTGTTGATGGGTGGATGCGAATTAAAACGCCTCTACATTTATCAATTGTGGTAAGATGAGGCATTTTTCGCCATAGGTTCTTCTTTGAAATCATACTTTTTTATCATTTTACGTTCATTGAACACATATTTTATGTTTGGAGAATATAATCTGCTAGATATAGGGAGTGCCCCTTTCAAAGATTTAAGGAAGTAAAGTATCATGACCTTTCACCCAAAAGTATGACATTCATAATAGTCGTTTTAATTTGCTGAACATTTTGATCCAAGTTTTACAAACATCGTTCAAGGAGTTTAAGAGATATTATCTCATTACTGCAGACCACTAAGAATGGCCAAGGGTCAGTGGTGTGCAACATAAGCTGAGCAGGTAAATCGATGCGATGAACTCTTGGCCAAACTTTCTTTAATATTCTTCGAGGGTCTAGGAGATATTCGGTAGACACTATGAACTCACAAGCTACCGACTGAACTGATGAGTAAAATTAAACCGAGGATTTTATGTCGCAACCCATAGCACCCGGATTCGGCGCCCGATCCGGAGAAACAGTCCTAAAACTTGCTTCCTATTTTTTCAAATAACTTATCGGTTTCATCGTTGTTGAATTTCGACAGATATAAATATATGTTGTGATCTACATATACGCTTTAACTTGTAGTAGGTATAAAAATATTTACCCTTCTCTTATATTGATGATTATCTTCTGTTTCAGCTTCTTTGACTAGATTTTCATTCATAAACGGCTATCACAATGGCATTCTTTACATTATAAACCAAATCTGTTTGTTGTTGCCAGTACATCATGTCTTCTAGAATTTCTCAAAGATAATTTCTTATCTCTTAGCTTGAGCATTTTAATGGGAAAGGTACGACAGTAGCTTTTTTTTAAAGAGAAGCGAATAACCGATTAAGCAGTGTAGTTTATAACGCAAACAAACATAAATGTTGTATCACGACACGGAACAGGAAACTTTTATGATCGAAATATGTTAAAGAAAATTACTTACGTCTGTGTAGCTCTTCCTGCAAAAAGAATGAACATTATTAAAACTACATGACATTGTAGGTACATCTCAAAGATAGTTTCATTTAAAACTCATAAATGTACAACGGGTTTTGCTGTCGTAAATAAAGGACAACAACCTTTGCTGCAGAACAACTAAGTACATTAACAAAACTGTCGTCTGACGTAGCTTGTGAAATCCCTCGAAATTATTGTATCAGAATATAAAGGGAAACTGTATGATTCTGTCCGTGCTTGAAAACTTCTATTTTTGCCGTAGAAAAATGAAACGATAGCTCTCTAAAGAGAATAATTGTAAATCATAATGTCTCGTATGATTGCACGAGATTCTTTACGTAGGTGAAAATGAAAGAGGTACAGCTGAGGAATAACTTGGAACTGTTTATTTGTCCGACTTCGTACGTCAGTACTTCGACTTTTCTGCGTTTACCCGTCTACGTTGGATGATGGATTTTATGTATCAATATTATCCGAAACATTTCAAATTTGTTTGGATATATCCTATTTAAATTTATTGTTTTCCTATTTGAACTGGATTCTTATGAACACATCTTTGTAGCTGATACAACAACACTCTCAAATTCAAGTCAAAGAGCAGTTGACCTGACCACAATCACGGCTTCGATAGCTCAGTGATGAGGAAATTTTACATACATATCAGGAACCAAAATTTTACAGGTCAAAGGCATTAGAACGTTCTTATCAAAATTTTAGTTGAAGTCAGTGTATAGTAGGGCCATTTAAGGATACACCAGGGGGTGTTGAACTTATACCGATTGTGACTTCCTTATAAAAGGAAGTATATGCAAGCTGCATATCATTTTAAAGCTTATAAAATTTCCTTGTCAACTATGTAACGGCCCTTTGGTTATTATTTTGCATATTTGTGCTAATACATATTTTGTGTTTTTCTAAAATGTGATTCAACTCTTCCATTATTCATCTTTGGTAGTCAAACTTTCCTACTAGGCATCTACAAGGTATGATTTACAAAAAGATATATTGGATTTAATTTATATCTCCTAGGGAAAAAGTTATACATGTAGTAAACTCAAAGTTTGTACCAGCATTTTTGTGTACCACCTACACCAAAAGGTCATAAAGTTTGAATGGGATCTTTTATCAACATTCTGAGATACTCTCTTAAAGTTCACACATCAAACAGTCCCCCTGTCAAGTTAAGTGCATTTTGATTAAGAGGTGGTGGATTTGAATCAATTTGAACATTGTCTACAAATATGTGATTGCATTTCTGAAAAATGGAATCTGAACAAAACCTCCCACTTACACCCATACAGTATAAAAGCACCGCCCTTCCTTTACACTGACCAAGCTCAAGAGCTTGTGCATTTTGTTAACATCATGTTAATATCTATGAATATTAATGAGAGTTTAACAAAAAATCTTAGTAATCTACCAATGCTGGACACCTCAGTTTGAATAGCTTAATAAGCATTAAATGTAGCAAAAAAGTCAATCACTGGGCAAGCTATAAAATGGCCATTTTGTTGTAGAGGTTATTCTGTGAGGGGCATTACCATAATCGCGGCACTAAATTTCATCAGCATGTATTTAGAAGTACAGCTAAGAGCAAAAATGTCTGTAATGGGGTAAGAACTTGTTATTGATTTGATATATAAAGTTTTTTTTAAAGAAAAGTACATTAAATATTTAATGGTAAACATGGTAAAAAGTTAATGTTTGTATTGCTACAATATGACAATACTTGCTGAATAATAATACCCTATAGAGATACATACTTACGTGTACACGTGCTACCAGGTGGTACTGGCTACTAAAGTGCACACTCTGCAGGCATAAATTAATAGCTGATAAAAAGATTGAAAAGAATGTTTGTCAATGACATTTAATAGACAATTAAAGTAGTATCAAGCTATGTGTATGCTTCAAATAATACCCCCTTTTAAATAATACTTTCTGGCTGTTTTTGGATGTTGTTTTTATGGTGAACACATTATGACACATTTGTATTTATAATGTTTTGTAGGTTTTATAGTGATAGTATGAACAAGTCATGCCTGCTAGAGTTGTTTCTAATTAAGTATCTTCCGGTGCCAGATCAATTAGTTGAGAGAGTGGCAGATGATTTTAATTGATGTACTATGATTCTACATGTACGGGCCAGTATATGACATCCTACATGTTTGAAAGGGCAACTTGAAAGTTACCAATGGGATATTAATTCGCTTGATCTAATACTTACACAAAACATGCTTGTGAGAGATTCAAAGTTCTAATTGGAAACACACACATAGCATTTTCATAAAATCATTTAGCATTTAAAGCAGGTATAAGTAAATAGTAACTATTGTCGATAAGTCCTGCAAGTTACCAACTGGTTCTAAACATATGACCCCACTAAGACAGGTCAATCATTGTTATTACGTGGAACAAATTTCTTTGGAAACTTTCCCTTAAAATGTTTCCCCTTGAGAAAAGTAATGATCTTTATAGGCAGATGTTAAATCAAACAGAGCACTTATTTACTGCTACACCAGAATAATGCAGATAAAAAACTGATAGCCACTATATTTTCCTCAACAGAAACATACTATTTGCTTCGAAATCCCCCAAGACCATGACTATGGCAACAACGATTTGAAATGATTCTTTGTTTTACATTTTTGCTATACCCTATGAAAAAATGCATATTGTGGACAGAAAACATGAAATAGTTCACCAGAAATGATTTATATTGAAAGAGTATATAATGTTGCCACCACAAATAAATGATGCTGTTAGGAAATGATTACCGGAATAGTTTACTGCCTATGTAAATTGAATTGAGTTTTGACGTCAAATTGTGGTATGCGACGTCATTTTTAGAGTGAACAATGACACCTTAGGTATACTTTTTCAAAATTTTGTAGTTATGTACTGGACGTAAGTAACTGAAATTTTCCAATATTGATATTGAAATATTGTTTGTTCAAAATATGCAAGAAAGCTAGTTCCAAGTATTTTGTCCGAAGGCTCATTTTCCCGTGTCTCTGGTCATATAGTTTATAAATAATCAAACCAGGTAAGAGCTCCATTTATTAACCTTATCTTACATGTAATGATGTTATTGTGATATCTCGGGCATGAATGGAAAATGATACTTTTTCATATTTAGAATGACATTACTAAATTGAACAGCAAATCTAGTGAAAGGCTAAAATAACACACACTCGTAATACTATGCACATTAGATCTGGATATATGAACTTAAGTGTACTTTGTTTTAAGATATCTATCAAAACAGTCTACATAGTCAGTAAATCATAGTTAATTATAATGTAATTTCATAAAAAGTCTTAAGCATCCTGGTAATTTTTAAAGCTTGCTAATAGATGTGTATTTTGTTGCTATCATGGGTCTTATTTAATAGGAAGGCAATGGATGAGATTCTGGACAGCCAAGAAAGATAAAGTTGATGTGTTTAATGTATTTTATTATGTATGTAATAATTGACATATTCCAGCAAGTTTATATTCCCTATCTAAATGTACAATTTCTTCTTCTGCATTGTTTATTTCAATATTTTCGCCATTTTGACACATTCCCGTTCATTGTTCTGGAATTTAATTTAATTATGGTGGTGTCATCTGGGTCATAGATATAATCTCCGTGTGGTGTAGGTGAAGCAAGGTTTACAGGATTAGGGCTATCTAAAAACGATTTCAGATGGTGTGTAATGGACCTGCTTTCAAAGTAAAATCAAAGTTTCTAAAGCAAAGTTTAATGTTATATATATCACAAAGTTATGGACCGGACATTGATCTTAATCTTTGACCTAGGAACGTGATATTTACGCATGACACGTCGTCTTGTGGCAAATTATTTCAAAATACAATTATGCATATCAAAGTTATGGACTGGAAACGATTTTCAGGACGGACAGAATGATAGACACACAAAAAAGGCACACATGGAGAGGGAGTAACACTACATGACCTCCATATAAGGTTACCATGATGTCGCAAACATTAGTATGGTGCGCACTGCTGATTTTCATGGAGAAACTCAAATGCATATACATTTTTTCTTAATGTAAGACATTACATAATCTCTAACAAAACGTCCTAGATTGCGATTATTTTCGATACACTTTCCTTTGGCCGTAGAGAGACTAGAAAGAACGGGGTTTTCCTTTCTGTGTTCTTTCCATGATAAATAGCTTCTTTCTGATATAAAAAACCTGTCTGTTCTTTTTTATCAAAGTGTAATCTATTATGCAATTATATTATATGCACTGTCAATTCTTAAATCAAATTGCTTCCAGGAGAAACCTATACGTAGAGAGAACGTTTTGCGTTATTTTTCATCAAAAAGTGTGTGGTTCTCAATTTAAAAAAAAAAACTGCCCGTAATGATCCTCTCAAAATTGGACACATTTCGCACAAATAATTATTTCAATATTTGCAAATTTATAGAAACTTTTACCGTTTCGTGTTTGTGTCATTTAAGTTTATATTGCATCACTACAATAATAGTATACGTCCCTGAGAATATTGCCATTAACTGTGTAAAAAGCGAAAAGGCTACCATTATTTTGGAAAGGTCAAACGAAGACATCGTGTTACATTGGAAGAACAGGAATATATATAATATATATATATTGTTTTTAAAAAGTCGGAGAGTGTATAGTGTGGAAAACAATTTATGCTGAAGAACTTGTATCATGAAAGATTTCATTTGGCGTTTGCAGTGCACTGTACTTAAGATGTCGAAATTGTTCTTTTGTAACTTGTATAAGTACACCAATCACAGTAAAACAATTTTCTGTCAACGTAAATGCAGCTTTAGGTAAGTCAATTGACCTCCAAGAAAAAACTGTATATACACAATGTACGTGTAATTTTAATAAATATTTATTTTGTTGTAACTTGTGTTTATATTAAAAGTGAAGTAAAGTGTTTTAGTGTTTTACTTGTAAAAAATACAATCGTGCTTTGTATTGCATGAAACTCCAGGAACCTCTAAATATTCAAAAACACCCAAACGATCACAAAATAAACGATGGAGTTATATTTTCAAATATTCACATTCCTCCACTGTATACTATTTTCTCAATGTAATAATTACGGCACCCTTTAATTCATATCTGTATTGTAACCTTGACCGCTTCGTAAGTTTAATTGTTCTGGAAGATGTGGATATGAAAACGTGCAAAAAACAACTTTGCATACGTTTTCCGGTAAATAAGCGCAAAGTTATGAGTCAATTTATGTCGCACAATAGTTTCTTGTTTCTTTATGGCATATATAGCATCTGTGTTTTAAGCTAAAGGAAATTGCAAAGACAGAAAGTGCTGAGGCTTCAACGTTTGTTTTTCTCTACTTTGCAACATTTACGGACGTTCGTGCCAACACCAAGTCTAAACATAAATATTTGTAAAACCCACTTACGTCTTTGCTTAAGTGAAGAAGCTATACATAAACATAAAAAACGCTATGTTAGCAAGACAGCAGTACCTGCTCTTTGCAATGTTTTACCCGTATACCTTATATAGGGATCACAGTTAGCATTTAAAAGAGTGTTGTCATTCCAACCACATGAAGTGTAACAAACTGCTTATAGCAAACAAGAATTTTGTTGTTTTAACTACGGTTTTGTGTTTTCAAAAATGAATAAACACAAATGTAAAACATTACATTTAACACATGTCATGTTTCTAAAACGGTATGTACCACGTGGCCAATTATACGCTCATATCATCAAGACTTTGTCTCTCAAAATACACGTCCGTACCTTATAAGACATAGCAGGCCTATGTGTGAGTGAATAATAATTAATGCGTGTGAGACTAGTAAGTCCTGTGTAAATGTGTGGTAAGTTTGTAAGTCATCCGTCAGTATTAAAACAAAAATAATATCAAACAGGGAATGCCACGTACCAAAAACGCAGCCTCCCCAAAACGAGCCCCACAGCACCCAGAAGTGCACACCACCAACACACACACACACACACACACACACACACACACACACACACGCACACACACACACACAACACACACAATCATGTACACACACAAACATACACTACCAACACACACAAGCATACAAAGCAAACACACGTATTAAGTATTAAGTCGTATGTAAATGAGCGGTGAGTCATGAATGAGTGAGTAGTAAGTAATGTGTAAGTGAATGGTAGGTTAGTCATGTAAAAGTGAGTGACAAGTTATGTGTAAATGAGCGGTTAGTAATGTTTGAGTAAGTGGTAGGTAAAATATTCGTAAAATATTGGAAATATAGGACATTCTTGTATATTACTTTGTAGACACTTTCGTTTCAGCTATGATTCATGTCGGTGTTGGTCCAGCCCACTTAAAGGCAGTATCTACTATTATCGGACTACCATGTTTTAAGCCAAGGACGATAAAAAAGGAAGAGAAGTCGGTCCAACGAAAGTGCCTAGAATGCGTGTACTTGTTGAAGGAAGTTAAGCTCTCCTTAAAAACCTAGCAAATGTACACGATGTAGCTCTGTCGCCATCGGTCGTATAATTCGGTCTATTATACGGACAGGCAGGGTACTTTTTGTTTGCCCTATTCGTACTCAATGGGTTTTATTTCCTACGCGCATACTTATGTTCTCGGTACGATTTACACCCTGTCGAAATATACGTACATGCGACTATTGTCATGCATATTCGTGGCTAAATAAACGTTGAACCACACACTCTTTTGATATGAGATATTTTACACTTCTTTCGGGAATATTAAACATACCTAAGTAATATGTGATCTAATGTTTGTTAATCTAAATTTACTCTTAAAGAGACAATTTATGCCACGCAGGAACACACTTATTGGCAATGAACAGTTTTTCTGACTTTGTTCATTTGTCTATTTAGCTTTTAATTAATTAAGTGTACTAAGTTACACATGGATTCATTAATCGTGCAGTCATGAAATGTTTCGAACGCTTTGCAGATAAATCTACACAGGGGTAACGTATGAAGTTTTGATGTTTATATCTTCAAAATGATTTTTAGTACACTTTATGCGTATAGCTACCGACATTAGGATATACACGTTAAGAAGGACCTGCCAGTTTGTTAACATATCGTTAAAAACGTTAATTCAAAAACAAATATTCCGAGCTGGAATTATTGATTGCGCTTACATGAAGGCACTGCCTCGGACTCGAAGCATTCCATGATTATTTGGCTATTTTTTTTCTATCCTTCATGAAAATACTATTTGTCTTATTTTGTTATTGATATTGCTGATATTGCAGACGATACTGAAAGTATAGTACATTTTATTACGATTTGTTAATATCACGCCACATAATTCATAGCAATGCTAATCCACGCGTATTAACAAATTTGCGCTCATAAATGCTTTGTGAAAATTACACGGGAGGAAAATTCAACACCCAAACTACTTTGACATTCTTCGTAGGGTATATCACGCTCAAGTATTTATTTTTGTTTAGAAGAGTAAATGTTAATATTATTAGAATTTTCTTTATGCATCGCGTCTTTTTAACTTTCTTCATAATGCATAGAAAAAGGATTGTACATGTACTGTGGTTTATTTAGAATTTCTACATACCAACTTTCGTTTTTTATTAAAAATAACTTATTTCTGTGTTTTTAAAGTATATTTGAATTTTCGCTTTCCTTAGTATTGGACCTTTAATACTGGGGACGCCCGTATGGTCGTTTATTTAAAAAAAATCCGGAAAGGTCTTCCTATAAGATAACTGGATATAAAAAAAATATTGATAATAGTTTTATCATCATACGCGATTTTCAGCTCCACTTTGTCTAGCTTGGCGTTTACACAATGAAGCAATTAAGGAACGCAAAGAGCCTTTACTATACAAGTGTTTTTCGTAATCAAACTATATAATAAAGTTAAGATATGTTCGCTATTGTCATTCATACAACGTGGTGATGTACAGTACAAGGACAAACAGCAACCCGTCTTAATTACTTCGTCAAAACAAACGATTATTCATGTACCAAAATTATTAATTATGAAATCTTCAAACATAAAATGGATTATTTAACGTAGCACTAAACGGGCGTTCATTCTCGTGCATTGATGAGAAATAGTCAAGCGCGGCGCATACAATTTGATACTCGCGACCACAATTGGAAGACTGGTATATACACTCAGTTCCAAAAGAAAGTGTGCACTTTATTTTCTGTGATTTTTCATCGACTACCTTTCTGAAAGCCTATATATTTGGTACCAAAATTGAGATCTGTTTACGTACAATATGGCGAACATTTTAGATTTTGCAAACGATCGATGACAAATACGCATGAAATATAGTGTTCGAAAATTGAAGCCGATACGTCTGCTAAATATTGAAATATTTAAAATTAAGAAGTGCACACTTTCTTTTGGAAGTGAGTGTATTCGTTGAAACACTAAAACTAGTATAATGAATAATTTTAAAAACAGACTTTCTCTTTTAACAGTAAGCCGGTTTACGCGCTTTATCGTTAATAAAATGAAAAGTAGAAGAATAGTATATCTCGACCATTTTTTTCATTTTTTGTTCAGTTGATATTCAGGTCAAAAATCTAATATTCAGTACTTTTTCCATTCTTAAAGTCACGGTGTTACTCAATATTGATACTCTAATTTCTCTAGCGGACAAAGTGTTCAACGCATAGAATTCATTATCCAAAGTCCATCGTCTACATCGATGTGTGTAGCTAGTTAGAAGACGTCAACGGCATATAGTCTACAGTGTTTGTTTTGCATTTTTTCATCTGGATACACAGAACATCAGCAGATATCTTGCTTTCCAATGAAATACAGCGTGCAACAACTCGAAAGATAGTATAAAACATATGTTTATAATTCTTTGTAACCTCACCAAAGAATTTTGTTGTAATTAACAGTAGTCGGAATAGTTGTCACACGGAGCGCACGATGCACACACGATGTACGCACGTTACAAGCACGTTACACGTACGGTTTATTCACTATAAGCAATTCAGAACGATACACAGTACGCGCACGCTACTTGCTACACGATATACGGACTACACGTTATACGATTACTTTTAAAAATATTTTCAGCAAAAAAACCCCAGATCAATTAGAGTTTTCGAACTTTCACAATAGAAAGAAAGACTTCGATAGATTTTATGGATCCACATTTCTCAGTGTAAGTGAAAATGAGCCCGAAGTGCTAGGAAGCTGGCGTACTTAAAGTTAATTGCTGTCATCACACTTCGTTTTATATGTGCTGAGTTTGCCAAATTGAAATATACCAACTCTTCACGAAAGACTGTGTGACAGCGAACGTCACAGTTTTGTGTCAGTATCATATTTAATTTTAATGCAATACGGGTTTTTCATAGACTTGCCGTTCGCTGAAGCGTTAAAGAGCACAAACAATTATCGATCGGCAAATGAGAGACAGTTTCGGTCCGATAGCGAAAGCGTATATAACATTTTGAATGTATCATGAATTAATAATCCTATAAGCATCGTGTATATAGCTTAATTATTAACTTATTTCTACTACAAATTATATCATTACTTAGTTTATTTTATGAGTTTATTTTTGTAACTTTAATTATAGAAAATTATGAAACTGTAATGTAGAGGAAAGAAAAGAATGGCCGTCGAAGGCAAAGCTATATAGGCGCCGTCAGATTACAATTTCATGAATATGCGTAAATGAATACAGAAATTAATGATATGGTACTTTCAGCATTTCAACAAGTTCAAACATGTATTTCTTAATAAGTTCAGCAAATTTGTTCTTGTATTTAAATTAAGAAATAAAGCAAAGAAAATATGTGGTGTTGAAGTTTTCTTTTTTTCAAACAGAAATATAGGTCCGTGGTAAATACAGTTAACTGTGAATTTTATTATTTAAACAAAAGAATAAATATTTTATGGAGTAAATTTCAATAAAACATTTTGAAAGATGTTACAGTGAGTTTGAAAACGGAATCAATTAATGACAAATAGAAATGGCACGTTCAGCGTGAGTTTCTTTTCCGTAACTCGTCAAATTCTACGGGCACGGACCTATACTTACTACGGCTAAATTACAAATCGATCATAACTTTAGATAATAAATCTAAAATAATCTACTAATTAATGAAACGATTTTTATAGGATGTCTGAACATAAATAGTTAGAAACACGGGCGTGTGCTTATTTTTATTTAGAGCTTCATGTACATAGCAGATGATGAAAAAAGGGCTAACAAAAGTTTTAATAAAAATATTCGAAACTGTTTCCATAACACTGAAAGAGTAAATGAAAAGAGAGAAAATGCTAACATACTTCTACAACCGAATGGATATAAACGGGTGTAGGGGCAGTTTTATTAATCTATTCTCCTACTTTTTCTGGCTGGTATAAGTATATACTTATCATTCAAAATATCAATGCTATTGTTTACACAAAATAATTAATAAAAACCGACGGAAATAATTCTCGTTGCTTATAAAGTGTCGTCATAGTACCAAATAATGATACTAATATTCATATGAAGATACGAAAAAAATGAAAAACGCGACGTGGTCGTTTTCTTACTTCTGACATGATGTATAAAGATCTGTAAAAATATAAATGAATATCAATTAATTTCAACATTATATCCTATTTTAACTAAAGATTCAAAATTACAATAAAAAACGCTAGTAGAATATCTTAAAACATCGTCATAATATTTAAAAGATATGAAGGAAGAAGACAAAAAACCCGCTGTGCATGTAGTTTTATATCAGTTAACATGGACCTATAAACACATGTGTATTTAGGTCCGTGCAGTTAGATATTACGTCTGCATCTGTGTATTAAAACTATCAATCGTCACAGAGATTACTTTTTAGACAAAAAGGGAAAAATTAAAAACGGTTTAAGTAAATTATATTTAAAACTGTTACGTACCATTCTATAAAAGAAAATAACCGTCGAGTAGATTTGTCCGTCATTTACTTTTTTCATTGATCATTTCAAATATTAAGTTTAGATATATTTGAATGATTAAAATAATAAAGTATGATTAAACATCTGTAAATGGCTTTTTACAATCTCGTTAATTTGTTTTATAAAACAAAATAAATGATAGATCAATATCGAAGATATATCGCTAATACGGTCGATATTGATTTATGTCGAGCATGCGCAGACGTCTGTGAAAAAACCGTATTCGGGATTATTTAAAGCACTATCCTATACAAAAAGGTAACACTTATTATCATTGTTTATTTTTCGATTGGACATTAACTGATTTTGTGAAACTTTCGTTGATTCCTCATTTTTTTCAACTAATAATCAATTAATAGCCGTTTAAAAAAACCTGGTAACACCATACCATCCCCCCTCCCCCGAGATTGTATTTCGTTGCAGGCATAATACTATAGTGTAGTTTAGAGAATGCTGAACAACAGCAGGTTGTATGTTGATGAAACATTACGTTATTTTCGTCAATAAGAAAGAATTACATTAGGATACTAGGTGTATACTGTCGTCGACATGAAGTCATTTTCGCTCGTACCTACACTAACGAATGAAATGATACAATGTCACGTCAGCATTTTTGTGCGGAGATGTTTACGCTTAGTGAAACGTTTCACGATTAAATACAACATCGAATGGTACACCGTATAGACATATCGTGCATTGTGTGTAGAAAATGATGCACGTTGTACGATGTAACCTTCGTAAAATAACTTATTATTATCATTATTATTAATATTATTATGATTATTATGATTATTATTATTATTATTACAAACATGTCTATCTATCTCTATCTTGTTATACTGCCTAACACCTCTCACGAGTATTATGGGCAGGGTGCACGCCGGGTGTTAATAAAAGATAAAACTACTGCAAGATAGCTCCTACAGTCAAGAGAAACAAGACGGTTAAAACTGTTAAAATAGTAAAAGAGTAAAAGGGTTAAAAACAACTGTTGTATGACTAATAATTGATTTGGGCCACTGCCTGCTTGAATGATTCAAGATCAGGCAGGATCGCAATATGTGCGGGTAATCTATTCCACAGGACTGTGGTATGGGGGAAAAAAGAGTACTTAAAGAAGTCCGAATTTGCATGGGTTTGGCGGAGACTAAGGGGGTGCATATGTCTTGTTAACCTGTTTGGGACTTCTAGGTAACTGGGCAGGGAGATTGCTACAAGATTGTAGTATATTTTATAAAACATAACCAATTTGGAGGCTTGACGCCTGTTCTCAAGGGTGCTCCATCCAAGGGTGTTCTGCAGGTCTGTCACACTGGTATCTCTGGAATAATCATTTTTTACCCATCTGATTGTGCGTCGCTGGACCATCTCCAGCTTGTGAATATTAACCTGGGTGTGTGGTGACCATACAGATGATGCATACTCTAATTGTGGTCTGACTAATGTTTTGTAAGAGAGTGATTTAATATTTTCATGTTTTGTTTTAATGTTACGTTTGAGAAAGCCTAGTGTTCTGTTTGCATTTGTTGTTATTCTTGAGATGTGTGTATTCCAGCTGAGATCTTGGCTGATGTCTACACCAAGGTATTTTGCATCCTTAGCTGGTGAGAGTGTTTGACCATGAAGCTTATATGGGAACTGGATAGGTTTTCTACTACGTGTGATGTGGAGGACCTGACATTTACTGGGGTTAAATTCCATGTCCCACAGTTTTTCCCACGTTTCTAGCTTAGAGAGATCATTTTGTAACCTTTGACAGTCAGAGAGGCAGGTAACTGCAAGGTAAACGGCAGTGTCATCAGCAAAAAGCCGCACCTGGGAGGTAACCGTGTCAGGGAGATCATTTATATAGAGTAGGAACAACAGAGGTCCTAGGACAGAGCCCTGGGGGACCCCAGATGTAACAGGGACTTGATCAGACGTGCAACCGTTAACCACTACTGACTGAGATCTACCTATTAAAAAGGACCGGATCCAAGATACAGTTTGACTGGAGACACCATGCTCTTGGAGTTTAAGTAATAATTTAAGATGGTTGACTTTGTCGAAGGCTTTACTAAAATCAAGTAGGACAAGGTCGGTCTGTTTACCTGAGGAAAGGTTTTTGGATATTTCATCAACTAGCTCAATGAGCTGAGTCTCACAGGACCGTCTTTCACGGAACCCATGTTGCAGCTCATAAAGTATGTTGTGTTTTGAGAGATGTGTGGATAGGCTAGATGCAATTATGTGTTCTAGGAGTTTACATAGAATACAAGTTAGCGATATGGGTCTGTAGTTAGCAGGGTCACTAGTATCACCTTTTTTGAATAGTGGAGCGACATTTGCCTTCGTCCAATCGGATGGGAGTTGACCAGTATTAAGGGATCTTTTAAAGATTAGTGACACTATGTCAAGGATCTCATGGCGGAGCTCCTTCAAGACAATGGGCTTAATCATATCTGGGCCAGCAGCCTTATCCACTTTTAGGTTTTGGAGTAATTTCAGGACGCCGTTGGGGTCAATTTCAATGTTGGGCATTGTAGGGTATTTCCTTTTTCCTAGGTAAGTCCTGCAAAGCTGGGACAGAGACAAGGGAGAAACACCTGAAAAAACAGACTGGAATTGTTTATTCAGAATATTTGCTTGACCAAGGTTTTCTGAGGTGATTTTACCATTTGTCTGATCTTTTAACGGTGCAATACCTTGGTTATCTTGTCTGGCATTTTTTATAAGTGAGTAGAGGCGCTTGGTATTGAATTTATTAGTGTTTGAGTTTTCTGAATGTTGAATGTCTAGTATGTTTTCAATATATGTCTCATGTGCTATGTATTATCATTATTATTATTATTATTATTATACAAAATACTACACGATATACAATTGACAAAAATACACGGGGAGCGCACGCAAGTTATATGCAAATCATAAGTTTTTACGCATTTTAAACGAAAGTTATACGCACGTTATACGTGAGTTATACGCACGTTATACGTGAGTTATACGCACGATATACGCTGTTAACTGTTACGTTCCGACTACTGTAACAAATTGTACGCAATGCCAAAACTGGAATTAATGTCTCGGCCTTCTTTTCAGCAACCACACAGCGTCAACGTTACTGTCACAAATTATGCATCATTAGAAATTTTAACGAATTTAGATCATGAGCATGTGCATGTGGTATACTGTTACTGGAAGAAAAAATAATACAGTTAATGTTGAAATGTAAAATTTTGCCTTACAAAGCATGTCCCGGATAACATCGTTGATCGCAGTTTTAAATCCATTCCGTCGTCAAATTACTCGTTACTCAACATAATTTTAAGCACACTTTAAAGCTACTGAGAAGCTTAAGAGAAAGGTTGAACATTTCAGTAGCTGTTGTTGCATTTTGAAAAACTAAATATCACTTCGCAGCAAATGATTAAAGTTAAATGCAATTGCATTCGAAACATGTAAACTTGTTGAATCATTTGACATGTTTTGCTTTCTGATAAATAAAAGTTACTCTCACGGAGATTCACCGACAAAGTAAGTGAAACCCGTTTAATTTCATGCTAACTAAAGACACACTCTGAGCGTAAAATTTTAAAAATACTTTGTGTGTACCAAGTGCTATTCGGCACGATATAGTCGGCAGTACTTAAAACAGTACATTTAACCGCTGTATCCATGACAATGTGGCATCAAGCAGCAGTATATGAGATGAATGACAACCACACAGAGAAGCGGTATTCAGATATCCCAAAAACCTGTCTAGGCAAAAAAATAATTAAAAATCTTCTAGGACACCGTATCTAAATGTTTTAATACCTTAAATTATACCCGTTCTTAACCTTAATATATACGTTACTTAAGGAGGTATGAGCGTTTATCTGCGCATGCGCCGTTAAACAAAAATTGTGTTGCCAATGTCGTAAAATGGCAACAACTCAATATAAATATTTTGCTAATATTGTACTAAATATTTGCATTTCGTGAGTGTGAATCAGTAATAAGACTCTTAATAATTACTTCATAACTTAGGTGCAGCGGTTTAACGACATACAATGCTATTTGCGTTTTTGGCATTACGACTTCTGTGTTACTTTGGCCGTTTATTTTGACATCAAACGGCATCATCTGATTCATCATATTTATTAATTCATGTTTTTTATTGAATGTACCGATGATATACCGATAATAATTGAATAAACCATATAATGCTTACCTGTCTTTATCTTATGACTAAATGTACATCAAATGTTTATGTCCAATTATTTCAGTGAGAGTTTTTTCTCTGTGTTTTACTGAATCAACACATGATATGAAGATGAGCTTACTGATATTTAGCAGTAGTATAAAATCTACTTGACTAGTTGTCAAACTTTGCAGTCAGGCACAAATTTCATTTTTGGCGAAAAGACTGTCTTACATAATGAATTGTCATACTCACTAACTGAATTTCATGACGAAAAGGGCATATAATACAGATAGCTGCAACAAGAGGCCAGGAATATTTCAACACTTACGTCCTACCAAATAAGCCAATTTCTAAAAGGGCAAGCGATATCACAAAAATAGATGTTGTTGGCAACCAGATGTGCTCTAAACAGTGTTTATGAAGCCTTGAATTGTTTTATTGATTTTTTGTCAAAATCTGAAGATAATGTGCTAGTAGGTCATAACTGTAAATCATTTCACTGTCCAATTTTAACCTATGCTTTACATATATTTGGGTTGTATTCACAATTTTGTAATCATGTTACTGGATTTGTTGGTACAAGAAAGGTTTCTAACACTTTTAAACCATGTACTCGGCAGTATCCGGCACAGCATATTCTCATCAGCAGTACAATGCACACAATGATTTAGATGATGTCATAACTCTTCAGTTATTTCAGACCATGATTCATTATATGTATGAATCTTGCAGTTCCTCTAGTAAAGCACCCACGTAGTTTAACTGTGCATATAATTATGCTGAAAGACTTGTTTCAGAGTCAATAAATACCTTGTATTCATCTGAGAATGATGTTACCCAGCACTTTCCTTCATACATATAAGGATATTATAAAGATATGTGCTGTATTCACTTCGGATTTACGGTACTACATCATTAGTTTAAAATAAAAAAACAAGTATCCTGTATAATTGTGTTATCTATGTTGTATTCACTTTAGTTTTACGTTACTACATATTCTTATAGTATGTTTAGTTTGTCCTGCACCCAGATGATTTTAAACTTTCCGCTGAAAGATATTGATAATTATACTTACCTTTAAAGCTGCTCGCTCTCAGATTTTAGTAAAAAAATAAAGTTCTTCAAACTGTATGTAAATAACGTATTATAGAACATACGGTCATATAAAAAGGCTCCAGTATAAATTCATGTCACGTGTATCTCTAAATTTAAAAAAATACGCTACCAAATTCAAAAGCGTTGCAAACGTTTTTGAAATTTCAATATAAACATATAGTGTGGCGGTGCCGTGTAACCGACATTTTCAATCGATTTCTGCGAAATTCCTACCTAGATTTTTGCTTATGTTTTTCCTTAGCCTTTAGTTTTATATTAATGAATGAGAATGTCAATAATTATGAAAAATATTTTTTTCAACGGTAACTGAGAGCGAGCAGCTTTAAAATGACCTGTTTACCTTGAACTTAACTGATCTTTAGAAAATCATTTGAACTTTGACCTTGACTTTAAAACAAAAATTGTATCTATCTTGTTCAGTGTCTGTTGATATACTAACATATCTTTTATATCTGAATGTGTCCTATGTTTGACGTGACCTTGCCCTCTTATGTACAAAATCATATTCTTTCTAATTAGTTTAAGTTCCTGATGTCACAATACTAAATCCCTGGTTTAGGTGATGTTATCTTTACAGAAATTCAGATAAATTTGAATGACATGACCTTGGCCTTATATTAGTAAGTTAGAAACATAATTCTATATTTTATGTTTAGTTTCTACCGATATATTGCAACGTTTTACATGTAGGTGTCTAATGTTTGGCGTGGATATGAATTTCTATTTCGTTTTAGTTTCTGCTTTCTTTTTTTTTTTTATAGTATCAAATCCCTTTAAGTTGACATATTAATTTGATAATTAGTAAAAGAAAATTAAAATTCTATATATTTTCTTTCGTTTCTGCCGTTATACTATCAAAGGTTTTATTAATGAAAAAAAAAGTTTTAATGGCTAAAAAGGTTATGTATTTGGCGTTAGGCATGACCTTTCCCTTCAATGTGTAAAGTTATAAAGTTACAAAGTAAAGTGTAAAGGAAATGAATTAAATTCTATCTATTTTGTTAAGTTGCTGTTATAGTATCAAGGCTCTTTTCAGGTGACACATAAATTTGAATATGTGACCTTACCCTTATCAAGTCTATTTTTTGCATAGTTTCTAGATAGAGATATTTAGAGAGATAAAGCTAGATATATATATATATATATATATATATATATATATATATATATATATAGACCAAAAGAGAGATAAAAATAAGAAGTAAGGATACAAAACTATGGACAGACAGATATATCAACTTACAATGAATGACAGTTAAATAAACCGTGCATTCCTCGTAGCTGCTCCATTCAAAGTCAGATGTAGCAAACAAATATTGCATCTTAATCGTTTTTTTACAAACTATAAGTAATATACAATACAAAAGAATCAATAACTATTCCTCTGAACTGCTCATAATATAGAAATTCTTCCAACTTGTGAAATGAATAAAAACTCAGAGCGGTGAAATACACACTGTATAATGCTGCGTGTTGGTCATGACGTAAACAGAGTACCGTACATCATATGACGTCACAATTATCAAGTAAACTCGAGCTGAAATTTTTTTTAGCTCAACTAGACTAAAAATTTCTTTCAAATTGTTTCTAAATGTCGTGACATTGCAAGTCTTGCTTCATCTTCATAAAATAAAACCTCTTGATTTCTTCTATTAAAATATAATATGAAATCAATCCTGATATTTAGTAAGATAGAGTTAAGGTTACTGCACATTGCAGTCTTCTAAATGGCATTTATTTTTGTGTGAAATTTAAACAATATATTTTTCATAGTTTTAGAGTCATGGTCAGGAGATGCTAACATGAACGACATAGGGACGCAAACCAGAAGACTGGACAAATCGGTTTTATATGCTCGCTCGTCGGTGAGCATAAAATACTAGTCGTCGGGGATATCTTCAATAAGAAAACTCGTAAAACTTAGTGTTACACGAATATAAATGTTCGCAAAGTAAACGACAAGGTGTGTTCCTCGCAATAACTTCAACCGACACCGTAAGTAGCTTGGGTTCAAATGCATGCAATTATACCGAGAAACTTTTTGACCAAGGTACCATTGTAAAAACAAAAATAATATCAAACAGGGAATGCCACGTACCAAAAACGCAGCCTCCCCAAAACGAGCCCCACAGCACCCAGAAGTGCACACCACCAACACACACACACACACGCACACACACACACACAACACACACACACACACACACACAATCATGTACACACAAAAACATACACTACCAACACACACAAGCATACAAAGCAAACACACGAGGACAAAACGAACAATTAACGGAACACAGTGGGGCACCGCCTTGGAACGGTCAGTGGCAAAAACACCACTGGGGAGCTTAAACCGGTTTATGGTGCGCACCCACCATAAGCCGGATGATGTCATTTACGTTGGTTTTATGTTGGTTTTATGTTGGTGGTGGTGTGCACTTCTGGGTGCTGTGGGGTTCGTTTTGGGGAGGCTGCGTTTTTGGTACGTGGCATTCCCTGTTTGATATTATTTTTGTTTTTAAATACATGACGAGAATCATAAATTGGTTTTATTCAGATCGCAGTAGAATTTTCATTTTCATATATATTTGTTGTCGGTGCAAGATATGAAAATAAAGTCGGTACATATTGCAAGACAAATCACCAATAATAAGTACCTTCGATTGAACACTTATTATATGTCAATAGTTTGAACGAATACAGCAATCTATTCAGTATCGCTCATACATTGTCTTTTTTATACTGTATAATTAGATGATAAATATTTCACATTTGAACTTAATTTGACAGAACAGTATCACCGGGGAGTATCACGTGATCTCCATAGTACACTGTCCGCACAAAATGGCTGCAGAAATCGCCACTTCGACCAAGAAATAAGAGGTAAGCTCATTGTTATTGATATTTTAGGATATGCAGAATAGGCGCAAAGTACCCGCATAATAAAAATAATTACTAACAATCTCTTCGTTTTTCCGAAGTTTTCTTGGTTTAAGCCTGAAACTCTATACAGATGATATTTTTTAAGTACATTGTCTGAACAAACATTTAATTTGCGTATTTCAGCGCTAAAAGCATATATAATGCACGATCTTCTATAAAATAATGATTTAATGTGTGAATGTATCCTTCGTGACAAGTTTCCAGTGTTTTTTCGGTGTTTGAAAAAAAAGTTATGGATTTTTTTCATAGCGAGTACATTGTCTGAACAAAATAATATGAGTACATTGTCTGATTGTTTTTTTTCCAATGTATCTACTGACTCATTTATATTCATTTCTTTGTAGTTTGGGCCATCGAAGCAAGCATTTCGTACCTGCTGTTGCCTGTTTGTCACGTTTTGTAGAGATTGGAAGGTAAGAGTCAAGAGTATTTGTTTTTAATTCTAGATAATTCAATCCAATGTTCATGAGCGATACATACTCTTGTAAAGAACTGAACATTTGTAAAATGTAAGATGTTTATTTTGAAAACAGTTCAATATCTAGTCTTCACCGTCAGTGATTCATAATCTAATTTAACAAAGTGAAAATTGACAGTATTGGTGGCATTTCTTGTAGACTTACTATAATAAGACAACTGATTTGGGACAAAATGTTTTCCGTTTTGCGCTTTTCAGCTGCGATGCAATGGTTGTTTTTGAGCATCGTTGAAGTGAATTTTGCTGTGCTCGTGTTTTCTTCTGTCGATGAAGCGACTTCTTATGGCGCATTCTGAAAGAAAATACGACTAACTTGTATTGTATATTCATGTAGTATCAGTTATATCCATAAATACTTTGCAATACAAGTGCACCAACACAAACTAAATTTTTCACTTTGTTAAATAAGAATATTAATCACTGACGGTGAAGACTAGATATTGAACTGTTTTCAAAATAAACATCTTACATTTTATAAATGTTCAGTTCTTTATAAGAGTATGTATCGCTCATGAACATTGGATTGAAGTTTCTGGAATTAAAAAAAACCCTCTTGACTCTTACCTTCCAATCTCTAAAAAACGTGACAAACAGGCAACAGCAGGTACGAAATGCTTGCTTCGATGGCCCAAACTACAAAGAAATGAATATAAATGAGTCAGTATATACATTGAAAAAAAACAACGTTCAGACAATGTACTCATATTATTTTGTTCAGACAATGTACTCGCTATGAAAAAAATCCATAACTTTTTTTCAAACACCGAAAAAACACTGGAAACTTGTCACGAAGGATACATTCACACATTAAATCATTATTTTATAGAAGATCGTGCATTATATATGCTTTTAGCGCTGAAATACGCAAATTAAATGTTTGTTCAGACAATGTACTTAAAAAAATATTATCTGTATAGAGTTTCAGGCCTAAACCAAGAAAACTTCGGAAAAACGAAGAGATTGTTAGTAATTATTTTTATTATGCGGGTACTTTGCGCCTATTCTGCATATCCTAAAATATCAATAACAATGAGCTTACCTCTTATTTCTTGGTCGAAGTGGCGATTTCTGCAGCCATTTTGTGCGGACAGTGTACTATGGAGATCACGTGATACTCCCCGGTGAGTATGATAGAAATAATATATTTCGGTTTAAACTATTAGTCCACAAATAAAAATATGCTCATGACAGTCGTCTTACCAATTCAATACATGTTACTTTTATGTCCTGAATAATGTGAAGACACATACTTGGTGGGACCTTTTTCTAAATTATTTCTATCTAGTTTCAGTAATGTAATGTTACTTCAATGAAATCATAAGCCTTAAACACCGTCCATTTGCATTTGAGCCTTTCCAGAGGGTCATATTCACCCCTTATTCGGTTAAGGGGGTCTAACCGAACGTTTCAAAACGTACTAACCGAACGTTTCCAAACATACTACCTAGTTTATATCGATAAATTATACTACATTCCAGCAAAGTTCTGTTTATTTCTGGACATTCATAATAAATAAGTCAAGAAAATAATTGAATCATTCATTTTATGATACGCTGAAAACAAGACAAAAAATATTATACAAGAAAGTCGGTTTTGTCTTTAAGATATAAGAGACAACAACTATGCAAACTGATACTTTAGCCGGCTTATGCTGCTATCGAGTACATGATAATGTTGATGATAGTGTACACCTATTAGATTGGTTAATGCCACTTAACAAGTTCCCTATATTATAATTCGTACAACTGACGAAATCATAGCGTCAAAACTACAGTAATCGAATTCGGTTTAGCTGCAGAGAAAACATTTGAATCGCAAAACTACGTTTAAGTTAGCCGAATTCGGCTTTGATGCAGGGAGAACATGAATCGTACAGCACACTTAATCGAATTCGGCCATCATATTGGCAGTGCTTAAATGGGGTTGTGATACTAACAAATTAATATTGATGATATTTTACACCCATTAGATTGGTTAGTCCCCTATATTACATGTATAATCCGTACAACTGACGAAATCATAGCGTCAAAACTACCGTAACCGAATTCGGTTAAGCTGCAGAGAAAACATTTGAATCGCAAAACTACCTTAGCCGAATTCGGCTTTGATGCCGGGAGAACATGAATTGTACAGCTCACTTAATATTCTTACAATGTTCATCTGTATGACCGACAATTGTAATGATGAAACCTTTATTTCGAAACACCGCATTATTGTCCCTGTCTGTGTCACTCCTCAACATGTTTAGACTTTCAGTGTCCTTAGTGTCCGTTCTTTTATGTTTGTTCCTATTGAAATCGGGTCGTTGAACTGCCTTATTAAATTTTGTTATTTCTTCCGCTGTTAGGTTTCGCTCCCTTTTATCTTCAATCCATTTAACTCTGTAGACTGAAACAAAAAAGAAGAACTTGAGACCGGTGCTGTCATGTGTTGAAGTTGTTACTTACTTTTCATTAAGAACACACAATTGTTGTCCTAGGTCATTAACTATTTTCGATCAGTATCCATAAGTCAAGTACATGTATATCAAAGACTCCTACGTGATTCGTAATAGGTAATTTTATCAGAATATTCTGCGTAAAACTGACTGTAGTGGAAAACATTTCTAAAATGTCTCTCAAGTTATAAGTTACCGATTACATTTAACTCAAGCTGATTTTCGTAAAGTGAAATTGATAAAATCTTTTGCGCAATTCAACATACCATAATCACTTTGAGCTTTCAGGATTGTAGCTGGATAGTATGTGCCTGTCTCAGCATAGTATGCCCATACCTTTTCTCTCACACGGAACTCAGTCTGATAAAAAATAAGATTTGATACTAATTTAGTGCTCATTTATTGTCTTTCTTTACAACTTTTACAAAATATTGTCCGGAAGGTACAATGTATGTTCAATAATCGAACTTCTGAATTGAATTAATGATTCTTTAAGTTAAAGCCAATGTATATTACTTATTTGAAAGATATTGACCGTAATTTGTTCGAATATACATTCCTAACGTTGCTATAATTTGTTGGCAGATAACTAGGCTAGAGAAATTGACATATTTTCCAAATAAATTTGATGGTATGTGTTCTTGTGTTCTAAATATTATAGAACTTGTAATGTTAGTATGAACAAAATGACTGCCAACTATACGGCGGCGATACGATTTGTTTCATGATAGTCGTGGTATTGTACATTATATACTAGCATTTAGACAGTTTCTAAGTCTATCATTCAAATTAATCGCAAACGCATCAAACTTTGTGCACAATATATTGTCACACAACCTGCCCATTTATTTCCTAAATAAGCGGAAAGATTATCGATTAATCAAAGTATATAAGATATTGGTAACTTTCATAGAATTATAACTCATTTTAATAAAAGCAGTAATTAAATAACTTACCGTCTGTTGAATTGCTGTCGTCAGAAAAATCGTAAACATTGGTCATTCTTAGGTATATGTCGACTTCTTTCAGTGGCAAAACCGTTCACTCGTACTACTACAAAAAGTAAATACGCGATACTGGAGCTACGCGGCATCTGATTGGTCAATTTCTTCAGGGGGGTTACACTCTAGAGCACATGCTTGATACTGATAGGATTTCTGGCTTTCCAATGTGCACTTATACACTCTGCTGGAGGTAATTATATCTGACCTTTTTATCGGTCAGACCAGGGCAATTAATTATCTGTGCAGAAGTTCAACATTGCTCATGCCACTCTCACCAGTTATATTACTGTTCAAAATTTTAAGATACAAATATATGAATTAATCAAATTTATAACCATTTTTTTTATCTGTTTAGAAGACATTTGTTTTTGACCATAGTGTTAAACCATGAAAATAGTTTTTTGACTATCCTACTAAAAAACCCGTTATTAAGTTTCGTTTTTGTTTTTAACCCCTACCTCACTTGGTCAAAAATTCCCTCATTATCTGCTAACCATTGATCATTATTTTTTCAGCAAACGATACATCGTGAAACACTCTTTAAAGGCATATAATACAATGAGTCCCCTGTTTGGTTTTCATCCAGTTATGTTCAAGCAAACTTGGAGAAAGTTTCTTATTTTGTTTATTATATATATATATATTTATTTACGGTCACCTGTATATAATGTGATCTGTCTAATGCGGTTAGCAGCGTGCTAAAATGGCTAAAAGTCACCGCTACTTGGCAACTATCTAACTGTATGAATTACGTATGAATGTGTCTAATATGTGATGGTTAGTGCATTACAGTTTTTTATTGCTTTGCACGCATTCGTAATTTTTAGCAAACGTTTTTTCAATGTCAAACGTTTTAAAAATAAAATATTTGAAAGATAACCTCACAGATATTTGCCAGACTAATTATATAAGTCACCGTCTGCTCAGCACACTTTTGTTGGATTAATTGTACAACGACTTAGCATGCAACATAAAATGTATAGCCAGAAAATAACACGAACAGCTACTAAAGTAAACTTAGTTTATAGGGAACCGCTTGGGACCATTGCTCTGATTAATTGAGGTTTTATTGCTAAAAGTCATATAAAATTACATGCCAGATTAGTAAGAATTATGTGATTCGAAGAGAAATCCCGGACTTTTTGGCATTTGAAATGTTTGCACAATCGCCTATCCTCTGATATACAGAGTCTTGTAAATAATAGTGGGCCAATGACAGTGTGTTGATAATAATAAGTTGGAAATAATGAAACAAACTTGATTGCGATGGCACACATTTGTTGTCGTGTCATTGAGACCCTTAAACTGAAACAAGACACGAGTCAAAAGCTCAGTTAGTATCTCAAGTATCATCCTCTACGAAATAATCATGAAGAATTAAATGACAGAAAACTCACCAGCCAATCTTTGTGTTTCAACAAAGCTAAAGTGTACCGTGTTTTTTTTCTGCTTACAGTACACTTACCCTTTTAATCATAATGAAGTTTTGCCATATTTTGTTCATTCTTTTATAATCATGGATAATTAAATGACAGAAAACTCCCCACCAAAGTGTGCCCGTACCTGTGTTTGTGGTTCAAGAAAGCTAGGGTATTTAACGTGGCATATTTCTACAAACACTATAATGAAATTTACCATATTATGTTGATTTAAACTTATTTTGATATGCTTATGGTGTATTTCTACAACAAATCAGAATGCTTAAATATGATTAAAACACTCGGAAAAGTAAGTTGTGTTTCGGACACGGAATTAGCTCCTACCGACTTTTTTAATTCACACTATTTTTGTTGCATAAAACATAGAAATAAAAGAAGAATACATGAATCGCATGCAACACTTATGACTAAGATTCTAAATATTGTTTTTATTTGTGAAAGTTAATCTTAGCATATCATACACCCAGATGTTTTAGGATTAACCGCCACAATGTTTAGAATCCCAGAGACAAAACAATAAATGCAGACTAAATTCATCTCACTTACGTCATTAGTCCACGTGATAACGTAAATTTTCAGTGTATCGGTAGCAATTAATTCTGACGTCTTCAGCATATTATTACAATGTACATGAAGATCTACTTTCAATATTTGATGATTTCAACTTAAAATAAGTCTAAATATGCATGATATATTGAATTGTATGACACATATTAGGTGAAAGAGTTTTTAAAAAGCCACTATTCACTACCGCCGAAATTTAAAAGGTTCGTAGGGGCTATGACAGTTTTGATAACTAAAACTGATAAGTATCGAAAAAATCTACGGCTTGGAGTGCCATTCGCTCTCGTGAATTAATCTGCCCGGCACATATCCTTCGTGGAAAGGCAAATCCATGAGTTATTTCAAAAGTGGATAGTACAAGATGTTCCTGAAACTGATACATGTATCAGCTACTCTAGATTGCTGCTTCCTGGAATTCTGATCATGGCAAAAGAAGGGATTTGTGGAGGTCTCGGTCAAATCAATATGCCGGGATTCAAACCTACTACATCCGAGTTAGGAGTCAGAGTATGTACCTTAACACTACGGCATCTCACTTCCGGCATACATCCATCACCATATTGTATATAGATATTTCAAGTAATACCTCTTTTGATGCAAGTCAATACTCAGCCATAAGTAGTATTGGGTGAGTATATAAATGTATTCACGAAATACAAATCTTTCGTGAAAACCAATATTTCATGTGATTGTAATAAAAAAAAATCAGGAACAGTCTATCCTAAATTTTATTATGCATTTTCTAAACTGTTCACCAGTTACGCTAGAATAACGCATAGTTACCGACATTCCCGTTTTTTGATAAAATACGAAACGGTTAGAGTTTCTAACTTTTTCGCGTGCAGTAAGTAAATCTTTTAAGTAAAAGGCATATTTTGAGCATAGCCATTTTTGTGTGGATAAATTCAGAAAAGGAAAATGGCATTGTGTTGTCTCTTTTTGTAACGCAAATTAATTCTGAGTAAATTACCATGAAGGCAATTTTAATAGCTTTTTTGATGCCAAGTATATTGTTTTACGTCAACAAATGATCTCAGTACAGTAAGTGTAAGACAAGAGTTGTTTTCGTACGACATACGTAAAAAGGGTGCAACATGGTTATGTTTGCGACATCATGGTAACGTTATGTAAATAAATAACGTCAAATAAAATAATAGATCTGAATCAGAAATATTGGTACCAAACTCAAAAGTGAACTAGAGAAAAAAAGTTAAAGTATGCTTTCACCTTAACAGTTAGTCATCAATAACTTTTTGAAACACTGTAGAATTATTACACTCAAGGAGCTGGTCAGTTTTACAACTGCCACACAGAACACTGTTAGCCCCTTTTCAGTAGAACTCCAATATAAGGTTGCATCTTAACAAGTCTATATTGAGTTTGCACATATTTAAAATTCATGTAAGCTAAAATTAAAATCCAACTTCTCAATCTGTATAAAAAACTTTTGCTATTTAGCGATAAATTGAGACAGTTGCCCATGAACGTCTCTGCTTTATGCATTTTTCTGACCCTTACCAATGAGCATTTGTAATAATAGTTAATAATACAATACAATTTTTGGCATATTTCATTATTTACATTATTTTCAATTTACCACATGTTACAGGTAAGTGAAAATACCAAGTTAAGACTGCACTTCTGACTTATATTCAAATACATTTATGGTATGTTTCAAAAAATTAAATATATTCCATCCATAAAATTTAACAACTATTAAAAAGGTATACAATTCTATTCTTTATGAGGAATGGAACATTATACTCAAGGACATTGCTTACAAAAAGTCAGTATTCTGGCTGGTTTGCAGTATTAACTTAGTTTAGGCATCGGTTGCTAAATTGAAAAAAACTTTAAATAAACTGAAGTGATTCGATACCTTATCTACAAAATACATCCAAGATTCAGTTATTAATTTTTAAAATATACTAAAATAAAAAGAAAAAAGGGGCACGAAAACAACTAAAGTTTGAGTTACTTTTACATATTTAAAGCATATTACTTGATCATCACGTAACATATTTTAATAACTGAAATTGAACATGAAGAAAATTCTGCCAGTTACAAATTATTCTAAACCGTTTAGATGAACAAGATAGTGTCAACATCCCGTTATTGTATGTCTGGCAAAAATGTTTATACTGTTCACTGAGAAAACAGATGGTCAATCACAGCAATGTTCAGCAAATGGTGTAAAACAAGTATCATTAGTTGCCATTCTTTCATTTACAACATAATGTGCCCATTAAATTTCGAATTTATGGGATGCCACACGTTTATCGAGGCTGTCTGTTGACCAGTTTAAGGCCTTTGGGCGCTTCTGTGGTCTAATTCACAAAACGCGCGCAAAAATCAATGCATTCCACTAATGATTCCTATAAAGCAGTAAAGGGATTGGAACAAAAAGAGTAGCGGTATGTTTGTGTATCTGGCTTCCTGTGTGTTCGCGTGCCTGCCTACATGTATTAAGTCCGTCCTATGACTTCTCAGCATCAATCTACCTACGATACTTTCTAGTACCTCTTGTCTACAGTGTCGCGTCAAAAAAGTGCGCGGGAAGTCAAATTGCGCTGTTTCTCGGCCAAAATAAACTTTCGTCAGATTGACTTGAAACTAGGAGGGATTGCACTTGGAATAACGGCCGGTACGGAATCACAACTTTATTTCATTTTGATGTCGGTTACCTGGCAACAAAGTGACGTTAAGACGCCACCTAGCGACACAGTTTATGCATGTGCAGTATCGTGCGTTTTCCTTTATAACTCTGCTCCGAGGTATCGAAAAATGAAAATTCAAAATGTGCTGTTTAGAAGATGATATTTTCTCTCGATTGGTATATTTGAATGTATTGAACTAGCTTGAATGTACATTACGGTGGTAGACAAACGACGTCCAAACGTCATCAAGCGCGGACAAATGTACGCATAAATGTGAATTTAGCCAATACGCCCTGGTAAAAGTCTTTAAAAGATTAGCAATGTATCCAACGAGCATTTATCTACAAAATTAGAACACACAAATGTACTTTTTGTCTTACTTTTTTCAGTATTGGTGCCTTTTATGTCACTGTAATCCGTAAAATAAAAGAATTTTGACGTCGAAATGTCCTTAGGTGGTCGTATTTTGCATATAGATTTTGTCAATTTATGTATATAGTCCTAGCAGAAGTCTTTCAAAATACACATTGATTTTGCATCGCTTATATATATTAAATACAGTAGTAACAACTTTTATCGATACAGAGCCGGCTTCGGTCGTCGGCTCCTGAAAAGTCGTCCAGCGATTGAATAATGTGGGAATGGAACTTCTGAGAGGAATCGTAAGGAGATTCGGGGGGAGGGGGCCAGGGAGCGTACCCGTCCCCCAGACAAAATATCAATGCTTCTGTATTTGTATTGCATTGTATGTACGTTTGCAAATTGAACTTTAAGATAAATTTGCAGATTTTGTTTTGAAAAGGTATGAACTATCTAGGAAAATTCAGCATATTTATTTATGTTATTGCGCTTCTGGTAACATCAACATAACACTATTCAACTGATAGCGATTGACACTCAAATTGAAGATTGCTTTTGAAATGACACATTAGCATATTCCAGTTTGATGTATAAAATACACAGTATGAAACAATAGCATGTCGGGAAAACTAAAGTTTATGATTTTATACATGATTATGTGATTATTGATTTATTGTGCTAGACTTTAATTACAAACGTTCTCACATAATAATAAAGGTAAGATTAAGACAAAAAGCTACCGCGAGTGTCACGTTTTTTGTGTTACAGAATATTACCATAGATCTACATGAATATTATTTGAAAGAGCTGTTTAGTTAGACTAGATCTACGCGTTCTGATTGAAAGTGTTTGCGTTTGATCCGGAGAAAATCCGATGTGAAAAAAGAGAGAACTGAAATGAAAAGTTATAAACGATGATGAAACATATGAAAAGTGACTGTAGGAACTTTGCAGCAGCAGAAGTTGGTTAAAGCAGTGACACACTGCAGCTGCAGTAGCCGTTGCAAATCGTGAAATTTACAAAAGCCGTAGCTGAGTACAGTTGAAGTAGCTGAGACTAGCATTGAAGCAAATATTTTAAGTCAGCGAATAATGATCACCTAGCTTAATAATTTATGTCATGAGCACGAGGTTCAGATCGAAATATCCGTCACCGAGGGTAACTGTTTTCAAATAGATAATCTAGCTGGAAACGAGGCTCTGCCGAGTCCCCGCTGGTGACGGATATTTCCATCTGAGCAAAGTGTCTCATGATGGAAACTTTGATGGAAACTTTTTCTTGCAAACCGTCTTGCACTTTAAAGTAGATTTCTAAATGCAAACTTATCAAAATGAGGAATTATCATGAAAAACAAACGATTTTCTGGCGTTGTGTTTAGAAAAGTGACGTCATAATGTTTATAACGATACGTCATAAGTAATTCACGAGAGTCGTCTGGCATAGGAGGGGTGCCAGACCGGTTTTTCCGGCATGGGCAAAATCACCGGAAATGCCGATCCGATATGCAAGAAAAGCTTTTCCAGCGTGTGTAATCGATGGATCAAATCCCAATCAATGAATTAGATTTGTTATAGATACCTCAACCTGACATGATACTTATTTCAAATACCATTAATTTATAGATTATCATTGACTTACGATAGTAATATTAAGTCGGATTCCGTGTGACTCCTAGACTGGCATCAGTCGTTAGAGTCATTACCTCCCATCTTTTCTGGGCATTTTTATACACTTCACAATTTCTCCTTCCCTTGACTCTAACGACTGGACAAATGCGATCAGAGCCGGGCAGGATTGTGCCTGGTTCTATAATTGCCATGAAATAAGGAATCATTGAAGAAGTGATCATGATATAATGTGACCCTAGATTGGCTTCTGTAGCCATTTAGCATGTGTTAGATAACACTGAGGGGAACCCTTTCATCTGGTCATACAACAGGAATCTCTGTACCACCTGGTATGTACATGTAATTAGATGTATCTAAATAAAAGTGAATCTGACCAATACATTAAATTTGATACCCTGATAATTAGTAGGTTCTATGTAGCAATATTTGTCATAAATGCAATAATTAAGCCAGTTATAAATTTGAGTTGAATATTTTGGAGGAAACCATTGCATATGGTTTACAAAAATTGAAATAAGAAATCTGAAAAAAGTTGTAGAGGGATATCTATCTGGAAAGGATGTATTTTTCTGTGCTCCAACATGAAGCGGAAAATCTTTAATATTTGAAAGTTTCCAACGGCACAGTTGTAGTTTGCCATCAGTATGTTGCATTGTTGTGTCACCGCTAGTTTTATTAATGAAGTCACAGGAAAAGAAACTTCAATCGTTTGGAGTGAATGCATTGTATTTGACTGATACAAAAAGCAATTGGTTGGACATACAGAAAGGCAGTTATAATATTTTGCCGTCCCAAAGTGAGCTTTGATTGAGACAAATTTTTGATAAAGATATTTTTCTTAAAAGACAAATTAAAGACTTCATGAGAAAAAAGACCTCTTAATCTCAACTGACTTTTATAAGTCTATTGTCTTCCCACATAATTATGATGCATACAGTTGTCTTTGTATTATCTTGAAATCTGTTTTGTTTGTGTTTTGGATTCCATTTTTTTATATTTTAAAACACCGTTTTATTGAATGAAACTATGAAGAATAATTTATTACACTATATACCTTATAAAAATGCTATGCGTGCTGATCTCTGAAATGAAATGTGCTACCCAAAACTTCAACTGAGAATTGTAAAATCAGATCTTTTCCCTACTTCAACATCTGGTCAGATTGTTCAAGGCTCATTTGTCTTCTTGTGGTCAGTGCTACTTGAGCATAAATTAATTGCCAAGAAGGCAATAAAATTTCTTTACTGTTAAACCACTGATGTGTTTCTCCTTGAATTAGGTAACCAAGAATCGCATTTGATAAGTCTGTTGAGATGAGCTTTGATAGAGACAAATTTTTGATAGAGATACTTTCTAAAAAGACTAGAAGAGAAAAAATTTAAGACCTCTCAATCTCAACAGACTTTTATAAGTCTATGTGACTCCATGAAATCTAAGTTCAACCCCCATTCAGTCGCATCCATAGTTTTACGCTATAGACTTACATGTTAAATCAAGACCAGGGATGCAAATGTAGTAATTTATTTGAAAATCTAGACGGTATAACTTTATGGTATGTTGTCATAATAAAATATGATAGTACATGTATTTAGAAAAATAACCGTATTCAAAGTGAGGCACAATTCAAACTTTTGTAAATTCTGTAAAACCTCACTTTCTGTATCTTGAATTAATTATTAGAAGACCGAGATTGGTAGACATTGAAAACGTTCATCTGTGATTGGCACCTTACCATTAACTTTTGTTATGCATGGGCCATAAAACCCTCATCTCGCATCCTTCAACGATTTGGATTTGAAATGCAACACCTGTGTAACAGTGCTAGGACCAAGGTTTCTCCAGCAAGTTATTAATCTGGCATGTAATTGATATCTTCATGGCGATAATCAAGTGGCCATTACTGCCCAGCATGATGTAGCATGATGTACATGTTAATTACTTGTGGTCAGAACTGTTTGGGGATTATTTTCCCATGGTGCTGATAAAATGGATGTAGGATACAACATTATGTTTGCAAACTTTATTTGTGAATCATACATTTACACTGCATAATAAGTTAAGTAAATCATGGTATGTTCAGTGTAAGCTTTAACAGTTATAATATAGAATGATATATTTAGGGAAATACATTGTCGAACTGCTAATTAGAGAATATAGCTAATGAATTGATAAAGCATGTTTCTTTTGCCATAAAAAGATAATGAAGTAAGCATGTAAAGAATATTTAACAAAACTTCTGACGGAAAATAATATTTCTTAGAGATATACTTAGTTAAATATTATAGAAAACTCATAAATATCTAAACACTTTATCAATATACAGTTTAATGTTACACGAAAAGGTTCACAAGGTATAATGTAATTTGGTGACACGTTAAGTATTCCCTGCCTTTCTTAAGATATTTTTCAAATGCAAAACAATTCATTATGGCAATAAGACAAAATGAATTCAACTATTTAGCTAATACTGATTTAAAAATAAACTTATAGAACTCGGATACATACACGTCAGGGATTTTCCAAGACCCAAATTAATTTGCTTAATGTAATAATCTAAACACACATAAGCATTAGTAGGTCCAGTATATAGTCATTTCACGTATCTTGACACAGGTACATCAACTTACTTGTTACTAGATAAGGTCATGAAAGTGCAAATTCAAAAAGATATATCTGTCTGATTTAAGAGATATCCTATAAATTATTAGAGATACTGTTTCTTTTGATATAATTATATCTCATGTTTTGAAAGATATCACCCAATACTACACTGATATGTGTTACAACATATCTCTTCGGTTAATTGAGATATAGTTCCATCTAACTAAAATATCTCCGCTACTTAATCAAAAATATCCTTACAAAAGACATATCTGTTGTCAACCCAGATATATCGGTTAAACATGCAAATACCAATGCCTAAAATATATGGAGATATCTATCTAATCATGACAGATATCTCTGTTTTGAAGCCACACAGAGGTATCTTTTTTACTAGAAAGATATCTTTCTGTCTTACAAAGACACCCCTGCATTTGAGAGATATTTCTCATATGACATGATAATTATAATTTGATAAATGCCCTTTGGATATCTAATGATATATTGCTTTAATGATATTTCAGTCAGTTCTTCAGATATCTCTTTTTCATGGGACGATATCTTTTTTCAAAGAGATACGTTGTTATGCATTTTATGTCCATTAAATACGTGTATCGTCTGAAAAGTTGAAACTTGTACAGTATACAATAGAACCATTAAATAATGAAAAAAAAAATGAGTGTCTTGTACATGTTGCTAAAGTTACTAACCGATCACGAGCTTAACGCCCGCCTTACAAATTAAGTGGTTTGCCAGTCTTTCGCTTTGAATACTTACCCGTAAATAAAAAAGTAAAATACCTGAATCTTTGTTGTGTTTTGTGTGATATGCTACTTACTCATGAGACGAATTTGACAGTTATTTAATTGTGTGCAAACGCTCTTTCATTCCAGTCGTTACTTAGAAATTCACTGAGGGTATAGCTTCGTTATATTTGAATTTGTACTATTTGCTTTCTTTTTTACTCCTTCTTGATGAATGCATACTACACTACTGGTCACTTTAATAGTTTTTCCATATCGTTTGTATAGGTAAACTTTTTGTTTGTTTACCCTATTACGTGATATACGCTATGCAAGCAAACTTTTACTATATACTGTATAATCGTCTGCTACCAAATTGAGTTATATTCCATTGTTTAGGAGAGTTTTAAACATAAGATCGATCCTTGCTGTAACTTAAAAGAAATATCGTATATAAATTGATACATGTATGAATAAAAAGTGTGTAAATAATATACACATATCTTGATAACTTGAGCAAATGTAGGACATATATAAAGGGGGTCAATATACGTTTTCGTATAAAATACATGTAGCTTTGGTGAACGTTTTACAGTTTTGCAATTCGTTATTGCAAATTATTTCGCATAAAGTTGAGCAGCATAACTTGGGTTTGAATATGTTTGACTCTGTTCGTATTGAATAAGTATACATGTCTTTCATTTATCATATGTACCACCGTACGTAGGCCTACATAAAACTTTTTATGATTTATGTACTTTTCGTCAAGTCGACGACACTTTTAAGTCATTTTCTCGTTATTACTTTCAAATGGTTAGTGTTTCTGGATTTCCTGAAATAGTTCCCGATACGCATTAAGTGTGTGACATGACCAAAGAAAACATTACTTATCTGTTAATACTAATGCTGTCTCAGCATTTTTCTTAAACCATTACCTTTCTATTGTCATTGTCCTCTTATTTGATATATTCTAATAAATGTGTTGTCTCAAGCGAAACTATATCATTTTATTAGAAAATACAAAATATCCTTCAACTTACTTTTCAATCCTGTATATTTATTTGGTTTCTTGAAAAGCTGTATGGTATAACAAATATGAAATATTTAGTGTGTTATTCAAATCAACATGTGTTGCGAAAACAAACACTTTAACCGATAGGAAGAAAACCCAACATGATTTCGGTATATGATATTATTTCAAATCCCAGCTACGCAGTTACTGTACATCAGCGTTTGTGTTGCTTTTTGTTTGTTCCGAGGAAGTATTTGAATCTACATGTAATGTCTTCGTTTGTCAACAACATAATTGAGCAATAAAACAATTAGATCTATACAAGAGCCGCCTCTTTTATAGGGTGGTTAAGCTAGCTGGCCTGTAAACACTATAATCTTTCACTGACTGATGGTCACGGGTTCGTGTCGCTCTACCATCGTGACCGGTAATATGGCAAACTGGCCCAGTGCTGTCTTTTTCAAAGAATGAAAAATGAAAGAATGATTTCAAAGATAATTAAACTTCTCGCGTGTAATTGCTCCCCTGCAGAATACTGTAAAACGAAAGTATGTAATTTTGCAGCTTGGTTTGTAGAATACAAATTGGGAAACGTAAAATATGAGTGTTTGAAAGATGCGGTATCTCATACGCCGGCTCGTTCTGGTCAACTTCTTAACCCTAAGTGCCAGTCAAAGAATTGTAGCCAACGGTAAATAACCTTTACCTCAAGTGGGTGGAGTTTTCTGACATAAGACGGCTAGTTCGCTGTAAACAATGTTAGACTGTTTGTGTATAGAAAACTCTTTAGTAATGGACAATGATTTATACAGATCACTGCTCACTGGTGCAGTATCAAAGGAAAGATCAGGTAAGAAATTCTTTCAATTACTTGCATTTCTTTAAATACACCATTTCCCCAAATTCTCTATCATTTATTAAATGAAGGCACGTCATCTGAAATGTTTATCAAATAAGTACTGAGTATTCATACTGAGTTGATTTATGTTTGTTTTATGCTGTCCAAACTTGTAAACTGTTATGAAATATATTGTTAAAAACATTTTTAGAATTAACGAACATCACACATACACCAACCTCTAAACTCAGGAAACGGACACGTACACCCGTCTTTGAAAAAGAAGCTCGTGAAAGCATTAAGAAATATTGCCTTTTACACTACAAAATGCCCATGGCTTAATTTTAATGTACTTTTGATCAATCAGATTTAATTTTGCACGTAATAATTATGTTATTGTAAACATATGCTGCACCAGAGGCATTTCAAACGTCACTTTGTTGAAGGTATTATCAGAATGGTCTACCGGTACGTCGAAATTACTTACGTGCGATTGTTTGAATTAAAAAATAAACATTTGTTCTTTTACGTCTAAACTGATATGTTAAGTAGAACAACCTAGTTTGTTACCTAGAGGTAGAACATCATACACAATATAAATCATTGTTACAGGAAAGCGTCGAAAGAGCTTGATGTCACTTAGATGCATAGAAGAAGATATGGGGTACGACTGCAACTGTGGAAGGCAGTGTAATAAAGCGTTAGTCGGAGAAGAAATATTTCTTTGGAGGCATGAAATACATGTGTTTCCAGAAGGTCAAAAAAGAATGACCAAAGTAATGGAAGTCATCAGAGAGTGTAGTTTGAAGGCCTTAAGAAATGACACGTATCGTGTTAATGACACCATTATTTGCAGGTATGTTTTAGAAGTTTTAAATATTTTACAGATACTTATTGTACCACATTATACATTTTACTATCTTTTGATATTGCTAAAGTACTCACTTATCAAATCAAAAGAGTCTGAATTTAAGTGACAAGTGTCTTTGTACATTGTACTTTTAAAGTTTGACGTAATGTAACATTAAGCAACATGCAAATAATTAGCATATTTCAGTATGTATGCAGTTAGTTTATGCAATGCAATTTGACAGATATAAAATCAGTGACATTATGATGTGAACATATGTATAAAGTCTTCTTTGACTTAAATGATTTCATGAAACAAAATGCACGTTGTAGTGAATGTTAAATGAAAAAGGTTTTGTAGGTCATGATTATAATGTTCGTCAAATGTTGGTTTGCAATGTACACAGAGTGGCGACAGAAGTGAAGACAAAACTTGTTTACAAGATATGTTACACCTCAATTTCAGTTTAATATTCATCCATCAAAAGTTTTAGTATTCGTATGTTCATTTTATAATGTAAAAGACAAAAGTTATGTTTTATGAATATTCCTTACAAGCATGTACGCCACCAACATAGTGTTTATTGAAATTAAAAACAAATTTCTATTCAACATAATTATAGACGGTCTTCTAGCTTTTTAAAAAAGAAATGTAAGCTTTTCCCAATACTTTCATTTATCACTAATACCAGGGTGGTAGTAGTGATGGTTGATAAAACCATAGTTGTTTCTTCGTTAACAATGTCAAAAGCCGTTTTACGTTGCCAGGGTCATTCACAGATTCAGGAGAAGCGGTACTTCTGTTGTAATAAGCATTATTTAGCGCCGAAATGTGTGTCGCATGTTATGTATTGTACAAAGAAATACGACTTCTTAATAATTATTGTCTTTTTAGATTGATTGAGCGATACTCATGAAGGAATGGAAGAATGAAAGAATGAATGAACAGTCAGACAGTCAGTGATTTATTTTAGTAAGTAAAACTATGGTTTTATCATTCAGTCATTCAGTCAGCCATTCAGTCAGTCAGTCAGTGATTTATTTTAGTAAGTTAGTCATTCAGTTAGTAATTGTGTGGATATTCTGTGGGCGTTCGAACATAATTCAAAGCAGAAGTTTATTGAAATATGCAAATAATTAAATATAACATAATATAATAAGATACATTTGTTTTATTATAGGGAGGCCTTCGTTCATCTAGTGATAAGGACATAATTGTCAACGTCCAAACGCGCTTAAGCAAATTTAGAATCTGGCCGAACTTACATGTCACATACCATTCCTTGCCAGAATCCACAAAATGTTAAAGGTACGGATTTATAGTTATATATTTAGATTAAAGCTGATAGAGCCGTATGTATTAGGTAGAGAACTTATGTAAATCTAATTAAGGGTTTCCGAACATATACATGGTATAAAATCCTACTTTTAAATCCTACATACTTTATCATGATTTTGAAAATGTCAGCTCGTCTCATGTCAATCTACATAATTATGCTGTAAATGGGGGGAGATCGCAGTTTTATGCAATTCTGAGGACACAGTTTAGCCATGTGTCGTTTTGTAAGGTATGATCAATTGTTGATTCCCATAAAGGTCGGCGTATAAAAATCGCACCGTGTGTGCTTCCGTCCATATGCCCGTCTCTTCTTTTTGAGCCCGGGCTGAAACTTTGTTGTGCATGAAGGGATTTTCAAATTATTGCAAAAATGTTCAACTCATCAAGACGATATGTCATGTTCAAGGCCCACGTCCCGACTTTAAAGTTCAATGTCACACTTAGGATGTGAAGATAATGAAATCCTGATTATTTACACATTGAGTCCGTTCTGTAACTTTATTGTACATTGAAGAATATGCAGCACTTCAAGACAATGTGCCGTGTACCCTAGTCCGTACCTCTAAGGCCAATGTCAAACGTGATGTTTAAAGGTCATGAAGTGCACAAATTATTATTGCATATGTACATGTCCGGATTGTACCTCTGTTATACATTGATGGAATTTAAAATTGATTTGAACAAATATTCAGCACATGGAGATAAAGTTTCTTGCGTAAGTATCGAGTTCAAACCTTGAAGTTCAAGGTCACATACTGTGAGACACCGCTTTTGGGACATTTGATACTTGTGAGGGACAACTCTTGTAAAGACATTTTTCTTCATCCTCACTATGCATTGAAAAATAGATAAAGTGTAATCAAAACTGCAGAAAACAACATGGTAATTGCACAGCCATTTTGAACATTTAAAAATGTTTGAACACACAAGGGTACGCTAACATGTCGAACATGCATCCATGTGTGCATATACTCATACTTGCCATGTCAGTCAATACTATTGCCTGCTATTTTAGGAACAAAGATTCACCAAAAGCACTGTTTGTGCAGACTTTTCCAACATAATACACACTGAAACAAATCTAGATGAAAGACAAAAGTATATGGCCATGAGAGACCAACATCTTCAGTTACAACAGTAAGCCAATGTTTATAATTAGAATTGTACTGTTTTACAGCGATACTTAAAGTCAAAATTTCAATAATAATATCCCTGTTCTCAGCAACTTATTGCCTCATTTCAATACGTTTGAAACTTATATTTGTAATTGAAAGGTTAGATTTTAGATTCTTGCAAACCAGATCGGGATATCTGCAGTTTTATGAACATATTCCGAACATGTTAATCTTAAGATAATTTGGTAAAGGCAAAAAAAATTTTGCGACATATTTTTGGTGGGATTGTTGGTTGAGATATTGTCGCTGATTCGTCTTTTCGTTACTCTGTCAGTTTATCATTCCTGTATTCTGTTTTCTGTTTTTGAATTATTAGGGACCTAATCTTTATACAATTCTTAACTAGATATAATCTATTGAAATGTTTCAATTACATCAACTTGCAATTCTTGAACATAGATCTACGGGTATAGAAAAGGATAACAGTTATAGATCTTTATAACTCTTCGAAAGGAGGTAGGAAAATCTAAAGTTGATGGTTCAGTTTTATTACATTCTTGTTCGATACATATTTCAATTCGATATATATACATCGTATATAAGGAACTTGTTCAATATACGGATATAAGGAACTCCGGATATAATAACAAACTTGGTCCCGAAGAGTTCGTTATAAGCGGAGTTTACTGTACACGTAGTTAACAGGACACTTACATTGTATGACAAGAACAAAATGTCAATGTGCTGTTATGTTGAATTGTCTTCTGTTTTTAAATTTTGCCAGGGGACTAAAAAATGCGAGAAAAATAAGTAAGAATAAAAAACTTTCTTCGCCTTGTCTGAAGAAATATTCAGTAGATAAAGGACGCTACATGATCGGCCCTCCTCGTTCATCTGTCCTCTTCTTGAACAATTACTAATTGCGGCCAATAACATTTATGTGAAAACACAAAATCATTATCTTTTTAGTAACAAGCTTTATTTAACTCAATTCACAAATTGATTGCTTAAAAGAAATATTTTATCTTTTAGGTCTTTACCAGAAAAGAACCACCAAACAGCAGTGCACGATAGGGAATGTTTCACAGTTCACTGGATGTTTGTCAGACACGACAGTTAAAAAGGAGTAACTGAAGTTACATCAATTAGCAAATAACGATTATTCATATGTGTTACTCGCTTGAAATTACATCTTGTTAGCCAACACACATATTATATTGCATCGACATTCTTGTGTAAGTGTCCGATCCTTAAATACAAGAAAGTATGATTATTTAGTAGTAAAAAGATGTCAAATTCATTTAGTTTGAATGCTGATCATTATTTTGCGATGCAACAAGCAAGTGACCTGATATTGTTTCCAGGTATTCAGCCGTTTAACTGTATATTAAAACGAAGGATATACCAATATCACTAAGACTTGTCTCGAACAGCAAACTATTCCTTTCTATGTACTCGATACTTATTCCACATATATAATGTATACAGGAAAGAGTTTTGTGTGATTGTTTTTATGAATTGATGTATACACTGCTATAATTGGTTTTGTATATAGAACATGGCTTGTTGTTAAAATCAAAGCCAATAGCCGAATTCGGTTAGTGAACTGCCGGTACGATTCATTTTCTGTAACTTCTGGGATTTAACTTTTGTTTTCCCTAGTTTAACCGAATTTGGCTAAGATTCAGATTCAGATGTTTACTCTGCACCTTAACCAAATTCGGTGACGGTAGTACATTGCTTATTGTTAGTATCACAACCCCATTTTAGCACTGCCAATATGATGGCCGAATTCGATTAAGTATGCTGTACGATTCATGTGCTCTCTGCATCAAAGCCGAATTCGGCTAAAGTAGTTTTGCGATTCAAATGTTGTCTCTGCAGCTAAACCGAATTCGGTTACTGGAGTTTTGACGCTATGATTTCGTCAGTTGTACGGATTATAATATAGGGGACTTGTTAAGAGGCATTAACCAATCTAATAGGTGTACACTATCATCAATATTATCATGTACCCAATAGCAGCCAAAACCGGCTAAAGTATCAGCTTGTTGTTGTCTCATATCTTAAAGACAAAACCGATTTTCTTGTATAATATGTTTGTCTTGTTTTCAGCGTATCATAAAATGAATGATTCAATTATTTTCTTGACTTATTTATTATAAATGTCAGAAATAAACAAAACTTTGCTGGAATGTAGTATTATTTATCTGTATAAACTAGTTAGTATGTTTGGAAACGTTCGGTTAGTACGTTTTGAAACGTTCCGTTCGGTTAGACCCCCTTAACCGAATAAGGGGTGAATATGACCCTCTGGAAAGGCTCAAATGCAAATGGAAGGTGTTCTTAGTGTGTGTGAAACATAACTTTATGATTAATTCTAACACGATCCGCAACTTTTCGTATATAGATATAAAGGTTACATTGAGCTAGAATTAACAGTTCAAGATGGTCTACCTAATGTACAGCCAATGCATTGTCTATTTTTGGTTTCACCGGACACAAAATTTTCAAGCAAAACACCCGTTATAATTGGCACTAACATACTTCAAGAACTACTCAAAGAATATCAACAAAATGTTGATGATCAGTTCCTTCAGAAGGCTAGATTACATAGAGGCTGGTATCTCGGGTTCAGATCAATTGTAATGAGAGAGAAATAATTAAAAAGAAACAAGAACAGGCTTGGAATTATCAAGAATGCCACACTTAACAACATTATTTTGAGGCCAAATGAATCAATAGAAGTTGTTGGTTACAAAGACAAGGAAATTAAGTACCATAGTACCACTGCCATCATTCAAGAAACAGAAGAAAGTGCTTTTATGTGTTACATAGAAACAGCACCAGCAGTCATACAGTACAATGGAAAGAAAATAGAGATTAAGGTGAACCTCTCCAACTTGACAACGAACACCGTTACAAAACCTCCAAGGGCAATTTTATGTGAAATACAACCTGTCACTGTTGCTGCTGAAGTATTTGTCAAAATAGAAGAGAACATTTTAAGGGAAAAAGTGTTTCAGGAATTAAACATTATTGAAAACGGCATATTAGATGATAAGCAAACACATTAATTGAAGGATTTACTTACGAAACATTAAGAAATGTTGTCAACAGGTCATACAGATATTGGTCTCTGTAATTTGATTAAAGACAGAATAGATTTGCTAGACAATGCTCCATTCAAGCAGCGCCACAGGCGCAAACCCCCTCTATGCTTTAAGAAGTTCGCCAACACATATATCAATTATTATCCTGTGGCATCATTAGACTTTCAAAGTCACCTTGGACTTTCAATGTAGTGCTAGTTAGGGAATAGAATGGGAAGCTTAGAATATGTATTGATTATATGATGTTAAATGAACGGACTGTAAGGGACTCGTATGCACTGCCATGGATGAAAGAAATGTTTGATTGCATGCATTGGTCCAAGTATTTCACTAAAATAGACTTGAAGTCAGGATAGATTGCCCTTTGAACTGCACACAGATGCTAGTTTGAAAGGACTCGAGACAGTACTGTTTCAAACACAGGATGAACAGGAAAGAGTTATTGCTTATGCCAGCAGAGCATTAACTAAATCTGAGCAGAACTATAGTGCCATTAAATTGGAGAACTTAGCCTTAAAGTGGGCAGTTACTGAGAAGTTCTCAGATTACCTGGCTATGAACCATTTTTTAGTTCTTACGGACAGTAACCCCCTTACATATGTCTTAACCAGTGCAAAGTTTGACGCAACAGGGCAGAGATGAACATCAGCACTTGGTGAATATTCATTTGACATCACATATCGGGCAGGACTGAAAATGCGGATGCTGATGGAATGAGCAGATACGTCATGGCAAGCTTGTGGATGAAGATTCAGAAAAGATCCTGATCAATGATTAAACAATTAAGGCAATATGTTCTGGTAGTTACTCTCCAGCATATGTTTACCATCATTCAACATAAACATAGTTGAAGCAATTGAGGATCAAAACCAGACACTTGCTCAAAATAATTTAGAGAAATAAGGAAAGTACAGAGGCATGATCCATTAATAAATAGACAAGTAGAGAAGAGCAGTCATAGATAACAGAACACCTTTCAAATGTTGTGATATAGATTACTTAACTTTGAGGAGGCAATATAGGAGTTTCATAATGAAAAGAGGCATACTGTTTAGGATTGTCAAGGAACAAGATACAGAACTTGAACAATTTGTGATTCCTCAATGTTATAGGAAAGACCTAATTACAGGTCTTCGTGATAATGTTGGACATCCAGGAATGGAAAAGACAATAAGACTACTTAGAGAAAGGGTCTTATTGGCCAGGTATGTTGTCTTGTGTAGACCAATGGATAGGCAAATGTGACCGCTGTATCAGACATCAATTGCACGAAGCCGCTCGAACTTGTTTGGTTTGATTTTTTGACGTTAGAGCCATCAAAAGGAAACTTTTGGAACATTCTTGTAATAACAGACCACTATACTAAATATGCAATGGCAGTAACAACCAAGAATCAAACTGCAAGAACTACGACTGAAGCTTTTTATAATAACTTCATCATTCACTATGGTATTCCAACAAGATTGCATTCTGATCAAGGTGCTTATTTCGAAAGTCACATCATCAAAGAGTTATGCAATATCATGAAAATAAAAAAGCGTAACACTACACCTTATCATCTACAAAGAAATTCTGGCCCTGAAAGATTCAATAGAACTTTATTAGACGTATTAGGCATTAAAAGGAAGAACAGAAAAAGGACTGGAAGAAATACATCAACTCATTGGTCTATGCATACAACTGTATACCACATGAAACAACAAGAATATCTTCACACGAGTTAATGTTTGGAAGAAAACCAAAACTGCCAATAGATCTTACACCTGACAAAGCTAGAGAGGTAGACCCAGCTAGTAGGAGCACAAATAATTATATTAAGGATCTGAAAGAAAGAACGCAAAAACACAAAAGATCATTCAGAAACATATAGATGAAGCAGACGAAGATCTATGATAGAAATGCCAATGCTATAACGAGTCCAGTAGGAGATAGAGTTTTAGTTAGGAAATTGGCATTTGGAGGAAAGCACAAAATTAGAAGACAAATTTAAAAACGACATCTACAGAGTTATAGAACAACCTAAATCTGACATTCCTGTATACAAGGTATATTCTGAATAAACAGACAGAGAAAGGATATTTCAAAGGAACCATTTATTACTCCTGGAAGTAACAGGTGAAGATGTGATAGAAACGCAACAGCATTATACTGAGGAGGAAATAGAAAAAGGAAGCAAGGCATCTAGTGAAGTTAAAACAACAGCAGACGTAGATTACCTGAATACAGAAAGTGACGTCACTATAGCAGGTGAAAGAGGACTCGGAAAGTGATGATGAAATGGGTTTTGTTGTTTATACAAACCTATAGGGGACGCTCATGAACCAGACACAGAGAAGAGTCTTCCAGATAGTACTAAAGAAGAGAAAGTTGGTGATGATTCTGAACTTTTAGAGGTCAAAGTTGATGAAACAAATTTGAAACAACCAATTTCTGTAGGTGATAGTGAAATTGATACTTTTTAATTTTCAGGAAGTCAGACAGAATAAATTGTAGAGACCAATTCAGAAGATGTCGTAGATCATACAACTGATAAGCCAATTGCCACTGCAACAAGCCAAGATGCAGAAGATACTATTGTGACAGATGAAAATCGGACCAGCAACAGAATAGTTAGCCTGATATAGGTCAAAATGCTGATGGCAATGAGGCAACTGCTGATGATGAAGTAAGATTGCCACCTATACCGCAGCCTAGACGGACAAGTAGAACCAGTAAGCCACCTGACAGATATTAAAACTATGTATACCCATCCCATCAGATGACAATTCGACCTGTAGATAGCAGACTGCAGGCATTGGATTCTCTTATTAGATCAGATATATTAAATCATGTTGATAGTGATACAGCTCATAGATTAGTAGAAGCTGTAATGGGTAAGGGTATCACTAATGTCTTGTGTTTTTATATCGATGTCATTGTGTATTTTGATATTTTAACAGGTGAAATACTTTCACTGCTTACAAGACCTGCGAGTTGCAGTTCTGTTGCAGGGGAGAAAGACATTGGTTAAAAACATAAACTTGACAATAGTATATTTTAATTTTGTACATGTAATGTATTTTATTCATTTTTCAGACTATTGTAGTCAGAAACCATTTTTTCATTCACATAACAATTGTTTAATGATTTAAAATGTGATAATATTATGGCATGAAACAATTTTTAATAATGGCATTTGTCTCAGGTGCATTTGAGCTGCATGTTATATTATATTTTCAATATTTTTTTATTTGAATTAAATATGTGTAGAGGTAGATGTATTCAGGTATATGTACAAATAAACGTACATAAAGTTACCTATAAGTCATATTATTAGGCAGATACTTTACACAGTAGGAAGGTAATTATGCGTAGTCTTGTATTTTTTATTATAGTAGTATAAGAACATTTCTTACATAGATGTTTTATTCTTTTAACTGAGTAGACTAATGACGAGACGTCATTTCACAAAGCAGGAGAGTATGTGACCGAACCGTATTTCGGACGGATTTTAGCCTGACCTTTACGTATCTCGGACCGGAACTATTATTTGGATTTCTTCTGTTTGGTTCGTTATGTAGGTTTATTGCATTGGACACCTTTGATTGGTTATTCAGAGTGAGTTGTTATTTTGAGTTGGTGAGAATGCTTAGACAAGAGAAGAAGTTATCTTTTGTGTTTTATGTCTCTGGAAAGGTTCTTCATTTTTATGGTATGTACAGTTGGTGTTTTCATTGTATCTCTTCGTCAGCTTCTTTAAAATTGTGTATAATTATCTTTTGGCGTTTTGCTTAAATTGTATTTACCGGTACTTGTAAAGTTCTCTGTTTTCGTACGTGTGCAGTGTTAAAATGGCGACATCAATCTTTAAACTGGTTTGTGGAAATATTTAAATAATCACATTTCTATCTTTGCACATTATCCACTTTAATTTACAGTTGCACTAACAGTTACTTCACGTGTGCATGAAGAGTGTGGACGGAGGGAATACACACAGTACCATATATTGGTGAGTTACATGTATAACTTGGAGTTGATTATTGTATTTTTGTACATTTGCCCTTTTTGCAAATGTAAGTCTTGAGACCAAGTCTTATTTTCCAACATGTTGTTAACGATCACAAGAGCCACTAGACACCTCGAGTTTAAGCTGAGTTTGTTATTATGAAGTAAAGGATTGCAACTTTGGTAACTGTTCTGAATAGTTTGGATCTCATATTTATGATTGTTAATAATTGTGTATTTCGTATTGTGTAGTAATTTATATATAATATAATATAAAATAATTTATATGTATATATGTTGTCACTGACGAATTTCTAGTAATAGATTATCGAAACCTGTGACCCATCTCGTTTTTCTATTTATAACACCTTTTTTTCTACATTTATAAAAGGGCAAGTGTAACATCTAGTTAATATTTAGGTCATACATCTAATTTTCCATAGGTTTTCCATTTTTTTAAATAGCAACGCCCGTGTTGGGTTTACTCAAAATTAACTGTCTAATGTCTCTAGCGGACATAGTGTTCAACGCATATAATAAATCAGCAAAAGTCTATCGTCTACAACTATGTATCATGAAGATAAGTTGCTAGTTCGAAGACGTCAACGGCGTATTGTCAACATTATTTTGTTTTATTTTTTTTAATCTGGCCCCAAAGTACACCAGCAGATTTCCTTGCTTTCCAGTTAAATAGAGCTTGCATCAACTCGAAAGATAGTAACAAACACATAATTGATAGATGGCTTTTATGATTCTAAGTAATCTCATCAAGGAATTCCGTTGTAATTTACATGTTGTAACAAATCGTTCGCAACGTCAGAAACTGGAACTATTGTCTGGACCTTCATTTCAACAACTACGTAGCGTCAAAATATACAAGTAACTGTCACAAAGTATACATCATTAGAAAGATTAACGAATTTAAACTATGACCATGTGCATGTGCTATATTGTTATGCGAAGAAAAAATAATACACCAAACGATAAAAAGTGAAATTCTTGCTTAAAAGCGTGTCTCGCATAACATCGTTGATCGTAACTTTTGTTTTGAATCCCTTCCGGCGTCAATTTACTTGTTACCGTATACAGCAGACGTTGCAAACATATTTTAAGTACATTTTAAAGCTATTGATAAAGAACAGTTGACCACTTTAGTTGCTGTTGTTCCATTTAAAAAAAAACTAAAATGACTTCGCAGTAAAATGATGAATGTTAAATGCATAGCATTGGAAGCATATACTCTTATTAAACTATTTGAAGTATATTGATTTCTGCTAAATAGACGGTTTGCGGACAAGTAAGTAAAAACTGTTTAAATTTCATACTTCCTAATTACACAATATTACCAATAAAATATGAAAATTCTTCACCGATACAACACAGTGTTTCTGAAGTAATAATAACATAGATTATCATCTTATTCTGTATCGTTCTTCATTAAAGTGGATTCTATAGACAAGTGCGACTTGGTAGTTCTGAAATGGGAATTGATTCCCAAGCACTTTTAAAGCGTTCGATTAAGACTTTTTTCTTCTGAGAATTAATTCCTTTGGTTCTGAATGTTAAGCATGTTGAAACGACATTAGGTGCTCGTTGTATCAGATTATTTCATTGATGCATTTATTCACTATCGCTGTAATCATAAAAAAAAAACGTTTTGGCCAATTTGGTTATCTGCTTAGTGAAGATGTTTGCTTATCCCGAAAAAAGAATCGTTCAATTCAGAATCAGTTCTCTTACATGGTATAACGATTCTAGAATCACCAAATCGTAAACGTTTAAAAGCTAAGCTGTATTTAATTCGTTTTTAAAAAAATCAAGTAGATCTGTACACTGAATAATATGCGTGATTTTACCAAAGAGTCATATACTAGTCGCATCGTGCGTTGACGTATCCGTCCGTGATAAAGTGGTTGATTGAATTGGCAATATGCTTAGCATAATCATTATGGGTTGAACATAAAAACAACGGTTTCAATCATTAATTTGACCAGGTTATAGGCAACCAAATGCCAAGCAAAGTTTATGGAGATATTTAACAAACATATAGAATCGCTCTTCATTACTGATACGGAGAGTTGATCGTTGGTGCTATATGTGAAAGGCTGCTTAGTAGTACAATGTAGTAATCATATGTTCCAGGACATTCTTTTGATGAATGTAATAACAGAACAAACCCATGTGACCGCTAAACCTGTAACTCATACTGATCCGATAGCTATTTCTGACTGTGTACATGTTTAAAGTTCCGGACGTTGGCATACTCAACCAGAAACAAATAATCACTACTGGAAATATATATTTATTAAAATTCAGAAACAATAGTCCGTTCATCTGAAATAACAAACATGCACATTTTGAGAAACTTAATATCCTTCTTATAAATACAGACTGGTCCTACTTAAACTCATTATTCCGTCGATACAGTGTGCGAGTATTGATGAGCCTAGCGAAGAAATTATTTATATTCCTACGATATTGACTGAAATGGATTTATATATTCTCGCAATGTGGTTAGTAATGTAAACTAATTATGCTTATTCTTTTTCCATAATTTTGAATTATCTCTTGAGGCAGCTAATTCAACTTACACTGGTAAACAGTTAAGCTATTAGTTGAAAGCACTAGTGATAACAACAACACTATTCCGATTTTATTAGTAGAGAAAGGTGGATCAAAGAAATACCCAACTACATATGCAGACAACAGTATTACTGTTTTAAAGATTACTTTTCTTCTGTATCAAAAACCGACTATTCATATATTGTGTCCATTTTGAATATCTACATTTAACATAGAAAAAAACAACAGCATTGTATTCAGTTTACTACTACAGTACTGCCAACGGTAAATTTTACCATTTTTGCGGTTCGTTTGCGTTTGCGTTCCGGTTAGGTCATATATGTCCATTCACCGGACCGATGACCGTAAAGGACGGTAAGCGAACCGTTTCAATCGGTTTTAGCGGTTCTGTAATCTGATTGGCTGACTCTGCTTGCTGTTTTTTTCGTTTAAATTCGTAAACAAGTTACAACGTTAAGCGCTTTTTTATAGGAAAAGAAACTAGACTAAATGTGATTAATACCCCCGAAAAACTGCTTTATAAACTGATGAAGTTCATAGTAACAGAATACTTTGCAAAAAAAAACTAAAATATAGATATTGTTCTTGGTAATAACTCTGTAATTTGTCAAGATGTTATGGTTCTTGTACACTGCCCATCCTTTCCTTGTGCTTGTACATTGTATGAAGTTGTATCGAACTCCAACCAGTAGATTTCGGATTATGCTCCGGACAAGGAAAAGTTAAAAAGGGCAATAACTCTGTGATTAGTCAAGATAGAGTTATGGTTCCTGTGCACAACTGTTCCTCTCAATTGGCTTGACCATTGTATGAAGTTGTATTGAATTCCAACCAGTAGTTTTCAAGTTGTGCTCCGGACAAGGAAAATGCAACAGACCGCCTGACCGACCAACCGACCGTCCGACCGACCGACCGACCAACCACCGGGTGACTCCTATATACCCCCCTAAACTTCGTTTCGGGGGTATAAAAAATATGAAGCTGAAAAGAGTTGGTAAATTGCCAGTTGGTATAAAAACATATTAGTGGATTATCACCTAACTGGTCATACAACGTTGCTTATTCAGCGGATCTTATTAAATCAACATGGAATCAACATCAGCACGCAAACTGTACACAGAGTTGTAAAGAACTTCAATCGGACAGGAATTGTACGCAGGTAAACATGATGAAAAAAAGCTTCTGTAAAAGAATAGAATGCCCTTTTTCCTAGAAAAAAAGTTATTTAAAAAAACCATCTTTCATGTCGTTATGTTTTAGCTAGATCAGGCTATTTTACTCCGAACGAGATGAACACGGCCATTTATAATTCATTGTGTGTGAACGGTTGGACTGCTTCATAGATCAGATTTCTTTTCTGTCAAACGTAGTTGTAAAGTGAACAACTACAATAGATCAGCCTCTACACAATGGTAAAATCATTTGCCTTTGAAGTTGAAATGGTTCCATTTGCCAAAAATGGGCAGAGACACACTTCAACCAAAACCTATTTGATAAATTTTTGTTTCTGTACTCTAGTCTTTTTCTTTATAAGCCTAATTAATTTGGCGTTTCAGTGTGACTCCTGTCACAGATCTGATATTTATAACTGTCGCACCTTCACGCATAATTTTAATGTGCTCCATAATAAGTGGAAAGTGTAGTTTCGATATTGGGCACAGCCGGTGCATAATACACAATTTACCTGTTTACTAGCAAACTTCCGCTCTAAAATGAAGATTTAAGAAATCACGTTAAATGAAAACCGTACATTTTATGAACAATCTCACCACTATATAAAAATCTATATGTTTAAACCTAAACATGCAAGTTCATACATGCGGCATGATACACCATTTATTTGAATAACAGGACTATACATTATTCTGATAAAAAGTCCGGATGTGGATAGTGTGGTAAACAATTTATGTGGAAGAACTTCAATCATGACAGATTTCATTTGGCGTTTGCAGTGAAATTATTCTTCTGTAACAGGTATATGTACACCAATCACAGAACAATAATTTTCTGTCAACGTAAATGCAGTTTTGGTTTAGGAAATATATTTCGGCCTGAGTGATTAATTACGAAGCATCTACACGACACACAGTGATATACTAACCGGTATATCACTCAAAAATAAAATATATTTCCATTCTAACACGTTAATTTAAACAAAAACTGTTCGTTTGGGTACTATTTGCTCCGCCTACACGAAGTCGCTGCCTTTAACTTGTAATATTCCGTGCATTCCTTGCATTTCATGACATTTTCGCTGTTCCTTTTTACTCCTCAAATAATTTGCTATTTGTCTTATTTTTGTTGTTGCTGATATTGCTGGCGATACCGGAAGTATAGAAAATTTTACTGTGATTTGTTTTACATCACATGAATTCATTCACAACAATACAAATCTAAGCATATTAGCGCATGCACACTCATAGATGTTGTTTGGAAATTACGCGGGAGGGAATTTCAGCAGTCAAAATAGTTCCGGACGCCTAGCGTGATATACTTGGTAGTTATATCAGGCTCAAATCCTTCTTTGCCTATATAGGAGAAATTTTCAATAGTGTTAGAATTGTCAATTTACCTCCGAGAAAAAAATGTATATACGTGTAATATCATATAAGTATTTATTTCTTGTTACTTTAGTTTGTATTAAAAGTGAAGTAAAGTGTTTAAGTGTTTATTTGTAAAAAAATGGAATCGTGCTTTGAATTGCATGAACCTTTAAATATACAAATACACTTAACAAAAATCACAAAATAAACGATCGAGTTAAATTTTCAAAGAATCTATACAGATCTTCACATTGCTCTACTGTATATCATTTCTCCGTGTAATAAGTTTTGGCATCCCCAAATCCATATCTATATGGTTACCTTAACCGCTTCGTAAGTTTAATTGTTGAGGAAGATCTGGATATGCAAACATGCAAAAATGGTGAAGGTTTCCGTATAGTTCTTTGAAGCATTGTTCAGTGTTATAGTTCAACCAGCGTATATGTTGGTGCAAGTTACTAACGATATTCGTGAATGAGTTTTACAAAGCCCATATTTCATACGTTTTCAGGTAGCCATATGGGAAAAAAGAAATATGTGATACAAAAGTATCACAGCAGGCCTTCGAACAGTGTCTTTACTTCATACATGTACGTTATTGCCAAGTCCCAATTTTTTTCTCCTTGTGAGAAACAGCCTCCTACTGTTTTGTAGCATCAGCAAAAAATGTTCCACATAATACAACTTTTATCTTAAAGAAACTTTATTTTTTTAAAGCAATGACTATAATTGGTGATGCCAACACTCTAATGTCTTGTTAAAAAAGAAAACGTAACAGATGAGACAAGTCAAATGTTGATGCCTGACATCAAGACGAAGCAAATTCAAGCATCAAAAACTGGTGTAATGGCTAGTAAATTCACGTATAGGCAATGTATGCAACAATTCATGCTACATGTACACTACATGTATATACTGTAAGCAACTGATTTCTACTAAATTTATTATAAGCTACACATTGAGGAGTGCTGTTAACCCATTCTTTATCTAACTTTTGTATGCGGTTTTCATTCATTTCAAAATATGTGTGCAAAGAACTATCCACTACTTAACTTACTTTCCCGTTTGACCGAAGCTGTTGTACATGTACAATAAAAATTGTTCACTACTTTCTAAACATGTGCAAACAACTATTCACTAATTCACTTACATAAACATTTTTCAAAACCGTCCTAAACATAGCAGGCCGTTGCGGATGCCCGCAATAAGCGCAAAGTTATGAATCAATTGATGTCGCATAATAGTCTGTTGTTTCTTTATGGCATCTATAGCAGCTGTTTGTCAAGCTAAAGGAACGTGCAAGTGAAAATGGCACTGAGGCTTCAACGTTTGCTTTTCTCTACATTGCAAGAGTTAAGGACGTTTATGCAGAATCCAATTCTAAGAATAATATACATGTATGTAAAACCCACTGAAAGATTTGCTTTGGTAAAGCAGGTGTATATAAACTTTAAAGAAAGTACGCAATGTAGTACCTGATCTTTGCAATGTTTTACCCGTATACCATATGGGGAAAATACTTGAAAAAAGTGTTGTTATTCAAACCACATGAAATGAACAAAACTGCTAATAGCGAACAAGAATTACGTTGGTTTTACTACGAGTTTATGTTTTCAAAAATGAATAAAAACAGACGTAAAACATTACATTAAACATTTGTCATGCTTCTACAACGGTATGTACCACGTGGTCACTCATACGCTTATATCATCAAGACTTTGCCTCTCAATATACACGTGCTGGCAAATGCGAGAGTGAGTAATAATTCTTGCTTGAAAGACTGAAAGACTGGAAAGTCCTGTGTAAATGTGCGGTAACTTGGTAAGTCATACGTCAGTATAAAGTCGTATGTTAATGAGCGTTAAGTCATGTGTGAGTGAGTAGTAAGTAATGCGTCAGTAAATGGTACGTTAGTCACGTATAAGGAAGTGGCAAGTCATGTGGAAATGAGCAGTAAGTCATGTTTGAGTGAGTGGTAAGTGATTAAATAAATATGGGAAAATATAGGACTTTCTTGCATATTACAGAAACTTTACTTTGAAGATATTCTCGTTTCAGCTATGATACATGTCGGTGTTGGTCTGGCCCAATTGAACGCAGTATTTACTACTATCGGACTACCATCTTTAAAGCCAAGAACATTAAAACGGGAAGGGATGTCAGTCCAACGATCGCTTAAAGTGCCAAGAAAGCGTGTAGCGCATAATGAGATCAATAAACTAGACAATTCAGTTGACACCTCGTTACATTAGTCCAGCTAGTGACAATGAATTAAAATTTATGTCATTCACAGACGGCGAAAATAAACCCTAGCCTTTATTTTAGGAAGCACTTGCATTCCTAGAAAGAAACGAAGCAGATGAAAATTCGCAGAATTAATATCCATGTATATATAGTCTTGTTCGAAAAGGCATACAAAGAACTTTACCGTGGGATCATTTACGTCAGGTTTAAGACCATATACCGGTACACGCTCATTGGTGTAATTCGGTTTTAATTATCACTAATACTATTACTAAAACAACAAATCTAAATTAATTGCATTTTGAAACAACATTGTTTACAGACTGTACTTGGTAAAAGAAAGAAAAGTTTCTTTAAACATCTCGCAAGTGAACACTTGTCACTTGAATTTTGACAAAATGTTTCAAGTTACCGTTTTCGTCAAAGAAAATCGTTGTAACGTTTTCGTGTGCAAGTTGATATCTTCAAAAACACACAGTTTATTGGATTGAAGTACATTTCACGCAGATCTCTGGGATCATTTTTTTGCTGGACAAGTGACCAACTTCTATCATATATCTAAACAACTTAAATGCAAATGTAACTTTTAAAACTGACAAAAGTAATCTCTAACTCTTTGTTTAAATTACATAAAAACATACGAAAATAGTAGCTTTTACGACCAAATGGTTATAAAAAATATAAGAACAAAACAGTCATGTCGTAAGTGCCACATACGATCTTCTGACCATTTCTAACTTAACTTACAGTATCAAAGTGAAAACGTTTTTTTTTTTTTAATTTAATAATTGTTATGTCAAGACACATTTTCTTTTCAGTGCATTATCAATAGATCCGATGAATGTATGTAGAAATCATAGCCTAATTTAAACGGGGTTTTCAATGGGTACATAGTTTTTTCATGTTTTCTCAAACAACATTTGAACTTACAACCTTATTATTCTAAGGTGTCGATATATCAGTAACAGTCAGTGTTTCTTCCTAGACATTTTACTTTATTCGAACTTATTGATCTGTGACTCGTACGACATTAAAAATTAAACACGGTTTTTGCACAGTGTTATTTCTAAGGGTTTCGATCGGGTGTTGCGCTAAGGTTTACCATGTAATCGAAGCAATACGGAATAAGCAATGAACTTGTCCAATGGGCCAGTGATACCCTCTCAATCGTAAGCGTTCTGAAAAATCTGGTGCTGTATATCTTTCTACACACGCTCTACAAGATTCGGCCATGTATGTTAACTTGGTGTAACTTGATTACTTGCCGAGTACAGTTCCTTACCACTCTCATTACGCTATGCTGACTTTTAAAATAACACTTAATAGTGATCTTGACAAAACAAACATTGTTATAAGCAGTGGCTTGTAAATTTCGATCCTAGCAAAGGTTATATTCGTCTCGTCCGGTACAATAACACACATTTACTGTTTTAAATGATACACATCTAGGTTTTAGTGACTGCTGTTTCCTAACGCAATGGCGCTCCTTTTCACCTCATCTAAATTATATATCATTAACTCCAACATTCTGTAAGACCTTAACAAGACAAACCTTCTGACCAATTTACATGATGATTTGGTTGCAAATATAATCTGTATGGGATAAACAAGGTTTTTCCATAATATGACTGATAAATAGATTTAAACTTCAGATGATCCATATGCAAAATAAAATCTATAATTTATCATGGCCGAAGCTAAAAGCTTATATAAACTCTTTCATATTATCTGTTATGAAATAACTATACATATTTGACGATCACAAGACGCATACAACTATGTGATTTTTCTTGTTTTATTATTATCAGTTGAAATCGCTTAGTGGGGACATGAGAACCTCAACCTCAGTCAGTATTCTTAAATCCAAATTGAAAAAAATGTTTACAGTACATGAAGTTATACAGTTCTTTTTTTGTTGGGATAGGTTTTTATCTGTGATATACATTTATTTAAGGAATAAATGTAGTAACTTGAACGGCAATCAGGTCAAAAATCATTTACAAGATAATCCGTATTTCCATTGCAGATATTACGTACAAAATGCAGAACACTACGTCTTCTGCTGTACTTATTATAACGATCCGAGAATTACATTATTTAACAGGAACGTTTTAGCCATTTAATGTCAACATCTTACTACTTAGTAAAGATACGTTAAAATAAGATGGTAAAGCAACTGCCTTAAAAGCTGTGAATTTATATCTCATGCCAAATGAAGCAAATAGCTTGGAAAAAAAACAACTGTGTATTGGCCTGTCACTTTCCGAAAAAAAAAACATTTATAAAATTCCACCACACCACAGGGAAATAATCCTCGAGGTGATACTTTATATCTTTAACCTACAATCATAAAGAACTTAATTGTAGCAATTAAATTAAATCAATACTACCACTTTTAGACAACAAGACTTCTTACGTTTATATATATAATAGTATAATAGATTCTATATATAGAAAAGCACTAAATCCCCTTAAGGGCCTTCAAATGCAGTGTCTAAATTTGTTGTTGTTACAGAATACAATATTGATGATCTGTGCCAAACAAAATAATATTCTGATAAGACACTCCATTGGGGTCTCATTTATGAGGGTAAATTCTTTTTTTCAGTATCTCACATCGATATAGAACTCAGTTCGTATCAGTTTAATTAAATCAGTACTATCAGTTTCAGAAAACAAAAAATTCTACGTCTCTTAATAGAGTATTTGAAAATGCACTAAACACCCTTAAGGGGCCTCATTTCCAAAATAAATCAGGAAGCGTAGGAGGTGGATATTGAAAAGAGTGACCATTAAGACTCATGAAGCGGCATTATGCTATTGTACACTTATTTTAAGTGTCATGAAATTGTATTGATTGGTTCTTGTTATTATGGCTGGATTACTACATTTAGATAGGAAATTAGATCACTTAAGTCGCGGATACAGTTTTCTTTTTTACTTCTCAAAGTGTTTTTGATTGGTGACATGCGTTGAATCTATAGTAATGTTGTCGCACACGATCATCAGCCGTTTTAAACCGCAACAATAACAACAACAACATCATCATGACTTGTTTATCTAATGTCAAATCCTTTCATTGTGAAATGTCAAGAGGAATTTCCAATTGTTCCGAGTTATTGTTCGGTGGCAATAACAACTCAAATCCCCCAATAAGCTTGCACAAAGTATCCAAGTCCGTGATATTGTCGTAGTCGGTCATTTTGTTTTTAATTCTGCAGACGAATTCGGCGCCAATGCTCTCATCGATTATAAATCCAAATGAATCGTTTAGAAAGCAAACGGATGTATACATTTTGGCATAACATCTTTCTTTAGACATATTTACCTGACACAAGTAAAGATATCTTTATATGTTTGGTTAGAATCCACGCCGTATCGAAAACGTGTAGCCGGTGTAAATACCAACATGACCCGCTTTTATAAATGAAAAAGTAGCCCGTCATGAATATTAATGAGAAGATACACGTATCTGCTTCATCGTGTTATGAAACGCGGGTGCTGGGGCATAAATAACCAATCAGAAAAGAGATTTTGTGTGAACTGATTGCAAGTTGTAATTATTAATTAAATGGATGACTCCTACGCCAATGATTAGTGAACTATATCTTGTTAAGATCTTGTTAAGGAGTGGGTACATTCATACAGTCGTAGTGGCACTATGTTGTGTCATTCGGACAGGTTATTCGATCATTAGATATAACAAGAGCACCGCCTACGGGTGCCTGACACTCGTCTGATTTTATCCTTTTACAGTTTATTTATTACCATTTTATTTAAGTAACAGTGTCCTTGACCCCGAAACACAATCCCACAAAAGGTTTTCATAATAATTACTAGACATAAGTTTGGTCACAATTATTCAACTGCAACTAAAGATATTGTGTTTTCCCATTATTCTATTTTTAGAAAAAAATCATGAGCTTTGACTCCATGAGCCCCAAACACAATCCCAATAAAAGTCTTCATTTATATATATTACACACTTAATAATTTAGTTACATTATGTCAGTTGTACCTAAAGATATTGAACATATTATTTTTTTTCTATTTTTAGTTACAGTGACCTTGACAAAGACCCCAGGAGCCCCAAAACACAACCGCATTAAAGATCTTCTTAAATACTTACTACAAACGAAAGTTGGTTACATTATGTCAACTGTAACTAAAGATATTGAATATATTACGGTTTTCCTATTTTTAGTAACAGTGACCTTGACCCCAGCAGCCCCAAAACACAATCCAATTTAAAAAATATTCATAAATACTTCCTATACACTAAGTTTGGTTGCATTATGTTCACTATTACAAAAATATTGTGTGTGTGAAACTTTCTAAGTTAAAAAGGGGCAATAACCCAGTCAAAATACATGACAGGGTTATGTAACTTGTAAAACTCTTCCTTCTTTCTATTGTACATTTGATAGTGAACAGATATTCCAACTTTAAAAGTGATAGCTTTGATAGTTTGCATGTAACTGACCTAAACGCATAACTTAAAAAATCAGACTAGCTAAAAACTACAAAGTCCAAAAATATTAAAATATCCCCCCCAAATGTAAAACTCAAAACCCCGTTTGATATGTTGAAGTACATTATCCATTTATTGTTTGTGAAAAATTTGAAATCAATCTAACAAAAAATGAAGAAGCTATGTCCAATTCTCAAAATCAACCAAAATCAATCAAAATTCATGTTTTTTACCAAAAAAAACAGGTCAGACTCAGCATCTTTAGCATACAATGTGAAGAAGGATATTAGATGAACAAGCTTTCCAAGTTTCAAAGTGATAGCTTTGATAGTTTCAATGTAATTGACCTAAACGCAAAACTTAACCAACGCCGACGACAACGACAACGACGAAGACGACGACGACGACAATCAAGTGACGACAATAGCTCGTCATTTTTTTCAAAAATCAGACGAGCTAAAAACTGGAAAGAATGTTTGACTTAAGGAGTTTAACGCGACATACTTTTACAACACTCTAAAATGGGTATGTTTCGTTTGCATGCCGCTTCTTCTCATGAAATGACTTCATTGATGTTTGCGAAAATAAGCGTGATCTTTACATCGATGCAATTACATGTTGTACATGAGGAGTTTGTCGAGTATGATTTAGGGTACATCATGTAAAAACATCAAAGTATTGCCAGAAGAATTTGGCTTTGTCCTCTGATTGCTAATTACCGACTGATTAACAAAGTGACAGTCGGATTATCTGACACGTTTATTGCTCTTCCTGGGGGCAAATTACAGACCTGTAGGTGTTGATAGGAGCCTGTGTATTGTGATTTTCAACACATTTATGGACAGAAAATGTAAAAGTTCTCGGACCGATTTAAAATGGCTTTTCAGACTTGTGAATCGGTTCATGAAGTCAAATTTCGGTCCAGAACCGAAAAACCGAAGATTATCGAAGCCCTGTACGGTACATGTACCAGAAATGCAATAAGGGAGACATATAAAACTATTGAGGTGCACATATATTTGATAAAAATGTAGTTTTAACTGCTGTACAAAAATCCTTTTGTGTCATTATAGGACGGAGAAAGTGAAGAGAAAATGTTGGCCGGTGAAAGGCTGGCAAAAGCTTAGAAAACTTAATAAAGCTGTATAACTTGTTGTCTTATGGCTATATTCAGAGTCGTCACTTGAACTCCATCTTGACTCATACTCGGATAAGGCTTCCTCGAGGAACCTCAAGGTAGCCTCAAGTACGGTGAACTCGAGTGAATAATTGGTATTCATAGTCAAAAGTCATTCTCGACTTTCCCGAGGAAGCTTTGAGGCGTAGATCATCCGTAACATTTTTTCTTATCTAAATTATACATGTATAGTATTGCCTATTAATTGTATATATAATCAAAAACCATGGCGAAACGATCTTGTTTTTCGGATAGAGAGCAAACTTTACTAAAGGAGCTTGTTAGTGATAAAATAAGTATTGTTGAAAGCAAAAAAACTGACTATAAAGCTATTTCGGCAAAAAAGAACGTTTGGTCAGAAATTTGTAAGGATTTCAACACGTTTGACAATGTGCCACGAAGAACTGATAAACAACTAAAAAAGTGTTGGGACAACATGAAAACCGGTGTTAATTTACGATCAAGAACATGGGAACCGTCAGAAAACGGTGTCATAAAAGAATGCTTGAGATAGTATGATCAAGATAACAAAACCAGACGCCACACTAAAGGAGTCATGGACGCGTCGATAACTTTTTACATAAAAGATACAAACGGAACAGATTTTCGTAAGTATGTAGCAACATTTCTGATTGAAATGGAGATCTGTCTGCAAGATAACAAAGAATATTGTAGGTAAAGTTCAAATGCTAACATTAAATTCTTTAAAACATATCCAACTTTATATTTGTATTTAGTTATATATGATATATATAATTAAATTCGCTACGATGTTTCGCGTTTTAGGGACGGGTATAAATCATTATGGAATGTTAGAACCCGACCAATTATCTAAAAGAAGCCGGCTCCGTTTCATATTTCTATGAAATGAAAATAAACAAACCGAAGTATGAATACGAAAAAATGAATGACATTGAAGGACGGGTTTAGACTGATTTTTTATTTCGAAAATGTCTCTTTTTTCCATCTATTATTTGAGCAGCTTTGGTAAGTCCAGTCTACCAGCACTCATGAAATTAGAGTAGATTTACTTAAACAGACTGTCATGATTATAAATTTTATTCAGAAGTTTATATTTTAGCTAAGATTTATATACAGTGTTAGTACGGTTATTTTTGTGTAACTTTTCGCTTTGATGCTGTACGTCTGTCTGTCAGTAAGGGACACCTACTCCTTTCCATCCGTTTAGTAAGTTACAAATCTCGTACTTTTTCTATTTATTTATATATAGAAATATTTTTATTCTTAAATATTTGCATTACCTATACGTTAAAATCATTGTTTTGTTACAGCGCTGAATATCTTTATGACACATGATACGGAAAACAATTAGCGTACTGGTACAAAATATTGAGCATGTTTTAAAAACATAATTGAGAAGCTGGTAAAATAATGATAACCTACGAGTTGTAAACGGTAATTTTAATACTGAAAGTATATATTTTGTGGATTTAGCTTTAAGATGGAATAGAATATGTAGAATATTTTTATGGATTTCATTTTTTGAATACACGCTAGCTAAGTTTAGCATATCAAAATTTGTTTTAATCTTAATTTATAACCAGGGTATTTTGCTTTTCAAAATTAAGCTCCAAAGGAAGTTGAATGTTATTCTGTCATGAAATAATCAATAGCATGCAATGTTGTTTGATGACTTTGATAGTGCGCAGCACAAGTAATATGTGAGTAATTCGTAAGAACTATGCGCACGCTTATCCAAATTCCTTACCGTCATTGATAAATTAATTGATAAAATGCTTGTTAAAAATTGCTGCTAATTGGTGTCGGAAGCACCTCTCTGTCAGAAAGTAGATTAGATAGCTTTTCACTTGTCTTAACCACACTTAACATCTCATCGTAATATTATGCTCTATATAATGTATTCATACTACTATTCAAAACGCATATGTTTTTCTTATAAGATACATAAGTATCCAAATAGCACAGAATAAGATAAATAAATCACAACAATACTCATGTATATGTAGACCTGAACATGTTTATACAACGTGGTAATTGTATAAAACTAATTGAAAATTGGAACTAAACTGTGAGGAACAAAGAAACAAACCGTTTTTATCTTTGTATCTCTGAGTTATCTTTAAGAATATTCGAACTTTTTACGGTTGTGCAATATGAATGGTGATACGTGTGGTAAAAATAAATCCTGCCCATACCATTTATTTTTCAAAGGGCATTTAGAATACTGCTAGAGGATCCTTATAATTGAGTATGGGAATGTAGATTGAAAATACAGTCAATCTGTATTAAAGACTGCCTTCAAAATGAGAACATCTTGCTGTCAACACTTACATGCCGTATATATCATGAATAGCAGAGTAAGGTGTTCGAAGAAATTGCCGTTAATTCACAATTATCTTAAACGGGCAATCGTACTATTATTCGAACTTCCAGCTAGATAAGTGAAGAATAGCTGCTTTCCTTTTCATTAAAACCGTTTTCTATCATCATGATAGTACCAAGTTTCCCTTACCCAATATTTCCGGCAGCAATTTGCTCAACACTGATATTGTCCTTACAACGGATATTTTAATGACCCACCACACTCAAGATACTATGAAATTACGAATATATGAGCGAGTGCACTAGATGTTTACCTTAAAGTTACACCTTCATCCATTTTTACATAAAACAATTTTCACAATTTTGGCCAAATACTTTTTCTGTTGTGTTGAAACAGAACACATATAGTCATTCGTGTTGACAGGAAGTTTCTTTAATACATATAAAACGCTTAATGATATAAATCAATTTATCCTACAAATGTCATTTGTGTCAGACGAAAATGCCATTACAATGTAGAAAATAGATGCCCAAAAATGAATTGATAAACTCGACTGTGGAAAAATTAAGTACTCATACCCATATTTTGATAACTATTTTCTGTAAAAGAAATAATTTTATAAAAACAACATTTTTGCTTGTGGTTTGTAAATGACGCCCTTTCATAGAAGTGACAAAAGACGAGAACGATATGTTCAATATCATTTTTTGTGTTTTCATTTGTTGCGCGTCCACAGGTCTAAATGTTTGATTAATGCCTTTAAATTTATTCTTAATACACAATTTTAAAACCAGAAAAGAAAATTGCAACCTTAATTTTGCATTTTTGGAAACACTTTCATCCACATTTAAATCAAAACAATGCGGAGGAGCTGTAATGTTACTATCGCAATGTTATTCGTACTAAAAATATTTAAAATACCGGAGTTACTGTTCGTGGACACGTTTTTACTCGTACCTCGTGCACTTAATTGCAGAGATATTCTGAATTTATCTTTATATAAATTTGTAACCGTATTAGGAAGTTGTCACTGGCAATAAATACTCTTTCCACAGATTGTGTGAATAATCTTGAAATTGTGGTGCGTGTTTTTATCCTCTATATTCATCTGCGCATTAGGCTCGAACCCAGAGTGAGTAACTATCCATCTAGCTCGGTCACACAGGCAATACACATTATGTGATGAGGTCCACATGGATTCCCCATGAAACAAAATTAACTAGACTGTCCAACTAAGATATGCAAATCGAGAACACAAACCATTTGTTTGGAGAAAAATTCAGACAAAATTAAAAGAAGCATACAATAAGTATTTATTGAAAAATATTAGTAAGTGGAGTGACGTATTTGCACTACTATGAATGAGAAATAAATTTATCGTAGATTACTCCGCTACAATTAATAAATCCTCTTTGGGCGTTTTGCTTTATAAATTGCGAACGTTTGATACACAAAATACAAAAATCATATCAGCTTATGGCATGAAAGATATAGTTTCGCAAAACGCAAAGTTCGTACAACATTAATGATATACACGATTATTCGCACACTTATCTAATTCTATAAAAAAAAATTCCAACAAAAAAACTTATATAGTGCGTTTTGTGTATAAATCATTAATATATACAAACAAAAATAATATCAAACAGGGAATGCCACGTACCAAAAACGCAGCCTCCCCAAAACGAACCCCACAGCACCCAGAAGTGCACACCACCAACACACACACACACACCCACACACGCACACACACACGCACACACAATCATGTACACACACACACACACACACACACACACACCACCACCAACACACACTAGCACACAAAGCAAACACACGAGGACAAAACGAACAATTAAAGGAACACAGTGGGGCACCGCCTTGGAAGTTAGCATACCACATTTCAAACACTGCAGACAATTTAACTGTGCTATGCAGTTTACTGTCAATTATTTTATTATTTTATCATGATGGACCCATTCATACTTATTGTAAAAATGATTCAAGCACGAGTTTTTGTAAACATATTTAATGTTTAATGTAAATTAACAATATTATAAAGAAAGAAAAGAATAATAATGAGTCTTGAAACATTTTGCCGTAACGCTGAAAGAATGAATGAAAAGAGAAAACATGCTATATAAATGCTAAGATACTTAGAAATATCAAGTATTGGTAAATAAAGCATTTTTACAACTCTATCCTCCTGTAGACGACAAATATGCAAACCAAGAAAAGAAGTTTATAAAAATTTATATAAAAAGGCCACAAAAGAAAGAAGAAAGCAGTACAATATTGTATACACCAGACCTTTCTTTTTAAATGTCATTTATATATACGCGGACATTCAAATGTTTACTATTGTTGCTAAATTATATGTACAGAAAATGTTGATAGTGCAAAGAGTGCAACACATTAATGCATATGTTATAGGAATAACTGTTTTGTAATTTTGATATTTGCGACTGTATATACGGTTTTTAATTGTTAAACTGTTTGTGACCATTAAAACCGTATATACGGTCGCAAATGTCAAAATCACTAAATAGTTAACCCTTTTCTAACGCACAATGTGTTTTAACGTGACAATAATAAAAAAGCCGTTCAATCTTTGCTTATATATACATTATTTAAAGTGATATTACATTTCAAAGCGACGATCACATTTTTTAAAAAGACATTAGTCACTGATATACTACTTTTAAAATGAACATTGCCAAAAATTATAACAGAAATATATGAATCTGTATCACTCTTTTATTCCCATTGAATATAGCGAAAATCAGTTTAAATCTGTTTTGACTACACTAGTCAAAAATAGATATTCAATCCTTTCTTTTATGTACATTTATATCATTCATTAAGAGAAATAACTTTGCCTTATTAACCTTTTACATGTTTTCATAACATTTACCAAGTATTTAGCTCCGTTCTAAAACATAACTAAATGTGGAAATGTTGAAGGGTATTATAACTTTAATTGTCGCAAATTTAAACGACGTAAATCAATCAGAAACGACGTTACATCAATACTGCGTTAGAATTGATATTTTTCAAATAAATAATTTATGATGGTGTTCATTTGTCATCTGTATACAACGCTCAAGTGTTTGGAATGCAAGCCTGCCATTCTGGAGCCTAGTTGCTTTGGCATAAGTTGGTCACAGGCAAGAAATTATGAAACTAAAAATGCGACGTATTTGTACTTTTTGTTATATTTTCAGTGATACTGCAAATAAAGTTAAACTGCAAATCAGTTATGTAATAGGGAGAGTTATGTTTGCGATAATATTTACGTTATATCGTTGAGACGCAGCAGTCAACGGTACTCTATTTGTTTTTAATCATGGTATATTTTCTCGATGACGCTACTGCAGTTATTCTCTATTGTAGATAGACTGTAATGTATCACAATTAAGCCCCGCCCATAGCCACAGTGCATATTATCAAAAATACATTGTTCTCCTTTAGATATATGCAGTAGCCGTAATGCAACTTATATTCGCTCTGAGCAGTTCGGTTTAAAGTTCGATATGAATACGAAGCGATCATGCTGTTCGGAGGGACATACAAGAGAGATGTAAGAGAGACTGGTCAGAGATAGGTAGACTTGGTAGACGGATTGAACTAGAACAGCTGCGTTTGGTATTTGTTCTATACTTGGTCGGAGACCAGTCGCTACGTTACAATAGAAATACGTTGAAATCTGTTGAAAAACAGCTTAAACAGTATTTAAACTAACGGTAAGTTTGCTTTACTGAATTCAATGACGCAGTAGTTAAAACGTAACAACTGTTCGCAAAATGATGCCGCATTTTGGACTGTTGACTGGTTTACATTTCAGCGGTGTTTATGTATGGTTCCACAGGCAAAACATTTTATGAAAGAAAATTACCGTTTCATTGTGATAATCATTTTGTTTGAACATCTTTTCTGTCTCCAGATTCAGGGCGATTAGAAAGAACCTGTTGAACAGTCAAGTTAAAATGTAAGTAAAAACCAAAAACAGAAAGAGATAAATTTGTCGTTTACTGGTGAATCTAAACAAAACTTACGTCAATTTCTTTGATACCTGAAATGATAATAAAAAATAAATTACACAGTTGAAAACATGTTGTTACATAATGCAGGACTTTTGAATGATAAATATCATGTGTATATGATCTTAGATGTGAGATTTGAAAGTAAATTATATTGGTGTATTAAGCAATATGATAACATTTATCAAAGACATTATGTATGGTTTGTACAATGTAGTACATTTTCGTAAATGTTAAATCGTTCAGTCAGTTTCAGGGAATGAATAACATATTTAATACACAATAGAGAAGTTGTACTTGATCAAAGTAGTATTTCATACGCCCTTTTATATATAAAAACACTTTTGACAAATACACTTCAATTAACAGCTCATAATTAGAAAACAAATAAAAAAATGAGAAATAGAAAATGTTATATATTCGTATGTTATAATTATAAATAAGGCAAACAGTAAGTCGTTACTGACAACGTAACAATACCCAAACTTATGTTAAGCTTAATCATATACAATGTATCAAAGTTCCAGGATTACGTTGAGTTTTCTGATTTAAAGATTCGATAATGATAGGACCGTGTTCTGTTCACTCTAAAACAAGGTTAACATGTGTTTTTCCTTTATATTGATGTCATTTCTCATGAAAAAGAGTAAATAGTAAGCTTTTCTTATTGTTTCCAATATCATTGAAAACAAACGTGCCAAACTGTCACAAAATACGCCCGTCAAAAAGGCATAACTGTATACGGCAGTTCATCTGTATTGTAAAACCGGCTGGAACAATAGAGATGAGAAGGCATATTTCATAATTTTTCGAAAATTCAAGGGTCATAATCCAAAAGTGCCTCAGTCGATTTGGTTGGTTATCAAACTTTCCCTAGATAGAATGTCTACAAATATTTTTACGAAGTTTGGTGAAGTTCAGGTGAAAAATGTTTGATTTAGAGAGCGGACAATGTTAATTTGGACAATTTTGCGTAAATCAAGGGCCATAATCCAAAAGTGCCTAAAGGCGATTTGGCTGGTTATCAAACTTGGCCTAGATGGTATGCCCACATATATATTCACCAAGTTTAGTGAAGATCGCATAATAACTGTTCGACTTAGAGAGCGGAGAAGGTGAATTTGTCCAATTTTGCATAAATCAAAGGCCATAATTCAAAAGTGCCTAGGTTGTCGATTAGCTGGTTATCAAACTTGGCCGAGACATTATGCGGACGAACATTTTGACCATTTTTGTGAAGATCAGATGAAAACTGTTTGACTTAAAGAGCGGACAAGGTGAATTTGGTCAATATTGCATAAATTAAGAGCCATTTTCCTAAAATGTCTAAGTCGATTTGGCTTGTTATCATCCTTGGCCGAGACATTTTGACCAAGTTTGGTGAAGATCAGATATACACTGTTCGACTTAGAGAGCGGACAAAGTGTGGACACCGCCCGCCCGCCACTGGTGTTCCCGTAATACATCTCCTCGGGCGTATAAAAACGCTGTGCTATATTTCTAACATGTACACTGATTTAAAAAGTACAGTTCGGAATGTTTTTGATACAAATAAAGATGATTTCCACCGGTGAGACATCTTTCTTGGTAAAATAAGAGCTACTTGTCCTGGAACATTAATGGATGCCTGCGACAATCCTATGTTATCTAATTTGTAATTGTCACAAATATCGCATAAATATCTTCGTGTAGTCAAAAATCTAAGACTTCAAATGTGATATTCGCCAACACACAGTTTATAAAATATGTACTGCGTCTTTGAGCATCAGACTGCAGTTAAACAAGTACTTAATTCAAGGTTTAGTCAAAAATGATAAAAGAGTCTTGGAAATCTTTATGTGATGCCTCCAAATGTCACATGCAGATAACTTGCACAATTCTTTTCTAAAGTGTTGAATACATATACACTTCTGTCTGAAGTATATACATTGCATCATAACTGTACAGTTGAAATCGTTTTTGTTTATTACTTCTTGTATTGAAACGAAAATATATATCCTAGACTCATAATGTTTCAAATGACATGTAAAAGGTAATAAACGTTAGGTCAATACATTTTACATATTGACAAAGCAAAGTTACTACATTGAACTTAATTATGCCTCTGGAGCTCTTCCACTTCCTATCTGATCTACGTTGGAAATAAATGATAAAAGTAACCAACATCCAAATATACACTAAGAGGAACGAATCTACAAAAACGAAACTACGAAAAAGCACTAGACAAGAAGATTTAGTACATGTATATAGTATACCAACCTCACTGACAACCAGACTTAACCTTGGAGAAACATTGTTTAAATAAGATACAATCCCTCACAGTAAAAGTTTAACATCAGCACATTTCTTAAGTTCAAAACTGAAGGACAACACATACAAAAAGTACAGACAACACATAGCACCAAACATAGCCCAGCGGGTGTTGCGAGAAAGCGAGGACAAGAATGACAGCAATTTTTATTTGTGTACCAACGTTCAAAAGTATACAATGTAAATGTCCCGAGCAACATTGACAAAACTTTTATAACTGTGTTCTTTCGTTTTGATATAGAGGCTAAATACTCTATTATACCATGCAGGTGTTTAAGGTAGCAATAGACCCAAATTAGCGTTATAGTCACAAAATTCCATTTTATGCATAATCATTAGTTCAATTCCTCTTCTACCTATTAGCAAACAAAAGACATGCTGAAAACATTTTAAAATGTGCTTTATGAACCATTAAAGTTGACATGTATGTATTTCAATAGCACCACACTCTCGGATTGTCAATAATCGTTCACTGACCCGCCCCTTTTGAGGCGCCGATAAAGGATTATCAATAATGTGGTCAAGTCAACCGTGACATGATAAGTTACATTGTATTTGTTTCAATAATTAGACAGTAAATATTGCACGCTTATAAATGAAGTTATTATAAAATCAAATTAGACAGCTCTTTCTTTGTATAAGCAAACATAGGAAATATGAAAAACAAAAGACAAATAAATTAAATCAAAATTTGACTAATGCAAAGAATTACGAGAGGTCTAAGCTGTCCCTGATATTTTGGCGAGTGGTGTTCAGGACAATATCTGATCAAAATCAATGTTTTGAAACAATCAGAAAAAGCTACAACATCAACAATAACAACAACAAAAAAACGACAACAACAACAATAATAATAATAATAATAATCCAATCGCCGATCGATATCAAAGCGCATGCAGTACCATTTCCCCATCGGGTGTCGCAAATTTTCCCATAATTCAGTAACGGTGTAGACGAACACCAGACAATCAATACTTATCGAAAAAACAGTTTTCGTTTGTTAATCGCTTTGAAGGGGCAGGATTTATTTTTTTTAAGGAGCGGGCTTCAAAAAAAAAATTAAGATGACACTTTGCAATGATTAGTTTCCGGATAGGAGTTACCATTAGTCTTTTATCAACTGAAAAGACATCTGGGTGAGAAAAGCGGCCTTTTTTGACTCTCAGTTGACATACTTTGAACAAAAATAACTTTTGTAAATTGGAGCCCGATTAACTCGCGGGTTAGAACATTTGAAACATTTTTTTGTTGCCGAGGGTACTGTTTTAAGGATTTTCTTGTTCTTAATTTTTTTATTTGTTGTTTGTAATTACGAAATGTGAAAGAAAAAGAAAAGGATTAAAATATAAGATGTTGAATACAGATATTCAAAATCTGTAACAAGGTTCCCTAGATTTTTAGACAAATTACACGTTTTGAATGATTTCTCAAAATATTTTTGTAAAATATGACTATTCGTATTAGAAATGGAAATAAATTTAGTATATATAGAAGGCAGTATTTTGAGAACACTCAATCTTAGCGCAGGCGCTACCTTAGTATAACCAAGTTTTACTTTTAAGTTGTATTGACAATGGCGACAATGTGTGAGCATTTTGGGAGTCAGCAATTAAGGTCACTTGTCACATAAGGTACTCTTTACGTCTGAATGTGTCGACCTTCTCGGGAAAACTGATGTATCTGGCATATGCAATCTAAGGATGGCGTGCACGAGACATTGACGACAGACCGTCATTTAGCGGTCTACCCATTTCCCATTGATGCTTGAAAATAGACTTTCATATTTTGATATTATTTTTGTTTTCATATCTCTGATATTTATGAACGGATTTGAACGATTAAAGTTTCATGTTTTATGTAACGATTAAAACTTAACAGGTTTTGCATGATTATGTTAAAGTTTTATAGTTTTTGGCAAAAGGCAGTGTATTGTAACAATTTTGACGTAAAGAACATCCTATTTTGTTTGCTTCGTCTGGATAAAATTTAAACGATTTACTCGAAATTTCGTCCGGTGACCCAATGCGAATATTTCACATATTGGATCCATTAATCAGACGATTCAATTTATCAAAAAAAAAAAAAAAAAAAAACTGATACGTCATCAAAGTAATTTTTTTCAAAAGATTGTAAAAAAGAAAATACAATGTATTACTTCACATTTTCATAAATGTTCTAATTTTGCTTCAAAGGAGCTAAAAAGGATGTGCACGACTTTAAAATATAATCACACAGCATTCTGGAAGTTTTATTAAAACATGTATTTAAAACAAAGTGAAGCTTTTTCTTTCGAAAAAAAGCTGTTTTATCGCGTCACAAGTTTTATATCCGTGTCAAACCATTTCAAAAGCTTTCTTCCTCGAAGTGAACTTGGATATTAGTCGGATCAGATGTAACTCGCCATCACGTTTGGTAAACATTCTTATGGACTAGCAACATTTTTTGGCATCACGTACTGGCAATACAGATTTACATTAGTTTCGAGCGGTATGCTTCGTAAAGTAAAGAGAGCTAAGATTGAAGCAGATACATGTACACATATTATCTTTTACTCTCTTACAAATAGAGGAATCCAACTTTTATTCCAAGAAATTTACTTTTAATTCTCTATAAAACAATGTTGTCGTCAGTGGGCCGACCGTCAGACCATTTTTAAAGCAAGCATACTTATCGGTTGTGCCATTTTTGCCATTTTCACTGATCAAAATGGCGAAAGTACTGATCTGGTAATGCACGTGTTTAATTTTAAACAATTGATCTGTACAAATTTAAAATTGTTCAACACAGTTATTTGCTGATGTATAATGGTTGGTATAAAATTTACTGACTGAACAGCAAAACACGGACCTTTGGCCGCAAATGCAAAATTATTGGCCTCCAGCAGGGTTATTAGCAATTGATAGGCTACTGGTATCGATCACTTTCTCACAGGTTGCAAAATATCCAATTTGTAATTCTTTTTAAGCTTGTCTCATAAACAGAGATGTGTTAATTCTTCTGTTGAAATACGTCTTTGTCTGAAACGGAGTAACAAAGACACGGCAATTTGGCTGATATTTTAATAAGTTGAAGTAGATGAACGACTTATTTCATTTTTGGGCGAATATAAAAGTTTATAAATGGTATAATTAATCTTACGTACTGAAAGTATTTACTTGTTTATGCTGATAATATGCAATTCAACTGATGGTAGGAACCTTTGAATGAAATTTAAACGAATGGTTTGCAAGCATAAGTATATTAGTATCCCCTTTACATATGCAGATGGCCACCATAGTTTCTGAATTCAATAGCGATAGGTCTATCGGTAAAAAAGTACGGAACCATTAGCCTAAATTACTACAGTCTGTCCCATCCCAATGCTTTTGCTTAACAGTGACCTTGACCTTGACCCTAGTGACATTGACCCTAGTGACCCCGAATTTCCCCTCTACGCAAGCTACCTTCACACCAAGTTTCATTACAATTTGTCACTCCTAAGTTATTGAGCGGAAACTATTTTTTTTATTTTTAGTAACAGTGACCTTGACCTTTATCATGGTGACCCCAAATGCAATCCCAAGCTTTGTATTTACGCAATCTACCTACAGACCAAGTGTCATTGCAATTGGTCACTCCTAACTGGAATTATTGAGCGAAAACTGTTTTTCTATTTTTAGTAACAGTGACCTTGACCTTGACTCTAGTGACCCAAATTGCAATTCCAAGCTGCGTCTCTATGCAAGCTACCTACACATCAAGTTTCATTGCAATTGGTCACTCTTAACTAAAGTTATTGAACGGAAATCAATGTTTGACGCCCGACCGCCCGCCCGACATACGACATCGCCATTCTAATAACCTGCTTGATAAGTAGAAATCACTCGACTGAATTTCGCACCCCCAGCCCCCCCCCCCCCCCCCATCCCGATAAAATCCCAGTTTCGGCTATTTTACTGACATGATATATGATATAAAATTATCATTCTGAATGGCGAGTGTAAAACTGACTGTTTCACATTTTCTGTTATCCCGGATATGAAAGTTTGATAATTCTTTCCAATCTCTATCATGCAACGCTCGCCCTATAAGACATGTATTGGCAGGCACCTGATGTGAGGTTGGAAATCGAAGGACTGACAAAACGAAGGGGTGTTCTCAAAATTATCTATTTATACCAACTGAGGCCTATAAAGTCATGTAATTTATTTGCAATCTTTATTGTAATTATAAAAATAAACAACACAAGGATTTCGTGTGCGTACATTTAAACAAAACATCTTCTTTGGTGATATCATCCATTCGCATAGGTGATGTCATGTTTTCCCTTTGAAAAGGTGATATTACCTATTCGAATGGGTGATACAAACAGCTGATATTACCTACTCGAATAGGTGATATCACAAAAGTACATATATAGTAAAACGGTGTCCTATAGCTATCAGCTAATGGAATAGGTGATCTTACATATCAGTTTAAACAATTTCTAATTCAATTAGAAAATCATGCTTTAGTTTTCTATGACACGCTATAAATATATCACCTTACAGCTAGTTATTTGCTCGACTTTTCGAAGATTGCATTCGTCCCGCGTCGGCGTCTGTGTACTTTAAAGTCTTTTATAAATGCTTACGGTATATCTTCTATACAATCAAAATTATGTATTTTAAACTTTACAGACGTGCTCATTGTGCAAATATAGACACCTGCAGAAAGTAACATAACTTGAGCCCATTTTATACTTAGATTTGGTCACAAAACAATTTAACCTTACCTTAAACTTTGCCATTTCTCAATATTTCTTCACCAAACTTTAAAATTATTTTGCTTATGACAACAGGGTTGTGATGCAGAAAAGGTATTCGGTCAAGGTAACATTTGACAAAGTAATGCCCCTTTTTGTACTTAGATTTTGTCCAGATAACTTAAATTGGCTATACTATTGCCATTTCTTATATTTCTCCATCATACTGTCTTATTATATTGCTTATGACAACATGGTCATGAAGTACCCCCTGTAACTCTCCCACCCCTGCCTCTTTCCTCCCCCAGCCAATCTAATCTGAAATAAATCAATATTTTTAAGTTTTAAGTCTGACTTTAATGCTTACACAATTACAAAATATATCCCTTCTACCTCCCCCCCCCTCCCACACCTCTGCATTCTCGCCCCTAAAAATATTTTTCGAATTTTTGTTTATAAGCTAAGCTTGGCTTTGTTTTTTATACAATGACACAATAGACCAATTCTTAGACAACAACCCATTTTTCTAACAAGCCCTCGAATACATGTAGTCGAGCTTTCATTCAGTAACAACATTTAGTGCAAAAATGATGAAAGGGGAATTTTCACAAGTGAGCTAAGTAGAAAGCATATCGTCTTGATTTAAAAAACAACAGTTAAGCCAACAGTTACAAAAACATATTTGTAATAAATTACAGACACATTTAATTTTGTTTATTAGCCTTGAATAATATAAATGGATAATATTGAGAACACTCCTTCGTTTTGTCCGTCCTCCGATGTCCAACCTCACATAAAGTATCCGCCAACACATGTCTAATATGGGCGGATCAGAAAGGAATGAAACCTCTGCATAGAGACTGATATATTTCTTTATATGCATGATGCTGTGTTTGAGTGCATTTGGTGCTGATTAATCTTATTTTACATTGAAACGGAAACAAACATTTTAGCAAAAGATAGGAAATCTGAAATACATGTAACTTACACTAACTCCCCGCATTGAACCAAGGTACTAAAGTAGACTGTAAGCCAAGGATATTTTTAGTCAGGCAACTATGATGTGGGGAAGATTGAAATGTTTGCACCCGTGTTTAGCTATCTAATTGTTAATTTAAGCCCGTGAGTTGTTTTACAGTTATTTCAACTGTCATATAAAATGCTCGTTTGATGAAAATTTGATTTATATTGCTTCTGAGTAAAAGACGCTTCTGGCATTCTCTTTGCTGGTTAACAGATTAGTAACGTTTATTAACCCTATAGTTTCTGTGTCAAAACTACACGGCAAATGGTTAAATTCAGTGTCGTTGTATAACAACAAAAACGTTTTGAATTAACTTGCATTAGTTCATAAAATGGTTATATGCTGCAATGTTACTCCTTTCTCTTCCTCCGTTACATAAATCAACATGCTGGTTTTAGCAGCCAGAAAAAAAACTCATAGAAAGAAAGTTGCAATTGTGCTGATGAACGCGTTACCGTCATTATAAAAGCTGACGTCGCTAACTTTGAGTTCATCATCGATCGCGACGTTATGGGCGTCGCCATCTTGGATTCAGCGACGTCACATCAATAATATTACGGCATATTCAAATTTTGACTAAACTATAAATTTAATCCAAAAAAAATGAAAAAATGGCCTGGAGATATTAATTTTTCAGTGATGATGATGTATTTTATTTTGATGACCCGCGCATATTCGAAATTTAATCGAAGTCTACCGATTGAGAGGGATGGACTGTTGAGAATATTTGAAGAATCTAAAGAAGACTCAGAAACATTTTGAAGTGCATCGGGCAAACGTTATAGCAATAGTTACTCTTAACATTGAAACGATATATGACAACACACTGACTGGCACAACAGTCCTTATAAAGTGAGTATGAAAGTTGCTCGTGACAAAAAATACCTCAGATGTTTTAAAAGTCACATCTACAATGTCGCAGATGGCAAGCTTTCCGAACAATGACGAGAATGCGGTTGGTTGGTTAGTTCTGTAGAGACGTAAGTAACTGTCACTTATCTGATTTGATATTCGTAAGCCAAAGTACAAGTGACGTGCAGAAAAGCATCTATACAGAGAATAGGCTTCTGCAAAGGCATTGAGTACATACGTTTTTTGGTTCTCAAGGTTTGCTTTTTATATATTTATACACGAGCATTTTTGTGTTTTACATACCATGCCTTTTGTTTCCATTGCGTGTGTTAGAGATTCACCTAGCAGGGATTACTTTATTTACACTGTCCTGTGACTTTGGAACATGGTGGGGGTAAGAGTGAGGTTGGGTGCGCACCATAAACCGGTTTAAGCTCCCCAGTGGTCTTTTTGGTACGTGGCATTCCCTGTTTGATATTATTTTTGTTTTTCTGTTAGGAATTTGTAAGACGAATGATCATGTAATGACCGTTTATATTTTGCGTTTAGGAGCAAAACCACAAGATCACTGTGATAATAAAACACTGTGTTCAGTAACTTAAGAATGCCCAAACATATTTTATTCTGAAGTTTGGATAGAGATCACCAAAGCATCCTTACTCATTCTCAGACTAGAAGCTGAATGGTCAACGTCATTGTGCGTCAGCCTATGCAGTTGATCATGATCATCAAATGTACTTTTTAAACAAAGTTTTCAATGAAAATGGTAATTATCTTGAAGAATTGCAGCAAAGTGTGGGCGGCGTAATTTCTCCTCCGATCGGTAATAAGAGCATAGCTTATATAAGTGTTACCAAACTGGACAACAATGTATATCGGCACAATATTTCAAGCTGTTCTATAAATGATATGATCGGCGTGGTCATTCAAAGATGCATTTAATTTTGACCAAATGGATTGTATCCGCCTTCCAACTGAGTTTAGTGATGTGGTCACTAAGGTAAATTGTAAATCGCTGCCAATAAAATTGTTAAATGCTTCCGGTCAGTCTCTTTTGTTTGGACTGATCGACATAAACTTGAGTGATGGGTTGCTGTCTTTAGGACGTTCGTCGAACTTGAGGTTTGTTTTAGGGTCACAGGGTCGATATATGATATATATACTCTTTCCAAATTGGTATTCGGATATTCAGTCAGCCCTCCGAACGAATATCCAATTATTCGGTCGCTGTATGTACTTATCGGATACACTGATACGTTTTTGATAAATCTTTCAATTGCAGATTTTCGCGAAAATAGATTACTATTGAAAATATATAACTGCGGTGATAACCTACGTTTATATTGTTTTTAAGTCAGAAAATAAGCGGCAATATATATTGTAAATCAATCAATCATGTCATAAAAGCAGGATATCATTAATTGTTCTAGTTAAATGTTATTACGGGAGATAACTCTATAAGGACTGTTCTACTTTCGGTTTCGTTTTCATCGTGACCGAATGGTTACTAGCTAGAATAAATGGTATACTAGTACATTGAAGATAACTGCAGTGTCATGAATGACTTTCCATCACAAAATATATCAAAGAGACTTTAAGGTATGAGACGCCTAAATACATTTCCATAGACTTACATTATAAGGGTTTCTTCCGGTGCGACTACTCAAAATCTCACGGACTGCTGAAATGAACTTTATTTTGTAGAATCATCCTAGTCCCACACAAAAATAACAAAATTTATACATGTGATCCAATACTTTATGCCAGTAATTTGGAACTCAATGACACCATTCCCATTTTTGTGGCAGTTTTAGTGGTCACCGACAAAATATGTCAGTATTTTCAAATACCAAATATTTTGATTATACCTTATATCCAGATTTTTCTCTACATATTTCATTTGTGATCTATCATGCAGCGATTATTTCAAAATATTTTTTCTTGTATGCATCCACTTACTTTCAGCCAATCAGCAATCAAACACATAGTGTAGGTCCGCATGTTCCCTAGACAAAATAACCTGCTTCCGGTTTTCACCGATTTAGGCGTCTCATACCTTTAAGGACTATGTTATGACGTAGATTTGAAGTTGCTTTTGTACGTTACCCCATGTGAATTTTTAAAAACAGGAACATACCTGGCCACTTTTGTCTGATATAACAGATGTCTGACTATCAAATAAGTACTTTGACGACAAAAGTTTAAATAAAAAGGTATTAATTAACGAATATAAGTTAACGAATCAACTTCAAATCTACGTCAAAGCATAGTCCTTAAAACACGTGCATAATAATTGTCGTTAATCAGAACTTTGTACAACAATGTATGCCACTTATAGACAAGAAATTTAATTATTTTGTTTGCATACTCTCTTTTGTCTATCGTTGAAGGTTGACGACAGAAAGTGTCATCACCATGGCAACTTTGCTTTGTAAACTGACTCTTGCTCGACTATAATTAAAATTAAAAATATTACCATCAAAGTAAAACGTTATTATTTAGGTTTTAATAAAAATTCGTCTTGGTGGTGTTTTATTTTGCTACATTGACCGAATACTCAGATACCTTTAAAGTATACGAATATTCGGAGGGCTGAACAAATATTTGAGTATTCGTTGCCATCCCTACTTTATATGATTTTGTGACAGGAAAACAATATATAAATTATATAGAAGAAACTGAAATAAAAAAAAATAGTCCTTCCTATGATCGAACCATTATCTGCTAGAGTAGGAAGCCAACAAGGTCACCAACTCCTAACGAGAATTTAAAAATTATCCGTGGCTTATTATTGAGGTGTTAGGCTTTTACTTTGTATAATGTAGTAAGGGTTTTGTTATGAAACATCTGTGACCAGACGTACATGAAGTGATACTTTTGTGATATATTGGATTGGCACGACAGTACACAATATAGTTATAAATGACTTGTTTCAACTATATTCTTTTGAAGGTTTTACTCATCTTAAATTTCATTGGTTTGGGCGTCGTTTCTTTTGCTTGCGTTCTGTGCACAAACGTATTTCTCAGAAGCAACAAAGTCTTGGTCGGGACAGGTCGTTGTGATTCAAGCAGTTATTGTTTTGGTGGATTTTGTTAGTTGCTGAGGTATGTGTTGATTCTGTTTTTTTTCATTTGTAGCCGCAATGAGTGTATAATAAGATCGTTAAGAAACTTTTAACTGTAACGTTTGGCTAGCAATTTTGAACCCAGAGTTCGTGTGCATGTATCTATCAAAAATTATGGTATTAATCTGATTAAACAATGACTTAAATGTTACGTGATTCCTATTATATCTTTTCACTTGTTGTTATTCTTATAAACTTCTTAACTTAAAGTTTACTGACAGTATCACGTGTGGAAGTTTACAATGCCATTAAATTTTGGACAGTTTTTTCACAAACTGGTGAGATATGCAGACTATGATTATGTTATGTAGTGTACATAATAATAGCATAATAATGGTAAGTAAGGCAATCTTTTATTTTTATTGATACAAGCCACTAGTGTCAAGTAATTAAGAATGATAAAGTTATCATTCTTGCTAATAATGCTACAAGATCTGTACAATATTTATATAGAATTGTATGATAAATGTGCTACATGTTAGTTCTATAAATAAACTCACAGGCCATGATGCAGTTTATGTTGTATGATGTTTTGGTACGCAGTCTGATACACACTAGTAGATTTATAGATATTGTACATGGACATTATTAAAGTGAAATAACGAGAACTGCTATTTTAACTTGATGTTGTCTATTCTATTTCGACGTTAAGAACTATTGAAATTTGTATCTAAATTAGTAACAACATAGGACATGGTATAGATTTAGCGGAAAACACCGGGATATCACCTGTATGTACATGTACATGTTGACGTGTTTGATACTATTGGAAAAACACGTGCTGCATACAGACCTGGGGCGATTACTTGTAAAATTGTGATGATTATATTACAACTACTTTGCTAAAAACCTGTAATCATTACATTACAATTACTCCTGTTTTCAATTGTAATCATTACATTACAATAACTTTAGTGATGTAATCAGATTACAATTGATTACGTTTGATATTACATGTAAAAAGCAAAAGTTTTGCAGTTTCACATGTATTAAAAACTATATTATCATACATGCAAAATTATTGTGCACATAAATTTCTGGTTCAGGTTTTAAAATGTTTACAAATAAATGAAACACAATGTTAATTATGACAGTTCTGATCTTCAAATAAGGAATAAAATATCATTGATTGTATTATGTACACAGTCTCTAACTTTATTCTTTCTTATGCTTATAGGCATGTGGACATATGACGATCATTGTTAAAATATGGAAATCATTGTTTAAATAACAGGGTTTTCTGTTAAATTTCTGAAAGATTACTTAAAAATTACCCATGTTTATATATATTATTCTAGGCAAAGATGGCTTATTATGAAGTTTAGAAGATTGTTTAAGTTATTTCGACTCTATTTATAACAATATTATACATACCAAAATTTATGACAAGAGGGATGATTTTAATTTTAGTATTGTAAATTTCCCCCATTTGGATGGGGATGTACCTCATGCTACATCTTATGGGGTATACATTTCTCAGTTAATTCGGTTTGCCAGAGCGTGTAGTTATGTTGAGGATTTCAATGAACGTAATCAATATATTACAAATAAACTTCTTCAACAGGGCTACCGTTATTACAAATTGCGTAAATATTTTGCTAAATTTTACTATCGTAATTCTGATTTGGTTTTGAAATTCAATAGTAATCTAAAGACTCTTCTGCGAGAAGGTATTTCAAAACCCGATTTTTATGGGGATGTGGTTTACAAACTTCGTAAGATTTTGGGTCATGGCAATTTTCCAACTGTATTTGCTAAAATTATAAAACGTTTTGTTAAAAGAGGTTACGACCCAACTGTTTTGAGACACACCGCATGTTTGGTGTTCAACCCGTTTACAGTTGGACGCTATGCTTCCCTCTTTGATTGTGTCTGACGGAAGAGGGGGAGGACTCTGTGATGGGCAGTTTTTAAATCCCACTGGGACGAAACTGTTTTGATTTCTGTCCTCTGGCCTGTTTCGTCGGGCCCTTAATGGTGTTTCTCTTGGTGCTCTGCCTTCTGCAAAGGCATTGAGTACATACGTTTTTTGGTTCTCAAGGTTTGCTTTTTATATATTTATACACGAGCATTTTTGTGTTTTACATACCATGCCTTTTGTTTCCATTGCGTGTGTTAGAGATTCACCTAGCAGGGATTACTTTTATTTACACTGTCCTGTGACTTTGGAACATGGTGGGGGTAAGAGTGAGGTTGGTTGCGCACCATAAACCGGTTTAAGCTCCCCAGTGGTGTTTTTGCCACTGACCGTTCCAAGGCGGTGCCCCACTGTGTTCCTTTAATTGTTCGTTTTGTCCTCGTGTGTTTGCTTTGTATGCTAGTGTGTGTTGGTAGTGTATATGTGTGTGTGTACATGATTGTGTGTGTGTGTCGTGTGTGTGTGCGTGTGTGTGTGTGTGTGTGTGTTGGTGGTGTGCACTTCTGGGTGCTGTGGGGTTCGTTTTGGGGAGGCTGCGTTTTTGGTACGTGGCATTCCCTGTTTGATATTATTTTTGTTTTGATCAAGATGAAAATTCTAGTGGGCAAAATTATATCTGGTTACAAGATTTTGTGATTTTTTTAAAATCGAAAGGAGATCAAGTGAGAACTTTCAACATAAAAAGAAAATTTGAAAACTTTAAAGATGGAATTAGGACATATAATGGAAAACCAGTTCTGTCAGTCTCATCTGTGCTAAAATACTGTTTTCAATTTTTGGAAAGTTCAAAAGCGTGTGAATACATCACAACAGTAATCGAACAAGAACTATCAGAAGCATCGAGTGCAACTTCAGTTGCATCCTCATTTGAACTTTATAAATTTATAGCCAAAACAAAGTTTCTAAACATTGAAAATGTCTTTGAACTGATATATATAACATCACGCTATATTGGAGTTTTTAGTGAGTACATACAGGGACAGGTATATCTGAATTAAAGTTGCTCTAGCACTTTGTTCACGTGGAAATGATTTTTTCCCAAAATGTCACCAAATTTCGCATAAAACTGTATTAGAACATTTCATAGAAAACACAATGTTTAGAACTGATCTTTTCCAGATAACTAGCAACACTATTGATATCAATTACAAGGGTCGCTGATAATAGCTTTCATGCTGAGATTACGGTTAACGCAGGTGATGCTCAGCCTGAGCACTACCCTTATATTACATATTGCATACATTTTAACCAACTTTATTTTCAAACTTAATTTACCTCAGCAGGTACGTATGATGCTGATACACATTGAATGAATTATGTACAGTAGACAATAGTCATGTGATTATTTTCATGGCAATTTTCATGGCAGCCTTCAAATTTCCAATAACTGTAATGTTTACGCCTGTCCACCAGTCACTATATTTAATTCATTTAAACTTGAGTTGCATTTGATCATCAAAAGATCCTCAAAGGTTTGAGATTTCAATGAACATCTGTCAGGCCTAATATATATTCCTGCTACACTGAACAGTCTCTCACAGGGGCAGATGATGCAGGGTAAGATGATAGGGTATGAGAACTTGGAGCAGTGCAATATTAAGATCAGAAAGGCAAAACGAGAGTTATTGTCTATGAAAGCAGAGTTCTTTCTTGATCAGAGCAAAATAACAGTGCATTCAAATTGGAAATGGGACAGTGACAGAAGCATTTTCAGATAACCTACCCAATAAGTAAGTCTCAGTTCTGACTGATTCAAATCTGCTTCCCTACATTCTGGCTAGTGCAAAACTGAACGCCAAAAGGAAGCGTTGAGTCTCAGAACTAGAAGAATACACATTTGGTATCACATATAGATTTAGGTTAAAAAATATTGAAACACTGCATGTGTTAAATATCAACATAGTCGAATACAATGCAGATAATGGACAAGTGTTAGCACAGAAGGAACTTGGAGAAATTAGAAAGGCACATAGACAAGATCCAACAATAGAAGAATGGGGTATTGTAATAATAGACCAGTCAATTCCCAAAACTTTCTTCAACAATGACCGCAAGACAATGAAAATACAGTTCAAATATCTAACACATAAGAGAGGGATTGCATTTAGAGTTATTTAAGAGAAAGATAAGACAACTGGACAGATTGTGTTACCACAATGCTTCGGGAAAAATGTACGGAAAGGACTCCATAATGATGTTGGTTATCCTGTGAAAGAAAGAATATTTAGAGAGACATATATAATTGGGTGAGTAAATGTGAGCGTTTTTTACGAGAAACATCTTCAGGATATCAGAGGGCACTATTTTTAAACGTCAACATAACTTATCTCATAGAGCTGTTTTGACCTTCTGACACTTGAACCATCACATGGAAACAAAGGGATCGTCTTAGTCATAACAGATCATTACACGAAATTTGAACCAACAAAGAACCAAACGACAAGAACAACAGCTGAACATTATAAATTACGAAATTCCTTCAAGGTTACACTCAGTTCAAGGTGCCAATTTTGTAAGCCGATCATAAAGACATTTTGCAACATCATGAATATTAAAGAGAGCCATACAACAGCGTATCATCTCCAAGGAAATTCACGATCCGAACGCTTCAATAGCACACTGCTAGATATACTCTGAACGTATGAAAATGACCAGAAGAAGGACTAGAAAAAGTATGTAAACTCGCTAGTTTACTCGCATAATTCCACCAAGATACCGCCGTACAAATTAACGTTTGGAACTTCAGGTTGCCTTTTGATTGGACATTTGAGGAGGCAAATGAAACAGACATGATGGTAATAAGAATAGACAGGAATACATATAAGACCTTGAAGATAAAATTGAAAAGACGCAGCAAATAGTCAGAAAACATGCTGAATAGACAAAGAGCAGCAGAAGGAATATTATGACAGAGCAGTGAACATAACTGTTTGAGACATGGTTTTAGTAAAGAAATTGGCTTTCAATAGTAAACACAATATACAGGGTGTATTTAAAAAGATGTCTACACGCCTATAAGCCCGATTAGGAGAAGATTCATGAAGGTAATAGTGAATATGTGAACGTAGAGGTACAAACTGAAAAATACTGATTCAATCAAAGCAACAACAGATACTTGTCCTCAACATCAGATTGATGAATCTGAGTCACGTGAGATCAGAGACAAGATAGGTCAGAAAATACATAGTTATAGAACAGCAAAATTATCATGAGGTAAGTAGTATGGATACAGAAAATCTGGAAGAAACACCGGAAGAAATAGCACCAACAGATGATGTGCCATTCTCACACGAAATAAATACTGGATATTCAGAGCCAACATCTGATCAGGAATCTGAAGATACAGACCACACCAAAGACTCTCAGAACGAGGGCCAGATTGTCGTAGACAAACATGCACATGCTAGTGAAAATGTATATGATAAGAGTCAACACCTGAAAATATACATTCCGTGGCAGTATTGATATAAAACATAAATGATTCGGCGGAGGTGTCTTAAAATAACTTATTGCGCCAGAGTATGCTAATAATATACAATTCTTCTGATGGTAGGAACATTTGGATGAAATCTAAACGTGTGGTTGCTCGCAAGCGTGTGCTAGACATGAAGCAATTTGTAATACCTTTATGATACGTCAGACAACAAATCGAAATTTACCCGCTTTATTTTATTAGAAATACTGTTTTTACGTTAATAACATCCTTTTTAAAGAAATAAATTTATTTTCCATTTAAGTGGACACTGTTGGTGCTATATTTGTGTAATTTTGATATGAATAGTTAATATGTATACTCTACGTAAATGAATAACAGATCCATTGCTTCACACATGTCGAGCGATGTGATGGTAAACCTTAATACTTGTAATCATAAGTATATTAGTATCCCCATAAGGTTTTCGAATAATGACGAGATTGAGGTTGGTTGGTGAGTTTTGTAGAAAAGTGAGAAGTGATTTGAGGTTCTAATTTGAGATCTATTTTGAGGTTCGTGAGCCAAAGTTGGTATGATGGATGGTCATAACCAGAATACGAACCTATTTTATGAGATTTAGATAACATAAAACAAGATCACTGTGATAGTAACATTGGTTCAATTACCAAAGAACGCCAAATCATATGTCCATGAATTTTGGACGGAGGTAAAGGGAATCATTTCTAATCAATCTGAAACCTGAACCTGTCATCGTTACATTATAAACCTAAACTAAGTTTTCGAACTGAAGAAAATCGTTATTAATTTGACGAACTTTAGCACTGTGTGGGTGGCGTAGTTTTATCTTTCAATTGGTACCTCTTGCAAAGTAGGTCTAATTGTTACAAACTTGGTAACAATGGATATGGGCACATTATTTCAATAAGTTCTATAATTAGTCTGATCGGCGTGGTCACTTTAGAGAATCATTTAAATTATATCCGCTCTCCAACATAAACTATGATGATGTGGCCACTTAAGAAAAAAATTAAGTGGCTCTCAGTAAAATGGTAAAATAGTTTCCGGTCGATCTATTTTATTCAGACTGATCGACTTAAAACTTCTTCAAGACGTACGTTGGGATTTGTCTTAGGTTCACAGGGGTCGGTATTAACGTTATTCAAACATTATGCAATTTCCATAAAATAACCACAATTCAATCTTTCACCATTTAACTATCATTTCCTTTTGTTGATAACTTTATTGACAGGAGCATAACGTCGCTAAGAAATAATTTACTGCGATGAGTAAACTATAGGCGGTGTGCTGTATCTTCTCACATTCATATTGTCAATAAATGTAACGACATTTCGCTACACCAATGCAATATTTTTGTATATTAACGAAACCAATCATGACCTCAGAAATCTAATCGTTTCTACATTGAAATAACAATTGCTTAATTACTCAATTAACGGAAGGATTGCGTACTTCTTCCGTTTCATGACCTTAATATCAAATTGCAAACATAGATGTAGCAATTGTGGTGATATAGCATTATATACTTCGAAGTATCCGGTAAACCTTGCTGATCAGGCTATTCTTTATTTTAACCTGACATTCTGTTTTCAGATATTTTGTAAAGCCTAAAGGCTATTCACTAGAATTTCAGTCAAAATAAACAAAATAAAAGAATATAAATTAAAAATCATGAAAACCTATGGTGGGGAAGGAGTTGGAACTTTTTTTGCTGAAAGATGTACCGGCAGTCTTTAAGCAATATGCTTTATTCGCGTGATGGTGTTTTTATTTCTATGTTCTTAAACACGTGAATACTTGTAAATTATTTTAAATTAATTAATGACAGTTCCATTTCTAGGTCATACATGTTTTTGTTCTTTTCAAATACATGTAGTTCGCTCTAGTGCCGAGTTGAGTCGGCTAAAATATTAATAATTTATACAATATTTGGAAAAGAGGAAATCGTGCAGCACTGGTTATGCGATAAATAGGAGATATTTGAGCGTATGAACTATACACTTTAGTTTAAGGTCGCTGTTTCGATCTCTAGTGTGACCAGAGTTTTAGTGATTGCATTAATTTTATATTCAATAGTTTGTCTTTATTTCCAATTGAAGAAAAATAGACTAATGGTGCAAGCCTACGGCTTCAGGTGGTGAATTGTTAATGATGTGAATATAGTTTTACACAAAAAGTCAAATGCTGGGGTTACGGCATAACACAGCTGCCTCGGAAACTGGTGAAACTATATACAGAAAACGTAGTTGTTTTTCATAATGTAGCGACAGATGTAGACCGATCATGACTTGGGGCTAGTCCGGGTTGTGTGGCTGATAAAAATAATTTAGAAGTTGCCATTGCTGCTGTTTGAAGTATGTTTCGCCTATTCTACGGCGCAATATTTGGGCAATTGCAATACGTGACATTGTATTTGATTTAGCGTTTAGAAGTATTTGACATTTTATATCGTATTTAATCCACAAACAGATGAAATTGTTTTCTTTGTAATGAAAATGCTGGGTGTGTTAGCTTTGTTTGGCCTTTTGCGTTTTGCTCTAACAACGACTTATATAAAGTGACATGAACTATATGAAGCAAATTATGTTATATAATTTTTTATACGATGTTTATGACAGAAAGACAATAATAAAATGAAAAAAATATATTAATCGTCAAAAACTTATAGTAGCACTGTTCAGGAGTAGGGACTTATCATCCGAGATATATTGATAGCTAAAAACAATCCTTCATTTTAAAGTGAGCTTAACAGAACTTTTTGTCTTCTTTAGATTTATTATAATTATTTTACACTCACCATTACTAATATCTTACATGTAATACTAATGTGATCATCTTGAATTCTTATAAGCACTACAAATACTATCTGATTGTAAAAGCAACTTAATGTAAAATATATTTCCTGAAGGTATGTAATATTACCGGAAAAATAAACAAAATGTTGTTTTTCACCTTAAACTCAATAAACAACAATACGTTATCAAAACGTCATAAAATGTACTTTTTGTTGAGCGTGTAATGTTAATTTGAATGCAACAGAGAAATTAACAATATTAACATTACGCTGCATAAACGTTT
>JAFMSR010000009.1:6258024-6330524 GCA_022818135.1 Saxidomus purpurata
ATGTGGGGTCAGACGGCATCCACACGTCTGCTCTCTTAGTCAAATAGTTATCATCTTTTCTTCACCAAACTTGTTGAACATGTTTGTGGACATAATGTCTGGGCCAAGTTAGATAATAAGCCATTTTTGGATTATGGCCTTTTAATTATCCAAAATGGCAAACTAAGCCTTGTCTGCTCTCTTAGTCGAACAGTTGTCATCTGATCTTCACCAAACTTGCTGAAAATATTTGTGGACATAATGTATAGGATAAGTTCGATAACCACCCAAATCACACAAGGCCCTTTCGAATTATGGCCCTTGAATTATTAAATATTTGTCAAAGTAGTCTTGCCCGCTCTCTACATTGAGCAGTTTTCATCCGATCTTCAACAAACTTGCTGAAAAAATTTGTAGGCGTAATGTCCTGGCCAAGTTCAATAACCAGACAAATCACCTAAGGCAGTTTTGGATTATACAAAAATATTCTCCACCCTCTAAGTTTAACAGTTTTTAGCAGATCTTCGCTGAATTTGGTGAATAAGTTAATGGGCATGATATCTTCACCAGTTTAGATAACCAGACAAATCTCCCTTGGCACTTCTGGATTATGGCCCTTGAATTATCCAGAATTGATCAAATTTGCCTTGTCTACATCTGAACTCCAACAATTTTCATGCAGTCTACACGGAATTTGATCAGAATGTTTATGGGCACTATATCCTGGCCAAGTTACATAGATGCAGCCACTCAGGAGCTATGGCCCTTTAGTTGCTGAAATGTTGTACCACATTTTATGGCCCTTTTATTGGTAAAACTTGACAAATAATTTTCAACATGAATTGTTACAATTTGAACAAATAAATACTTTGTTTACCACTCAATTTACCTCCAACTTTTGACGGGTGTATTTGATGACAGTTTGGCACTCATGTTTTCAATCAAAAGTTAATAGTATTAGATGGTTGGCTAAACAGCTGGTAAAAGTTTGAAACAACAGATTGTAATGTGTCAGTTTTAGTGTAAGGTCTTTTATGACATGATCATTATACCTCCGAAATGAAGTTTAGGGGGGTATATAGGAGTCACCCAGTGGTTGGTCAGTCGGTCGGTCGGGCGGTCTGTTGCATTTTCCTTGTCTGGAGCATAACTTGAAAACTACTAGTTGGAATTCAATACAACTTCATACAATGGTCAAGCTCATTGAGAGGAAGTGCAGTGCACAAGAACCATTACTCTATCTTGACTAATTTATCCCCCCGCCAAAGGTGTAGGGGATATTAGAAATGGTCTCCCTCCGTGCGTCCGTCCCAATTTTGTCCGGAGCATAACTCCAAAAGTACTTGAGCGATTTTCTTCAGACTTCATACACTGACAGAGCACATTTGGAGGAAGTGCAGTGTGTAAGAACAATAACTCTACCTTGCCAACTTTTAGAGTTATTCCCCTTTATCAGATTTACTTGAAAAACTTTGTCTGAAGCATAACTCCAAAAGTACTTGAGGGATTTTCTTCAAACTTAATACACTGACATAGCACATTGGTAGGAAGTGCAGTGTGCAAGAACAATAACTCTACCTTGCCTACTTTTAGAGTTATTCCCCTTTATCAGATTTACTTGAAAAACTTTGTCTGAAGCATAACTCCAAAAGTACTTGAGGGATTTTCTTCAAACTTAATACACTGACATAGCACATTGGTAGGAAGTGCAGTGTGCAAGAACAATAACTCTACCTTGCCTACTTTTAGAGTTATTCCCCTTTATCAGATTTACTTGGAAAAAAAATTTCCGGAGCATAACTCCAAAAGTACTTGAGTGATTTTCTTTAAACTTAATACACTGACATAGCACATTGGTAGGAAGTGCAGTGTGCAAGAACAATAACTCTACCTTGCCTACTTTTAGTCAAATAGAAAAATATCATACCTATACTGATAATGAACATTAATATAATTTTGCAAACCTTCTCTTCATTGCCTTATTCTTTTTCCACTTACTTGAAAACTGTACTCAGCATGACCATAACTATACGGCTTTTTAAGGATTTCCTCTCACCAAGTAAAATGTACAAAAGTACAACCTTCAGGTAACTGATTCCCGGCGGGGGGATTAACCATGTGTAACATGGCTCTTGTTACAGAGTTAATGCCCTTTGTTATTTTTCCTTGTCCGGAGCATAAATTGAAAACTACTGGTTGGAATTCAATACAACTTCATACAATGGTCAAGCACATTGAGAGGAAGTGCAGTGCACAAGAACCATAACTCCATCTTGACTAATTACAGAGTTATTGCCCTTTGTTAGTTTTCCTTGTCCTTTTAATCAGATTATCTTGTTTAAAAGAAATTGCATGTTTAAATGTTCATTACTTTCCTGGAGATCTTATTTCAGTTTCAAGAAATTATGCTTTCTCTTAGAGCTTAAAGTTGTGAAAGTAATGCGGCTGAACTTAATGGGGAAAGTCAAAGTTAATATAAATTGGTTCTTAAATGATCTGCATTGAGAACTATTTCCAGCGAATGAGTGAGGATGCAGGTGGGGCTAGGGTAGTAACAGTATTCTTTGTATACCAGATTTAAGTTCCATCACATTAAAATGTTCGTAATGTTTTGTGACACTTCAGGTGTGGAAGATACTAGTTGTATGGATGAAATCAAACAATTATTGGTTGCTAAGGAAGCTCTGGTTTCCAAGGAGAACATAGGGGATGATGGGATAGGTGATGAAGATTGGAATGTCATAAGTACACAAAGGTTTGTAGAGTTGTTGGACTTTTTTTTAAATGAGTTTTCGATTTCATGTGTGAAGTACAGTGAACTCTGTATATAAGAAACCCCTTGGGACAACAAACCCCTTAGGACAGCAAACCCCTTGGGACAGCAAACCCCTTGGGACAGCAAACCCCTTGGGACAACAATCCCCTTGGGGCAACAATCCCCTTGGGACAGCAAACCCCTTGGGACAGCAAACCCCCTTGGGACAGCAAACCCCTTGGGACAGCAAACCTCCTTGGGACAACAAACCCCTTGGGACAACAATCCCCTTGGGACAACAAACCCCTTGGGACAGCAAACCTCCTTGGGACAACAAACCCCTTGGGACAACAAACCCCTTGGGACAGCAAACCCCTTGGGACAACAAACCTCCTTGGGACAACAAACCTCCTTGGGACAGCAAACCCCTTGGGACAACAAACCTCCTTGGGACAACAATCCCCTTGGGACAACAAACCTCTTGGGACAACAAACCCCTTAGGACAACAAACCCCTTAGGACAACAGACCCCTTGGGACCATGTAAATGTGTTCTTTATATCTGGAGTTTGTTATCCATATGCCATGTTCATATTAAATAAAGAAGGAATAAACATCGAGTCCAGAAAATTTGCTCCTTATATCTGAAATTTTGCTATATCTGGAGTCATTACATAAGGATTTTACTGTATATATAAACCTGAAACAATACACTTGGTCTATTTTGAAATAAAATAAAATGGCCATATTACACAGGTTAAATTGTTATGAATGACTAGGTTCCACTTCAACTAATGTTTGAAAACTACAAACTTGTCTGTGGCATCATGACTTCTTCAGTCTGTTTAATCTGAAAATGCTAGATATCTGAAATGGGCGTGTCTGTGTTGAAATTGGCATGTCTGTGTTGAAATTGGCGTGTCTGTGTTGAAATGGACGTGTTAGTCGTGTCTATGTTGAAGTTCGAACAGTACTGAGGGTCTAAATGAATGTTTACAGAATAAGTAGTGAACACTGTACATATATAACTTCCAAAAATGAAAGGAAGCAATTATGAACCAGTGTGTACATTGTCTATAGATCCATGAAAATGCCTGACACAAAAGTAGGGATGCCATTGATTAAAATTTTTGTATAGATATATCGATTTAGAACTATCGACGATACAGCGATATATCGATACACGGGCGTAAAAAAGTCACTGACTACATATTCTACCAAATCTCTTGACTTTATTTGTACTGAACATATGGTTCTGGTCTATAGTATATATCAACCCTTGCAGTGCTGAAATATTTTTGCCTATGAAACCACAGTAGACCCAGATCAGCTGGTACACAACCACACTGGCCGATCCGCATCTACACTGTGTTCGCTACTGACTTGGCAGCAGAGAGGGTAGAAACTGATCAGCCCTCATGGTTGACACTGTATGGAATAGTCTTTTGGCAGATAGCAGACAACTTTGTCCTTACTGTTCTCGGCGAAACTGAAGTGCTGCCAGACATCACTGGTTTTTTTTCTTCCCTTCTCCATTTTCGAGGACTTTTTGATAATTTACGAATAGCATTTTGTTGTATCCGTCTCAAAAATACTAAATGCCGGACCGTTCCAGATGAGCCCTTAGCTTACCGAGTCAGATACCAGCAAACCAATAAAGAAAGCAGGACCAAACAAACTAAAAGATAGTTCTTATTTATTTCTTATGAAATTCCCAGGACACAACTTTGATATTGTTTGCCGAATTAGACAGTATAGGACAACAGAGTTGAAATGCGACCACAGTGACATTTCATTAAATTATCATTCGTTAGAAAAACACGGAAATCTGGGTAGAGTGATTGTTTATATTCCGGTTCAGTTTTGATAAAATTTTCAAACATGAAACTGTAGTTCATCGCACAGTGAAACTTTGTTAGATATACGATTTTTCGAAAAGGCAATCAATATCAAATTGAAAGTGTTTGCTCGTTGATATATCTATATCGTTTTAATTGATTACATCCCAACACAAAAGGCATGACAAGGGCTAAGTTTCTTCACACAATGTGCCCAATGAATTTATAATAAATAGTTATGTACAATTGTGGAAATTGTAGAAAATTGAAATTTTACCTCAAAGTTTTTGCCTTGCAGTGCAAGTACTGAGGAATATCAGGACAAAGAAAAACTTGTGTTGTCTGAAGAATGTGAACTTGTGACCTTGGTAGAGGTCATCAAAGGTCGTTTGGAGGTCACTACTACACATGTCTACTTCTTTGACTGTAGCACAACAAGGGATGAAGGTTAGTATAGCAGAAGTTCTCTTTGTTAGATGTTGTCTTTATAAAGTTCCTTTCAGCAATATGAAAATCTTATTATGGATGTAGATTGTAGAAAGGTTATCAAAGGTCGAGTGAAGGTCACTACTATAGATACATCCTGTGTACATCTTAAAACTTTTAGTATAGTAAAATTTATTGAGTCTTTTCATTGCAATGTTAATGTTGAACTTGAGTGTAATTTAGAATCATACAAATATCATGTACTTCACTTCATTTTTAGCTCGACTTTTCGAAGAAAAGGGGAGCTATCCTACTCGCCCCAGTGTCGGCGTTGGTGTCACACCTTGGTTAAGTTTTTTGTACCACCCCACTTTATTTCAAAAGTATTAGAGGTATGGCTTTGAAACTTACCATACTTGTTTACCATCATAACCTCCATCTACAGACAAGAGTACATAACTCTGTCAAGGTTTTTGACAGAATAATGGCCCTTTTTTTGACTTAAAAAGTGTATTGAGCTTGGTTAAGTTTTTTGTACCACCTCACTTTATTTCAAAACCATTGGAGGTATTGCTTTGAAACTAACCATACTTGTTAACCATCATGACCTACATCAACAGACAAGAGTACATAACTCTGTCAAGGTTTTTGACAGAATTATGCCCCTTTTTATGCCCCCAAAGGGAGGCATATTAAAATCGCACCGTCCGTCTGTCCGTCCGTCCGTCTGTGCGTCCCCACTTGCAATTCATGTCCGGACTGTAACTCTGTCATGCATTGAAGGATTTTAAAATAACTTGGCACACATGTCTAGCACATCAAGACGACGTGTCGCGTGCAAGACCCACATCCCTACCTCAAAGGTCAAGGTCACACTTGGAGTATGAAGGTTATGGAATCCTCTATATATGCACACATTCGTGTCCGGACTGTAACTTTGTCATGCATTGAAGGATTTTAAAATAACTTGGCACAAATGTCTAGCACATCAAGACGACATGTCGCGTACAAGACCCACGTCCCTAGCTCAAAGGTCAAGGTCATACTTAGAGTTTGAAGGAAATGGATTCCTCTATATATGCATATATGCACACATTCGTGTCCGGACTGTAACTTTGTCATGCATTGAAGGATTTTAAAATAATTTGGCACAAATGTCTAGCACATCAAGACGACGTGTCGCGTACAAGACCCACGTCCCTAGCTCAAAGGTCAAGGTCAAACTTAGAGTTTGAAGGTAATGGATTCCTCTATATATGCATATATGCACACATTCGTGTCCGGACTGTAACTTTGTCATGCATTGAAGGATTTCAAAATAACTTGGCACAAATGTCTAGCACATCAACATGACGTGTCGCGTGCAAGACCCACGTCCCTAGCTCAAAGGTCAAGGTCACACTTAGAGTTTGAAGGTAATGGATTTCTCTATATATGCATATATGCACACATTCGTGTCCGTACTGTAACTTTGTCATGCATTGAAGGATTTTAAAATAATTTGGCACAAATGTCTAGCACATCAAGATGATGTGTCGCGTGCAAGACCCACATCCCTACCACAAAGGTCAAGGTCACACTTAGAGTTTATAGGTAATGGAATCCTGTATATATGCATACATTTGTTTCGGACTATAACTTTATCATGCTTTGAAGGATTTTAAAATAACTTGGCACAAATGTCTAGCACATCAAGCGGATGTGTCGCGTGCAAGACCCAAGTCCCTACCTCAAAGGTCAAGGTCACACTTAGTGTTTAAAGTAATGGAAAACTGTATGCATGGTTACTCTGTCATGCATGGAAGGATTTTAAAATTACATAGCACATTTATTGAGCACATGGAGAGGACACAGACTGTGAGGCACCTCTTTCGGGGGCATTCGTCACTTGTGAGGGACAGCTCTTGTTTACTTAGAGAATACATTAAATATGGGTAAAATCCACTTACTGCCTTAACCCTTTGAGATATTGCTTTGAAACTTTGAATGCTTATTTACATCATTACCCCCATCTGTAGGCAAGAGAAGATAACTCTGTCAGGGATTTTTTTTTTAAAATTAAGTCCTTTAATGACTTAGAATCTTGGTTAAGTTTTTCGTACCAGTCCATTTTTTGACTATACTGTTTGATATATTAATTTGAAAGTTGGAATACTTGTAAACCATCATGATCCCAAAACATGGGCAGGAGAAGGTAATTCTGTCAAGGATTTTATTTGAATTATGGCCCTTTTTGACTTAGAAACTCAGTTAAAATTTTCATTCTTGTCCACTTGTTGACTTAACCATTTGAGATATTACTTTGAAAGTTGGAGTACTTATGTACCACCATGAGACCTATCTGTAAGCAAAAGAAGACAACTCTGTGAAAATGTTTCTTGATTTGTACTTAGAAATTCCTAGTTAAAGTCTTGTGTGCCCTTAACTGTCAAAGTTTTGTTTTATAGGCAAGCACTAAAAAGTCGAGCGCGCTGTCCTACTGACAGCTCTTGTTATTGTCTTGCTCCACATGTTTATTTGAATCTTAATTCATTGGTATTTATATAAAAGGGATAAAGTTTTATCTTACCTTGGACTGGCTTGAAGAAATTATAGTAATAATATTTAATAGTATGATCTTTATGATTCAATCTACTCATATGAACCTTATCCATCAAATACAATGTGAACCTTATCCATCAAATACAATGTGAACCTTATCCAACAATACAATGTGAACCTTATCTATCAATACAATGTGAACCTTATCCAACAATACAATGTGAACCTTATCTATCAATACAATGTGAACCTTATCCAACAATACAATGTGAACCTTATCTATCAATACAATGTGAACCTTATCCAACAATACAATGTGAACCTTATCCATAAATACAATGTGAACCTTATCTATCAAATACAATGTGAACCTTATCCAACAATTAAATATTAACCTCGTCCATGAATACAATGTGAACCTTATTCAATCAGTACAATGTATTTCACTTGAACAGGTGGGGAGGATTTCAAATGGGGTGTAACGCAGCTCCGAGAAATCCACTTTCGTCGTTACAATCTTCGTAGATCTGCACTGGAACTGTTCTTAATTGATCAGACAAATTACTTCCTCAACTTTCAGATAAAGGTAAGTTTTTGTTTTTACATTTTCTAAAGTAAAGTTCTCTTATTAAAACCACTTTCGATATTAAGACCAAATATTTCAGAACTAAATGGTCAATTTCATAGTAAAAACGTTTTGATAATAAGACCAATTGAGAAATAAGATCACTTTTTACTGGTCCAAAGTGTGGTCTTGTTCCAGGAACTTCATTGAAGATAAGGAGTGTTTGTTTACTGGGCATATATACTACTGACATTTACTACTGTAAAGATCTAAATCCTGAAATAACTCCATTTGTTGTATTTTTAACCAGGTTTTCAATTTTGAAAATCCTGGTTATTAGATTGGGGTATGGCGGGCGGATGGGCGGATGGGCGGATGGGCGGATGGGCGGGCGTCAAACGAAATTGTGTCCGCTCTGTAACTCTTCAACCCTTTGAAGAATTTTGATGAAACTTCAGACAAATGTTTACCACATCAAGATGACGTGCAGAACGCATGTTCCGCATGGCTGGCTCCAAGGTCAAGGTCACAGTGACATTAACATTGAAAATCCTGTCCGCTCTGTAACTCTTCAACCCTTTGAAGAATTTTGATGAAACTTCAGACAAATGTTTACCACATCAAGATGACGTGCAGAACGCATGTTCCGCATGGCTGGCTCCAAGGTCAAGGTCACAGTGACATTAACATTGAAAATCCTGTTTACATGATTTTAACTTGATTTGGCAGTCAAAGGTCATATCATCTTTGGAGGTAATTTAAAAAAGATATGATATATTATTTCATGTCTACTTTGTAACTTGTTTTTTTTTAATAAATGTATTATTAAATTCTAGAATTTCTACAGGCGCTGTTGAAAATCTGGTTTGGCGGCATTGCCGCATTTCTTGTCTACTAATTAAATATGTTGCTGCTGAAACAGCGGCAGTCCAGAGTAGGGTCTAAGATGTTGGCCTTGTAAAATTATGTTGCATGAGAACAAAGTTTTTATATATTACAGGTGAGGAACAAAGTGTACAGTCGTATTCTAGGTCTGAGACCACCAAATCTGATCTACTTTGGGTCAAGGTCACCAGCTGAACTCCTGAAAGCTTCTGGTCTCATCCAGGTATGCTGTACTGCCTCAAGTCTTGTAATGTTCTGATATTTTTTATTTCATGCATGTTTCAATTCTGGCTGTTACATTTCTAACTGATGTCTCAAAAGGGTAATATTAGTAATGTATTTTTCCTTATTACACAAGTGATTTATGACAATGTCCACTTTTGAAGGTGGTAAATTTAGTGTTAACTGGAGCAATAATATGAAACAACGCAAAATCTTAAGAAGGAAAAGATAAGAAATTGCTAAACTGCTACTTACAGAAAAATGCTCATGATGTGTTAGGATGTCAATTACTGTGATGAAATTATACAGTGGTTTAATATATAAAGTGCTTAAACAATTAACTGCTTTTTATAAATTTTTCATTAAAAACAAAAGATGCATGGGACATTTAGCTGCAACTGGGATGAGAATACTGTGTATTTTCTGAATCATTCCAGCCTTCTTTTCTCAAGATGACATTGTGAAATACATAACGCTGTATATTGTATTTTAGAAATGGGTTCAACGTGAGATCAGTAATTTTGAATACCTGATGCAGTTGAATACAATAGCTGGAAGAACGTACAACGACCTCAGCCAGTACCCTGTGGTAAGTGTATGCATTTTGAGAACTAGGGTTCTATATGTATATCTATTATTAGACATTTATAACTTCTACCTGATTCCTATATGACCAAATCTCCCTGGAGGTTTTGGGGAATAGTGCACCAGTTCCAGAAACAGCCCTGGTTCTTTATGCTTGATGTATAGCACTGGTAATTGGGACTTTCTTTTAAAGTCTCTTGGTTTCTTAAGGCAGGTGTCTGCTTAATTGAGGTGACCATTTGTACAGGTTAAATACTTAATTATGAACAGCTTTATACAGAAAACTTTTTTGTGCAGTATGGATTTAAGTTGTATTTGTAAATAACTACATGATTTATACAGAATAATCGTGACAGTTGACTAGGACACTAATAGTATTTCATTTGTATGCAACAGTTTCCATGGATACTGAGTGATTACACATCAGAAACCCTAGATCTAGACAATCCAGCTGTGTTTAGAGACCTGTCAAAACCTATAGGTGTTCTCAATCCCAGAAACGAGGAAGAAGTCAGAGAAAAGTAAGTGCAGTAGTAACATTCTAAAATGTAAAATATTGGTTAACGAAGTTAAGGCTTATTACCACAGTACATGTAAATTTAAGATATTTGCATTTGCTTTCTTTAGGTATTTTTTTCTTCTTTTTTGGAACAGTTCGGTAAGGAATATGTCATAATAGAATAAAGTTAAGCTGAAATACATTTTTTGTCAGTGTTTAAATAGAGCATCAACCATAACTTAAAGATGGGCTGTTCTTTTTTCTAAAGTTTAAGGTCATGTTACCATGGTTACCACTTTCCTGTTACTAGTACCGTTCATTTGATGGACACAGAATATACTTGATATGAATGAAGATAGCTGCAGTATTTTAAAGTGAAATCAGCAGCTTCATATTATAATGATAGTCATACATGTAATAATAATGATTTTGATTTGATTTGATGAGAATTTTATCAAGGTCCGTCCCAAAGAGCATGTATGTTAGCTTAATATTGGGATGAGACCCCGGCATGTCTCCCGTCATGCCTAAAAAACAGAATTTTGAAGCCAAAAAATGGGAGAAATTTATCTGACTGCAATTTCCAGCCAGTATAGCCAACGGTTGAATTTGATTGGTTGCCAAATAGTAAGCCAATCACGGCGACCAATGAGATCTGAGTGTGACTGACCTTTAATAATAATGATAAAATAAATATTAATTGTAAAGGTTGGTGGGATACAGTTTGAGCAAAGGTAGTATCGTACAAGCTTTTGACCCACCCAAGCAGATGGTAACGTCTGGTAGTTTTAGTGTGGAAGGAAATTCAGAGAGCAGGCGGAGAAAACCCACCTGTCTAATCTAGTGATAAATGCATCAAGAGATATTTTTATTACCTCCCCTTGTATTTTCGTTTTCAGGTTTGATCATTTTGAGGATCCTACTGGAGTGATAGAGAAGTTTCACTATGGCACCCACTATTCCAACTCGGCCACCGTGATGCACTACATGATCAGAATGGAGCCATTCACAACCCTACACATAGCTCTACAGAGTGGAAGGTGGGTCACAAAATATCTTGCATAAAGACTACCGGTACTCCAGGCCCTGTGCTTTTGAAAGCTTTTTCATTCTCAACCAGAATTTGGATTTATATACTGTCAAATAATGTTGAAATATACACATAGTGTTGTAAAGTGTAATTAATTTTTCCTTTATGAAAAGCGTGTCTAACAAGTTTTCCATAGATATTTCAAGTGACTTTTAAACTATAGCTCTTTTGTTTCTTATAATTTGCAGTGCCAGAAGTTAAAATTATTTTGTGCTCAAACTTTATTTAGCATCAAAAAGGTTTTATAAGCACATGGCCAGGTAATTTGACAGTGGGGTTCCTGTATTTCAATAACCCTTCGTACAAGTACCGGTATATAGATGTCTTATAATTGAAGTGGTCTCTTTAAAGAAACCTTTCTTCTATGAAATGGATTCAGTTCCAAAATGTTTTTTCGTAATAGCGAGGGCGGTTTGATTAGTAACGATAGCATTAAAAAACTAGTTCCTGTATCGAGAGCAATGTTTTGTTACCTTGGAGACTGATGTAGCAACATTTCTTGTGTCATACAGGTTTGATGTGGCAGACAGACAGTTCCACTCTGTACCAGGTACTTGGAGATCTATGTACAACAACCCTAACGATGTCAAAGAGCTCATACCAGAGTTCTTCTATCTACCAGAATTCCTTGTTAATAGAAACGGTATGTATAATATAGCACTGTTTTTGTTAGGATTTTATGTTGTTAAAATTTGTAGTGCTTACTCCTTTAGTCTGTCACACCTACGTGTAAAACAGCTGATTATCGTTACTCTCGGTATTGATTTTTATATCAAACATTACAGCATATAAAACTGATGTGGACTCTGGTATGCAAACTGAAAGTAGTAATACACTCAACAGGTTTAGAAATGCAAAAGTGGCAAAATATTTATTTTAACAATGTTATTGTGTTTCAAATTTATTCAAATTTCATACACAACAAAAACAATATAAAATTGAATTCTTGTAAAAGTTTCAATAATTCATCGGTAAAATAACTTAAATAGAAATAAAAACAATAGCGTCATTCAAATAAAAATGTTCAATAGGGGAAATCTTTGCGTTTCTAAATCAGTTAAGTGTACATGTATAGGCATTAGAGTCTACAAAACATAAATATTCGCAAAATGTTGTACTCAATTTTCGCTGATCCAAATTTAGAAATTTAATTTCCTAAAATTAGATACATGCAAAAAAAAAACAACCTGATACATGGTCAAAAACAATGTTTAAGAATGTTTTTCATGAAAGCAAAGGTCAGTTTTGCCGGTAAGACTTATTCTTCATAATTTAAGAACTACACATTATTTTACATCTAAAGTGCTCCTGGGACTTTAATTTGATAGGTTTACAAGTTATATTTGATGAAACTGACACAGCATTACCGGTAATAGTGTGTAGTTCACTGGTAATGCTTTTTCGTGTGCAAATCATTTTTCAAGCTACAGAACCCACATATTCTTTTTGTAATTGTTATAAGGGTTTGAAATTAAAGCTCATACATGTGTCTGCTAAAATTTTAAAAAATACTGTTTTACTTTATCAATTGTTTTTTACAGCATTAATTGTTTTAAGAACTTGCCCTGTACAATGGAATTGATTTAAATGAAGATATATCTGTTTATAGGATTTGACATTGGCAAGCTTCAGATCTCAAAGGAAGTTGTGAATGATGTGTTGCTACCCAAGTGGGCACTTACTCCAGAAGACTTTATCTACAAACACAGAAAAGCTTTGGTAAGTCAACTCAGATTAGTTGGCTGTTTCCTGGTTTTGGATTGGCTAAAAATGTCCTCAGTTTCAAAAGTGACCAATGAGAAACCAGAGATTTTAGGCTGGTGGAGTGGCTTGTGTTGCCTAAAAAGATGTTTGACCTTTTATCACAAGAATGATTGTGAAGCCTCTGTCATCCCCCCTCCCCACCCCCCAATAGAAGGATTTTTAACTTCTTAAATAGGCTTGTCCAGTTTCCTGTCTAATATTTACCATTTATTGTTCAAAGTGATTCTCAGTGTAACTCTTGCTGACACAAAATAAAATTTATTGTATTGTATTGTATTGTATTGTATTGTATTGTATTGTAAAGGTTACCTGTCATATTAGCTGAGAAAACGTAGTTCATGATACTGTTCTCAGCTGTTCATGGTATACACCTATTCTGGCGCATTTTCATAGTGATGTTGATTTTGATAAGCTATATTATTATACCCCCAAAACGAAGTTGAGGGGGGTATATAGGAGTCACCCGGTGGTTGGTCGGTCGGTCGGTCGGTCGGTCGGGCGGTCTGTTGCATTTTCCTTGTCCGGAGCATAACTTGAAAACTACTAGTTGGAATTCAATACAACTTCATACAATGGTCAAGCACATTGAGAGGAAGTGCAGTGCACAAGAACTATAACTCCATCTTGACTAATTACAGAGTTATTGCCCTTTGTTAGTTTTCCTTGTCCGGAGCATAACTTGAAAACTACTAGTTGGAATTCAATACAACTTCATACAATGGTCAAGCACATTGAGAGGAAGTGCAGTGCACAAGAACTATAACTCCATCTTGACTAATTACAGAGTTATTGCCCTTTGTTAGTTTTCCTTGTCCGGAGCATAACTTGAAAACTACTAGTTGGAATTCAATACAACTTCATACAATGATCAAGTACACTCAGAGGAAGTGCAGTGTACAAGAACTATAACTCTATCTTGAGTATTTACCGAGTTATTGCCCTTTGTTACTTTTCCTTGTCCGAAGCATAACTTGAAAACTACTAGTTGGAATTCAGTACAACCTCATACAATGGTCAAGTACATTTAGAGGAAGTGCAGTGCACAGGAACCATAACCCCATCTTGACTCATTACAGAGTTATTACCCTTTGTTATTTTTCCTTGTCCGGAGCATAACTTGAAAACTTCTGGTTGGAATTCAATACAACTTCATACAATGGTCAAGCACAGTGAGAGGGAGTGCAGTGCACAGTAACCATAACTCCATCTTGACTAATTACAGGGTTATTCCCTTTGTTACTTTTCCCTGTCTGGAGCATTTTTCGAAAACTACAAGTTGGAATTCAATACAACTTCATACAATGGTCAAGCACAATGAGAGGAACTGCTAAGAACAATATCTCTTTTTAGTTTGTTTGCAAGGTATTATGTTACTACGAACTTCTTCAGTTTATAAAGCAATCCTTTTGGGGGTATTAATCACATTTAGTGATAGCTCTAGTTTAAATTTGCGACAGTTTAATAAAATATAAACAGTTGGAAAATCTAACAATATGTGTTTATGGCATTTTAGCACATTGTGCTTTAGAATATAGTTTACCTGTTATGTGATTTTGTCATCTGCGACAGTATAATTGTGCAGCTTTTAATGGTCACAAACAGGGCTTCGATAATCTTCGGTTTTTCGGTTCTGGACCGAATTTTGACTTCAAAAACCGATTCACAAGTCTGAAAAGCCATTCTAAATCGGTCCGAGAATTTTTTACATTTTCGGTCCAAAATGTGTTGAAATCACAATACACAGGCTCCTGTCAACACCTACAGGTCTGTTATTTGCCCCAGGAAGAGCAATAAACGTGTCAGATAATCCGACTGTGACTCCGGTCGGTAATTAGCAATCGGAGGACTCTCTCAATCATTGCCTCTGGCAATACTTTGATGTTTGCAGCTAGCCTACCCGCTTGGAAAAGACCGATCCTTGATTGCTTTGTCAGTTATTTTAACGGTTATGTTTCGGGACTCTTGATGTTCAGTTTTAGAAAATAAATTAAATAACACAATTTGTAAATGAAGTTTATTTAAATTCGCCAAAAATATATGTGGTAGACCTATTTATTCAAGAATACGATTGTAATTCGTAAATCGTCGACCGGCGCATATTTTTGCAGGCTTTTTCCTAAGTCACTAATAGTCATGTATCAAAAACTAAATTAATATTCTGAAAAAAATATTTTCATGGCTAATTATTACACAGATCATTTCCGAGACGAGCCGGAGACCGGCTTTTATTACCTCCCGTCGCACGGTGCAACTGTAAACAGTTTCTCGATAAATTGGGCCGAACTCGGCAGACATAAGTTGCTTGCTTTTCCTTTCGAAATATACGTAAATCAACTTCAGACATGATACAATAATGATCACTTTCAACAGGAAATAATTTTGAAAAGTAAGATCGTTTATTTTGAGCATGACATCACTGTAAAACCGCATAATACAAGTGAGTAACTTCTGCTGTATTGCCGAAGTGGGTGGGGTAACATGATTTTCAACATCAATAACGTCAGAGACACGGCCCGGACCGATTGAGTTGACCAAATTATCGAAGCCCTGGTCACAAATATCAAAATTACTAATCAGTTAGCCCTATAATACCAAGTTCCAATAGGGAGATTGTCTGTATGTTTCTTTTCCTTCATAGTTTATGATTTTGAAAAATGAAGAAACTTTTAGAGAGGGAATATTTTAAAGAGTTCATTTATAGATGACAGTTTACAGATTTATGGGTTCAGCATTATGTGGCAGTTTTTTTAAAGTTTAACTATTAGCTGAACAATTACAATGTGTTTTTAGGAGTCAGAGTATGTGTCTAACAACATACATAACTGGATAGATCTTATATTTGGATACAAACAGAAGGGGCAAGCTGCTGTTGAGGCCATGAATGTATTCTACTATTGTACCTATGAAGGTTTGTATGTCAATCTATGCTTTAAAGTGTACATGGTGTTGGTAAACTGACACAGAAGTAAAAATCAGATATCTTTTATGTACAGTTGTGAAATATAAGAATTTCATCATTTTTCAAATCGAATTACAAAATGTCTGTCAATTCATTTAAACTGTACTTTATTAGTGACCAAAAGTTGGAAACTCACAATAAAATTTTCATCAACAATTTTCGAACCGTATATATTTACTTACAGCACAAATCCTACACTGTACTTAATTATAGTTTGAGGTGAGCTGAAAAAATGATCATGAACAGAAATCTGTGTGCAAGGGTATGATTTTATCAGGGTATTAGATTTAGAATCCTTTTCTCTGAGAGCAGTATTGATTTTCTGGCCTCTGATTGGTCAGTTAAAAAAACTGAGCTATTTTCCAGCCAGCCAATCAGATGTCAATAATATGAAAAAGATAAGTAAAGTAATACCTAAACACTATCAAACAGATCACTCACCAACAATCAGACTGTCATGCAGAAGAAAGAACTATTTACAACTATGAGAAAAGGCTGCTGTCAAGGTACACATCGCAGCTTTAATATAAACGCCGCTTTTGCCATGTGCAAAACTTAAGGACAACACATGCACAAAAGTGCAGACACACCTAAAAGCACTGAACAAAAGCACATACAGTAAACTCTGTATTTTACAGACACCTTGAGACCATTTGAATTTGTTCCTTATACCTGATGTTTGTTGCATTCATAGAACATTTTCATACAGAATAAAGAAGGTTATAGAACTTGGGCAAAGAATATTTGTTCTTTATGTCCAGATTTTTGCTATATCAGGAGTTGTTATATACATAGTTTACTGTAAAAGTAGCAGATTGAATCTGAGGTTACCACCTTTATATCACACAAAAGTAATATAACCTTGGGACCAGGTTTTGTCCATTGAACCCATTCTAATGAAAGTAATATTTTACAGAGTGTTAATAAACTATGAAAAAAGTAACCTTTGCTTGGTGCTATATCTACAGGGGCAGTTGATTTGGACGCAGTAAAGGATGCTAATGAAAGAAAGGCCTTGGAGGGGATGATCAACAACTTTGGACAGACTCCCTGCCAGCTGCTTAAAGTATATTATTCTTTTAAGTACCTTTCACATAAAATATCTTCTGCTTACTATAAACACAACACTGGATAAGTTCTTTTAGCTTAAAAGTTCTAAAAATATCTCTGAAACCAGTCTCAAAAATTTGATGGTGAGGTCTTTTTAAGCCAGTAAGACATCATTGTCTTGAGATGGCACCGGTTTGTATAATGCACCAGCTTGCATTGTATTGTATTTTACAACAACATGGATGTGTAATATGCCATGACAAATGTTATAAATATAATATCTAGTAAATAGATGGATTACTGTAAATTTAGTAATTTTTTGTGTAAGGTAAATTTTGCTATTTATGTGCTGACAGACTTATTCACGAATTAAATATACATAAAATGATAATTCTGTTATAGTAAATCTATGTGAAAAGAGTCTTTTGCGAGATTTTTAAATTAATTTTGTTAAGTGGGAAATTCACAAAAATAATGATAATTAAATAATCGCAAATAATACCCACTTAACAGTATTGCATTAAGACCATAGCACCATACTATAACCTGTCTACATTTCTAGGCAAAGTGTGTTACAATTTTAGAATGCATTTGAATTCATATCTTGTGATACAGGATCCACACCCAAAGAGGATGACCTTTGATGAAGTTGTTGCCAAGGCGATGAAGACTGACAAACATCTCAGCATCTTTTTTTTCCTAGATCAACTAAAAGTGTACTTTGTTGAGGTAAGAATGGGAGTTGATTTAGGGAGTTTGTTTATCATAGCAGTCTTTCTTACCTGCCTCTTTGGTTGAATAGTTAAATTCATAAAAGTACTCTCATAAGGGTGGTCTTTGTTGTCAGTGCAAGTTTTGATTCCTTCTAGTCTTTATTCACATGGTAGTCTTTATTCACATGGTAGTCTTTATTCAGAGGTGGTCTGTAACATAGATCTGACTGTTACTGTAAGACTATAAGACTGGAAAATATGCAGGACGTTAAAGCATGATAAGTAATGTTGGTTTTAAAAAAATGGTATAGTGGATGGGGTATGTAAATTAGCAGTTAACTATATTTTATGGCCTTAATTTGATGGATAATTTCAGGTTTCCACAGACACAGACCCACTTGTTTACATAGCAGTTCCTCGTAGTCAGCCGCGGTCTATTATACAACATGGAATGTTAGATACCATGGTAAATATTCATTCTTTTTTTAACCATTGCCTAAGATTGTATTTTATAATCTAGCTATGGTATGGTATATTAGGGTTTTTTTTAAAAAAAAAAAAACCCCCCCCCCCCCCACCCCCCCCCCCCTTTTTTTCCCCCCCCCCCCCCCCCCCCCCCCCCCCCCCCCCTTTTTTACCCCCCCCCCAAAAAAATATTAATAATTTTTTTTCCCCCCCCCCCCCCCCCCCCCCCCCCCCCCCCAAACACCCCCCCCCCCCCCCCCCCCCCCCCCCCCCCCCCCCCCCACACACCCCCCCCCCCCCCCCCCTTCATTTTTTTTTTCTTCTTTTTTTTTTTTTTTTTTTTTTTTTTTTTAATATTTTTTTTTTTTTTTTTTTTTTCTTTAAATTATTTTTTTTTTTCTTTTTTTTTTTTTTTTTTTTTTTTTTTCCCCCCCCCCCCCCCCCCCCCCCTTATATTTTTTTATATTTATTTTTTTTTTTTTTTTTTTTTTTTTTTTTTTTTTTTTATTAAAACACTACCACAACCCCCCCCCCCCCCCCCCCCCCTTTTTCTTTTTTTTTTTTTTTCCCCCCTCCCCCCCCCCCCACCCCCAATCCTTTTTTCCCTCCCCCCCCCCCCCCCCCCACCCACCTTCTTTTTTTTTAAAAAAAAAAAATTTTTTTTTCCTCCCCCCCCCCCCCCCCCCTAGCGATGGTAATGTAACTTCTCATTCCATCCCCAAAACTTTCCAAAAAATTTTCCACGCCTGGAAAGATATAATAAGTTTTAGGCCCACGTATTATGTTATCGCCTCGGTGTCCGTCTGTCCGTTAGGAATTTCCCTTCCGCTCTGTAACTCTTGAACCCCTTGAAGGATTTCGAAGAAGCCTGACACAAATGTTAACCAGACTGAGACGACGTGCAGAAGCAATGTTCCGGATGGCTGGATTCAAGGTCAAGGTCATACTTAGGGGTCAAAGGTCATATGATTTTGTTTCCCTTCCGCTCTGTAACTCTTGAACCCCGTGAAGGATTTCGAAGAAACCTGACACAAATGTTAACCAGACTGAGATGACGTGCAGAAGCAATGTTCCGGATGGCTGGATTCAAGGTCAAGGTCATACTCAGGGGTCAAAGGTCATATGACTTTTTTCCCTTCCGCTCTGTAACTCTTGAACCCCGTGAATGATTTTGAAGAAACCTGACACAAATGTTTACCACATTGAGACGATGTGCAGAAGCCATGTTTCGGATGGCTCGCTTCAAGGTCAAGGTCAAACTTAGGGGTTCAAAGGTCATATGACTTTTTTTCCCTTCCGCTCTGTAACTCTTGAACCCCGTGAGATACTGAGTTATGCCTCCTTGACGGGCGTACATGTATTTTGTGACAGTTTGGCACTCTTGTTAGCTTTCAGTTTGATCCACATATCATGATAAGTGTATGATAAATCTTTGTGATGTTTCTTGTACTGCACATGTATTATGATAAATAAATATGTTTTAACTACAGTGCAGTGTTTAAGAAGACATGAATAGATCTCTGGATATTGACTTTTGAACTTGTCCTATTTTAGGTAACAGTGTCAACAGAAGGAATTCTGGGAACACATGGCTGGTTACCGTATGATAAATCTATAACTAACTATTTCACCTTTGAAAAAGACCCGTCAGTGTCCAATCAGAAGTAAGTATCGTCTGAGAAATACAAATTTAGCTAAGCTGTAGCAAAGCCAACACTCTGGATCATTTGCTCAAACACTAGAAGCCAGTCAAAAAGATTCAAACCCACATATCAAAACACTGTAGATGAGAAAATATTCTGTTCTGTCTTAGTTTTATAGCTATATTGGTACACGCTGATTTGGTCTTCCTTGAATAAAGGGACTGCCATGCATGGGAGGTTGACAAAAACATATTGTGGAATTCAGATTCAGGAAATATCATTTTCTTTCACATCTGATAGTAATTGATATCCTTTGTTATACTTTCTTAAGGTAAAATGGTACAATAAAAACTGAAGAAAAGATTTTTTTTTAAGAAACATCTTTGCAGGCTGTGAATGTACTTTTATGTTAAACTTTTGCAGAACAAGGAAAAAGTTCAACAACCCATTTGCTCCTGGTATCGAAGTGGATTCAAAATTATTTGTTGTGTCACATGACTGCAAGCTGCTCATTAGTGGGGGGCACTGGGATAACAGTTTACAAGTGTACCATGTAGGCAAGGGACGTAGAATCAACCATATTTGCAGACATATAGGTATTCCTCTTTATGTAATTGCTGTAAATAACAATTATAATAATGAATAAGTCTACCTGCTGCAAACAAGGGCATATTTGAATGGTCTCTGTCAGTAAGTCCATCAGAAACAGTTTTTGTTTGCTATTTCCTTAAGGTTTGCAGAATTTTCCAGAGACTTCATATTATTATGTTCACCGCCATCGAAACAATACAACTGCACTGCTTAAGGTCAGAGTTTCAAGTGAAGGTCAAAGATTTGATTTTCCTGTCCTCTTCATAGCTTTTGAATGACCTAAAGTATTTTCATTACTTTGGCTCAGTGTTTGTCTCATCCAGAACATATGCACTATCCATGTTATAGCCAATTTGTGCTTAATTCAAGGTTACACCTGAAAGCCAAAATTTGTCTTTTTATAATTATTATGACAGCCTTAGGTAATGGTCATGAAGTCCATTCTTTTCATAGCCACTGTTTCAGTCTTATATATCCTACATTTCAGACATTGTGACATGTTTAGCCTTAGACTACTGTGGAAGTCATCTTATCACTGGATCAAGGGACACAACTTGTATGATTTGGCAAGTTCAGCATCAGGTATTTATTCTAATTGCCTCCCCTGTAGTTAATTGGTTCCTGGCTAGAAATTGAGCTTTTTTACCGACCATGGCACTTTAGGTGAGAAAGTTGGTAGGTTTTCTGGTTGAAACAGGCATCAAACCCAAGAAACAAACAAATATTTACATGAATCCTAACACTACCGGTACTTCATCTTTTAAGAATTAACTTGTCCACTATAGTGCTTAAACAGTACCTCTTTCTGTTAATGGCATTGCAAGGGGGAGAATTCTTAAACAATGCATAAATAGCAAGTTTTGACTCCATTTATTTGAACAAACATAACTAATTGAGAAATGTAATAAGTAAATAAGTAGAAACAACTGTTGACTGGTTATTATCATTTTGTGGAGGGATGTGGTAATGATCTCCATCTATCTGTCAGTGTGTGTGTCCGTCCATTCCACATTTTTGTCCGGTCTATTTCTCAGGAACCATGGATTACTATTTTATGAAACTGCATGGACTGCTTCACTATTGAGAGAATGTGCATAATATCAGCATGTTCTGGTTCAATGAATTTTCAAGGAGTTAATACCCTTTGATTACATTTTCATATACATTTGTGTCCCCACTATTTCTCAGCAGCCACTGGCTAGAATTCAACCAGTCTCCATGGGAAGCATTACTACAAAGAGGAGATGCTTATATCACAAGCATGTTCTGGTTAATTAAGGCCTATTCATATGGCCAACTTTCACACATAAACTTTGCCTCTACTGGGAGATTAGCCATGTCAACAAGACTTCTGTTTTTCAGGGAGGAGTCAGTGTAAATCTCTCCAATAAGCCGCTGCAGACTCTGTATGGCCATGACAATGAGGTCACAACGGTACATATATCATCAGAGCTGGATATGGCTGTATCAGCCAGTAAGGTAAGATACTGTCAACAACAGTACAATTATTGTCAGAGCTGGATATGGCCAATAGGATGAAATACTATCAGCCAGTAAGTTAAGATACTGTCATCAGCAGTGCATATGTAATCAGAGCTGGATATCTTTAGATTGGCAGCTACATCATTTATCAGTGGAGCGATCACGTGATCAAGAGGGTTGTATTCAAATTCACCCTTCTTCCTTTTGTAACACTTGATTGGTCTAAAAAGTAGGTCAAAACACAGCTTATCAGCAACACCAAAAAAAATGATTGAATTGAATTTGAAAATGGATGCATTATTCTAATTTTAGGATGGTACAGTAATGATTCATACTGTACGCAAAGGACATTACATGAGAACATTACGGCCCAGCCAGACACCAGGATATAATCTCAATATTCCAATGCTTGCAGTAGATGATATGGGACAGATTATTGTTTATTGTCATGAAACCTTGCCAATTGAACCCAAGGTAAGTAAAAATAGATACAATATATTTGTAAAGACTCCCTGTTTAGTGGCTTCACAACTTGATTGTGTAAGGGAGCATATTCTAGATGAGGACTGATTGATAGAGAATTATTTTTTGTTCATTTTGGAAAAAAGCAAACTTTTTGTAATTTCTTTGGTAAATGAGTTGCCTTTTATGTTTGTTGAATAATTTGAGCAGTTAAGGACCATCATCACCTTTGTGTTCCAGGTGATTGCCTCCCTTCATCTGTACTCTCTGAATGGAAAACACATATGTACTGAGCCTGTACAGCACCACCTTGGTCACATGATCATCAAGGGAGACAATCTGATTACAGGAGATGTTGGTGGCAATGTGGTAGTGTACGAGATATTTGGGTAAGAACCTTTAAAAGTATTTTTAGAATAGGCATAATATGCTAGGAAGCATTGTGTCTCCCATATACTGCTGGGCAGATTTCAACCAAATTTCACACAAGTGATCAGTCCTAAGACAAGCTGTGACTTTTGGTGGCAATTTCTGATTCAGATATTTTAGGCAGAGTTATTGTCCTTTATTTTTCTGATTTTATTATATTTGTCCTTTTACTCCTATACCATTGTTTGCATTGCAACCAAACCACACATAGTGATCACTACTATGTTTACATTTGCATATCATCCGCATGTTACAGTTGAATGACTTGAAGCAGAGTTATTGCCCTTGATTTGTCAAATGTTACTATGTCTTGGCTGTTTCTCCTATACAACAGAATGCATTTCAATCAAACTACACATAAGTGATGAGTACCATGTCTGTTCTGGTTCTTTGATATTTAGTTGAGTTGTTGCCCTTGATTCGTCAAATTTTACAATGTCTGCACAACTGACTGATTTTTAACCAAACTGCATATGAGTGATCAGTGTATGATCTCGTGTTGATCTTTTTAAGTGACCACACTGCTGACATTGCAGGGAAAAACTGGCTGAAAAGTGACTTGTGTAATGTGGTTTTTTAACCCAGTGTAAAGGTTTAAAGTTCTTGTTTTCAGTTTAAACCAGCTGACCACCTTACCATTGTATGTACCTATACACAGCTTGGCCTTAACCAATGGGAATAGCCATCTTCTAGCGGGACTCAGGGACGGAAAACTCATCATCATCGGGATAAAGTCGTGCTCGGAGGTACGATGACCTACAATAACAGAAATGTTTCCACAAACTGTGTAGAAATCTTCAGATACTTTGTCTCAGAAGTTGAAAAACAATGAAATTATCATTGCAGAACAAGAATGAAAATTTGGAAAGCCAATGTAACGGAAAAGTACTTACCCAAATAAGGAAATTACATGTATATCAAAGTTCAGGTATTTTGAGGCTGACTTTTGGACAAGTGTAGGGAACTTTTGCCAAACTGATTGATATTTCCTTCACCACCTCTGTTGTTAGTGATAAAGTTGTGAATTTGCTAAGAGAAGATGGTGGGGTGGGGGGGGGGGAGTTATGTAGTGTGGAAGTGAACGTTTTATTTGCCATGGAAACCAAAGTTGCTGTTTGACTTTCAACATTTCAGTTTGTTAGTGGAAGGGAGGAAAGGGTTTTGGAAAGAGCTAAGTGTTATGATGTAAGATGAACTGTTAGGCTTTCTGTGAGTCATACATCGTTGTTGCTTGGAAACATGCATTTACTGTGGCTGCTAAAACATTGAGGATGATGGTTTTGGCATAGTGTGGCTTAAGTGTATGATTATTGTTATTGTTGTTTGCAGAAAGGCGCAATGTGGAAAATTTAGTCAAAATATATGAACGTTATCCAAATGTAGATTTTTGCAGAAAATTTGGAGAATAAATGACTTTACCGCTGTAAAAAAAGATTTCAGGGGATAGTCATTGCCAAAAGTGTATGTTAAATATAGTAATACTTTCTGTAAGCACAACCTTAAAACATATCTTGTAAGTTGTTATATTAAGTCATTTAGCTAGAAATCAGACACATATCCAAGAAAAGTTTATATATTGTGTATTGAACCTTTACATTTTGGGAAAGTTTTAAATGAATTTGTATCTGTTTTATTTAAAGGTCCATTACTAACACCAAATTGAATTTTCTTTTAAATCTGGAATTGTAACGGGCGTCTTCTCAGAAGGAAAACTATGACATACTGCATCGAATGTGACCATATTGTGTTGAAAATTTGAGTTTAACAAAAGAATTAATGAATTATATTTTGCCTTTTCGAAAACGAAAGTAGGTTTTCCAGTTTTCAAATATCTTTGTAATTTTCCAGAATTCTCCCAGAAAGAGGCTGTAAATATGTTGTACATGAATAATCATACCTATTTTGAATTATAGTTGAAGAACTTAACTTACAATGATGTGCAAAGTATATCACTGATTTACAACATGCATTAAAGCGAAAGTAGGACAAAAAGACCACCCAGGTCAATCTAAGGAAATACAAAAACGTTCACTTGTTTCTCTGCAGCAGTATTATGACAAACAGGGAAATACTACATGGCTATTGTAAAGTTTTAGAAGCCAGTTTCAAGCTGTATTTCCCTGTTACAATTCCAGATTTAAAAGAAAATTCGATTTGGTGTTAGTAATGGACTTTTTTTAAGGCAATGGCAAGGTCCAAATTGGAAGTCAGAAGATCCCATTGTAAATTTTTAGGTAGAAAAGGGTAAATACTTCTACCACTTCCTTATCAGTACCATCTTAAACCTGGCACTGTTTTTTCACTCAAGTTGTCATTTGAGGTTACTTGCTGCAGTGCGGCTGTCAGTGTCATTCCTTTACAAGGCATGCCCTGCATTTATGTACAAATATTAGTTTATCTTAGCATGTTGTGTTAAGGGTGAGCTTCTATAATTGCTGGATGTCTGTCTGTCCATTTAATTATGTAGAAGAAAAAAACTTTAAAAACATTTTGGTTGGGCCATTCCCATTACATTGTATATGCATTTAAAAAAATTAACTTCTACTAAGAAAGTATTGGATAGATTTCCACAAGTGATGCTGTATCACATGTTGAATTCAACATTGTTTTTCAAAATTTGAAATTCAAGCGGGGTTGATTTTTTTTCAGAGGTACATTGTAACTCATGCTGGCAATGTAGACCCCTTGTGTCCCTTTTGTTGAGATAAGGCTTGGGCTGTATTTTAGATAATGAGATTCTCTTACATGTACAGGTCAGACAGCCTGCCACAATATCTTGCCTCATTATACCGAGAAATGTTTAAAATGGAATCTTCTGACTTCAAATGTGGGCAAGTCTATTTCTTTGAACAGGGGTGTTTTGCAGAATTGTAAAACAAAAGGCTAACAACTTATATACAGATCAGAGACATTGTATTTGTCGTCTGTTTTTTTGAGCAGAGAACATATTTGTCGTCTGTTTTAGAGCATAGCTCTTTGAAAATATATATCAATAGACCCTTGGTACAAAATGGGTTTTAGTAATTACAGAAAATTTGAATTTGTGTTTTAGTTTTTAAAACTTTCACATTATGTCGCTGAGATTAGATGAATGAGGAGTGTCAACTACTTGTATATGAAACCAGCATTCTATTTGTCTATGTTATGTACATATCATGTTGAGACTTGTGATTTCCCATTTTGTGATGATTTTTCTTACATGTTTAAGTTTTCATTACTCTATGTACATAGAAATTGTAATGTACACATTCTTGTTATGATGTTTGTTAATTTAAAATGGTAATTTATAGTTATATTCTGGTAGATAGTGGGAAAACATCTAAGTACATGTATGTGTACTGACAGTGTAGTACTTAATATGACTTGTAAAACACAAAATATAATGATACAATGATAGTGTGTGTATTTGAACTTGTATTACACACTGACTGTTTCTGGTGTTATAAGCTTGTTTTGTATTGGGGCCACTGATGGTATATATAGACAGTATTTATTCTAAAATTGATATAAGTCTGTGACAAGGATACTGATTACTTTTTCTACAAAACTCCATCCTTTTTTTCTGATTACGCCATTTGCAAAATTTCAAAGGGAGGTCATTCTAACTGACTTATATGAGGCCAATGCCCTGCTTGTTTTGTTCTCTACTAACTTTTACCCTGCTGGCAGTTAAAGTTTCTGCTGACCACTGCAGATCATGATCAGCCTGTACAAACTCTCAAGTCTGATCATGATCTACACTGTTTGCTACTCAGTATATTTTCATGATTGATTGATTGATTAATTGATTGATTGATTGATTTTTTCAGGTAAAAGGCAGGTAAAATACACATATATACAATTAAATTAAATACATATATAGCAACATTTTCAAACCGACAAATAATGACATGTATCACAGTATGTTTAAATTAACACATGATCTTGATATCTCAGATTAAGTTTCAGTGATCATCCCTGTGGACAATTGTTAATGGGTATAGCCACTTTTCCTGTTTCAGTGATCATCCCTGTGGACAATTGTTAATGGGTAGCCACTTTTCCTGTTTCAGTGATCATCCCTGTGGAAAATTGTTAATGGGTATAACCACTTTTCCTGTTTGCTCTCATTTTTCTAGGTGGTCATTTTTTTCAGGTGGGAAAATGGACATAGATGTACATTTTCGTGCTAGTATTCAAAAGTTGTATATGTCTAAAGAATCTTATTGCAGAAATTAGAATCGTGTTAATCGTTTATCAGAACTTGATCAGGAACAATTTTGAAAGAAATATGTTAATGTGATATTTGTGCATGTATTTATGTTACAATGTATTGTGCAATATATGATCAATTTTTGTGCTTAAGCTATATCCTTTGTGTAGCAGTGTTGCCTGGTGTTATCTGCTTACCAACCGACTTTATTCTTTTAGCCAAGAAAACCAGAAACACTCATTTTTTTGGCCATGTAGCAAACAGAGTGCTATTTATTGTTTTGTTTGTTTTTACCTTTACTGTGCATTCTTATTTACCTATTATCACTAATCAATATTCTGTATGTAACTGTTAAATTGATTTTTGGTGTTTAAATGTAAAGAGAAATAATTTATTATATTGCATTTATTAATGGCATAATAGTCAATGCTAGGTATAGACTTACACACAATCCCCTGCAGGAGGCATACCATAAATACTCGGCCAAAAGTCATAAATACTCACCCATAAGCCGGGGGATATGAGAAAGCAGGTGTCTTATGTGCACTCATAAATCAAGGTCAGATTTTAAGAGTGATTTCAAGTTCAACAGGATCATTTTTCAATATGGGCTTAGCTTTTGGAAGGCAGTTTGGGATTGTATTTGGTTGACTCATGACCGAGTAATTTACCATAATTTTTCTGCCTTCTTAAATCAAACTCTATGTCTGTGCAAAGTTGCAAACTGATCAAAAGTCTGTATTGTTCTCACTTTCAGTTGGTGCATTTCTCCGCACCACACCAGTCCTATGACTATGAAATGGTACTGTCTTAAATCAGAAAATGGACATGTCTAAAAATAAGCGGCATCAGACCACAGTTATTTGCCCTTGGTTGACCACAATACAGAAGCAGTTTTAGGAAAAATAGTGCCTTTGTTTTAGGCTTAATATTATTGAATTTTTGAATGAAAGAGACAAGATAAATGTCATTTTTGGTCAGGGTAGACCTGAAATAGTTGTTGAATGTGCATCTTGTTTCAGTTTTTATGTCAGAATCTTGTTTACATCAGTGATTTTGCATGGTTCCAGCCATTTTCAGGTATTATTCATACACATGAACTTTGACCTCAGATAGTGAAAAATAAAGGCAATCAACCCCTAGTTTTCTACTGCTGGATTTTTTTCTCTTGGATGGTATTATTCAGAACAGGTTAGATTTTTGGGTTTGGGATGTCAACAAAATTGCCACTTGGCATAATATAGAACAAATAGTAGAAATAACTGTGGTCTGAGGCCATATGCTTGGCAGGGTCAGAGTTAAAACTGTTGGAATTTGTCTTATTATGGGATTAATTGTTTATGAATATCTTGTATAGGATGATGATAAAGTAAAAACATTATTTTAACCTTTTTATTTAGATTAATGAAATAAAAGCCAGCTCCTTGTGGATTTGTTTTAGTTAATCTGAACCATGAACCGTTTGGTATTCCCTTTATACACCAGATATCTAAGCACTCAGACTTGTGGTTTCAGACAAAAAGGTTTTTTAAGATTTCCCTATATAACTCGATACAAAACTAGTGACCCTCAAGCGGGGCAAACTATGATTCTACTGGCAATTCGAACAAACTTTGTAGAGGTCCTCGAACAAACTTTGTAGAGGTCCACTAGACTAAGCTGTATACTAAATATCTAATCTCTAGGCCTTCTGGTTTTGGAGAAGATTTTAAAAGTCTTTTTTCTATTTTTGCTCTGGTGGCCATGTTGTTCAGTCAACTGGAACCATTTGAACAAATTTAAGAGAGCTTTCTGGTCAAATTTGATAGGAGCGGATCAGTGGTCCGGTGCTTGTAATACAGGGATAGCAAGTTCGATTTCCCGATCCATACCTAATGGTATTTCGGATGAAACCTAAAATCAGGGTCTGATGTATCGGTGTTGTACACCGGGCATTGCAAAGAACCAGGGGGTGTCTGTGGAATGGGAGGCATTCTGTATCTTTCGCTATCCCCTGAAACTAAAAATAACTGACCTCTTCTTGGGGCGTTGGTCTTTGAGATTACCCGTACCAAAGATAATGGTCTTTCGGATGAAACCTAAAATCGAGGTCCGATGTATCGATGCTGTACACCAGGCATTACAAAGAACCAGGGCGTGTCTGTGGAATGGGAGGCGTTCTGTATCTTAAGTTTTGCTATCCCCTGAAACCAAAAATAACTCTTCTTGGGGCGTTGGTCTTGGAGATTACCGGTACCAAAGATAAAGGATCAATATATATATAAAATACACTGAAATCTCCACTTGGGAGGGGCCAAATTGTGAAACAGCCAGTGTACAGTAAGCCATACGGAAGTTGCTGATCTGTACGCTGATGATCAGTTAGTTGTTGGCATGAATTGAGGCAACCACAGTCTAGATTTTGTATTGAAAGTTTATTCAAATTATCGTCTTTTTTGAAAGATATTTTTGGAGTGAGTGTACCAATTATTTATACTTTTACTGTGATCATCTTTGCTTCAAGTAATGTGTAGTAAAAAAAAAAATAGTTGCAATCGGCCTTTGTACTCAGTTTAATCACCGTCATATTGACGTAACAGCCAGAAAAAGTTGACTTTGTGTTCGCATATTTCATTGTGTCAGGGTCCGGACCCCGATTGTGTATATGGTTTCTGGTCTATAATTGTGCCGGCGTGAATGAAAAAATTATTTTGTTGACTCGTAGACTTCCTTGAATCGAGATTGAGTCACTTGATGCCGAAAAATGACTGTTTTGACGTGTCACTGTACTCTTAATTGCAATGAATTGTACACAATCCTGCGTTAGTTGTGCAAAAGTATAAAAAAGATCTGTGCGCTTAGTTGTCGAAATAATGTAATATTTCTGATAAATTTAGTGTTTAGCAAGTAGAAATTAATTTTATTTCTGTCATGGTTTCCATGTCGTTTCAAAAAGACTCTGTTGCAGTTTTTTAACACTTCAAGCAATTTTTCATGTATATTGGGCCTGTTCAATACAATTTAATGTACTAAGGTTTAGTAAAACAGTGCTAGGATTTCTCTGTAATTTTTTAACTCCAGATGCTACTTGCAATAGGACATTCTAATATAAAATGTTTAAAACTATTCTGTCCGATTGTGTTCTGTAACAGTAGCATGGAGTAAACATTTCTATTGAAATCCATATAGTAGGTTTTTTTTAACCAATCACGCGATTGATCCCAATGTGATTATACCGTTTTAATAGACCAGCATAATTTAAGTCATTTTATAAACGATTTATACTGTGTGAAATTTATGGTCAAAAAAGCATAAAACACAGTGGATTCTTTGAGCACATGTAGGAAATGAGTTATACCAGTATTTCTCTTACTGACAGGCATAATTGATAATATACCCAATGATAATGGGTGAATTTTATACTTTTGACTAGGATATTTTAGTCGAAACCCATGTGAGCAGTGGACTGGAACCATTTCATATTTAAAAAAATGAGTCATTGCAAGGATGCTACAGAGCAAGTTTGATGACCTTCCAACAAGTGGTTCATCCGGAGTTAATTCTATTTAAGAAAAAAGTGACTGTGTGCAGTGGACCAGGGCCATTTTCTATTTTTAGAAAGAGGTCAATGCAAGGATGCTAAGTTTGGTGACTTTACAACTGTTGGTTTTTTAAGACAAGAGGACCAAGATGGCTCTATATTGTTCACCTTGCTACCATTGGTTATAGTAAAGTTCCACTATTTAGACCACCTGACCTCGTTTTCAGAACAAACATTTTGAAACCAAATGGCCAGTTTTAAAGTTAATAAATCTCATTATTATATATATATATACTAATTTATTTATTCTCGATTGCAAAACAAGTTCTTACAACTTAGATTAATCGCTCTCGAGACTCATTCTAGATGGAATCAACCTCGAAGAGAGAGAGGCAATGTGGAATTTTTTGTGTCTTACCTAAGGACACTACCGACATGGCTATGGTAGGAATCGAACCCGGGGCCCTTCGATCCTGAGACGAACGCGCTACCACTGCGCCACGGCGGCTCATTATTATATAATTGAAGGAATAGATCTAGCAACAGCTGTCCCTAGTTAGTGACGAATGCCAAAACGATGTAATTATCACAGTCTGTGTCCTCTCCGTGTGCTCAACATAGTGCCATGTAATTTTAAAATCCTTCCATGCATGACAAAGTTAACAGTCTGGACATGAATGTGTGCATATATACAGGATTCCATTACCTTTAAACTCTACGTATGACCTCGACATTGAGGTAGGGACGTGGGTCTTGCACGTGACACGTTGTCTTGATGTGCTTAAAATCCTTCAATGCATGACAAAGTTACAGCCCAGACATGAAAATGTAAGGACGGACGCATGGACTGAAAGACAGATGAAGGGACAGTGCAATTTTAGTATATCAACCATTAGGGGCAAGAATCTCTTATCAGACCAATCAAACAGCTGGCTGATACAACATGTTACAAACGTGATTATTAGCCGCCATTTTTCCGTCAAGCATTTCAAAATGCGTCCGTTGACGGACATGCAATATTAGGTATTTTCTATGTAAGAAAGAGTATTTCTTTGAAATAAACAAGTTGTATCGTGATGGTCACACTGTAAATCGTGTTTACGGGGTTATTTTGTAAATTCTAAGAGTTTAATTATTCTTCATACGTTTTAAAATGATCTTAATAAAACGTTTTATTTTAAGAAATAAAGCAAGAAGACTGACGTTTTTTTCAGAGACCAATTTAAAAGGGTTCTCAAAGATTTATCCTGCTGAAATAAACTCAGACTTTAATAGTGTTTCCTGTCACTACGTTTTAACGCCCTGTTTCAACAGTATTTCGGTTATTTACAACTTGAGCAACCATCGTTTCAGGGAATGACGTGTACTGTACATCTACGAAACTGCCAACTTCTTCAAATAATGGAAGACATGGAAGGTAGTTAAACACGCACCCATGATTCTAAATTAAGGATATGTTTAATGATAACAAGTAAGACTGTTACCAATCAACCATGGAGGAGATCGCTGTTAAAAATGAAATACATGCCCTGTCAAATGTATATATGAGCTGCTCTCTGCCCCTCGTGGCGTGCACGTCGCAGAGCAGGCACTGGGTCTCGACTTTTGCTTGACTTAGGTCTTGTAACTGTCGGGGCCCTGGCTAACGACGAGGGAGCGACCCTGACAAGAGCCGTTTGTCTTAACCGCACGATGTTGTGTAGAACTCCACCAGATGCAGGGACGGCGATGCAGAGAAGAACTTCAAGAACCCCGTGTGCCGGGTGGTAGGGGATCCACACTCTTCAACTCCAGGACGGCGATGGCGGTGACTTGCTAAGACCTCCTTACAGTGACTGTTCTGGGGGTAGGCACGAGAGTCCTTTTTAGGACTTTCTACCTTCGGCTGCGCTTCAGACTAAGCCCTTGTCAGGGCTATTTCGGACTCTATAAAATCTATCTTTGCCAGTGGAACTGGGGAGAAGGAAATGAGTGGTTAGCTAACATGTGCACTGGACAGCTTTCGCGGGCTGGGGCTGGCTCACGCTTGCTGGCTCACGCTTAGGCTACTGGTCGCATCAAATGTGGAGCTATCTTGGACTAGGTGGATGCTTGAAGCCGACTAGTTTTGACTGAGAGTATCTACCGTTATGGCCAAGGTACTGGTTTGAGTTGGTGCATGGTTGCAGTCGACTAGTTTTGACTGTGGACGCTAATTCGAGCTAGGTTTCTGGTATGGGCAGACGCACAGTCAAATAGATGTGGGTCTAGCCTGTCTCTCGAACAGTGTCGTCGAAGGATTCTCCGTAGAGAGGGGGTGTTTGGTATTTGTTGCTCTCTTGTGAACCTGGAATACAACACTGTGCAGGAATGTGCGATCACTCGGCTGTACGGCCCGTAGTGAGGCATCGCGCATTTTGGCTGAGAGACCACAGAAATGCTTTGTGTGTGATGTGGCTGTGGTTTGGGTTAGAGCAAACCAATACTGCAGAGCACTGTACGGCAGACCACTCATGGATATCTCACCAGGAAAACTGACCTTTATTGACTGGAAATTGCAGTCAGGTAAATTTTCTCCTATTCCGGACTCAAAAATTGCATGAACAGGAGAACATGCCGGGTCGCACCGATTATACCTCGAACGAGGTTGGTGGACCTAATAAGCACAATTAAGAAAGAAAGAAAGAGTGTCAAACGTATCTTATTAAAACGTGCCTGTGTGTGTGTGTGTGTGTGTGTGTGTGTGTGTGTGTGTGTGTGTACATATATTTGAAAGGCTTTGGCCGATGCATCTGGTTGTTTGGGGACTTGCACATCATAAAATTTAAGTGATAATATAAGCCATGCTCGGTCATAGTGTTTACGACCGGTAGCGAGAGTAAATAACTTCAATTATTCAGTCAGTCAGATGCATCTGGTACATTTGATTTAAAAAGTAATTGTGACAAATAAATGATGCTATAGCTGGACATACAGTTGTTTGTCATTTTAGAAAATAACAGCAACAACAAAAACAAACAATAGCCAATAATAAACTTTAAAAATATTTGATTTTCATGTCTGGAGGCATAATTCAGAAGTCTTTTTTATTATTGCATCAAAATGATAAAAATGTATATGCTTAAAAATGCTTTACTGTATATAATCGGGTTTGTTTTAGTTATATAAGTGTCACATTGTTTCAAACATAATATCCCATAGCACGACCCGGTTCACAGAACCGCATATAAAATTAAGTCTCCCACGAAATACAAATCAGTAACCATGGTCACACAGCTACTTTTACTGATGACACATGTTTAATGCTTATCGATATCGAATCTTTAAGAGTTTTTCAATTAAGGCCTAAAAAGAATAAATGTTTGTTTCAGGTTTCATGCCCCAAAAAATTAGGGTAGGTAGGTAGGGAATTTTTTATTTTTCAATTTTTTTTTCTCAAACAAACCAAATTCAACATATATTTTAAGATTGAATTATTAACACGCAAAAAATGTTCAAGGGTCGGGGAAAAAAAAAAATAGGGTAGGTTGGGAAACCTGAAACAAACATATTTTTTTACGCCTAAAGTATTTGATAATTATTGCACAGCGGACATAATAATGGTACCTAAAATATGTGAAAACTGATTTATGGTGCTAATTAAAATAACATTTCAATTTCATGACAATACAAATGATTGCAGCGCATCTGCAAATAACTAGCCTTAACCTGTTAACAGAATGCCGCACACGTTTTGGATACTAGTAATCCTTTAAACCTAAATTCACACAAAGTAAACTTTTTTTTTTTTATAAAATTATTTTTGAAATCAGGACAGTTAAATATTATCAACTATATAAATAAAACAAATGATTTCAGACTTAGTTCAATAGAGATCTGTATAAGCATGAGCATTTCCTGTGTTTGTCAGACTTCGCAGGAGTAGTGCCCCTTGATTTCGGTGGGAGTGGTTATGACTATCCTGGCGTAAGGTCAATTAACACAAACTTGTGTCAACACATCGGTTTCGTCACCTAATCGACTGTACACAATACAAGTACTTCTTCATTATCGATATCACGTGTCAGCCTGTATTGACCATGTAGATACTAGGTTGATATTTTATGGACCTCGTAGTTTTTTTTCCAGAATTTTAATTCAACGGGAGTTTTTAGTTTTTTTTGCGAGATTCGCCGGGTTAGGGTCTAAATAACGGGAGAACCCAGCGAATATCGGGAAAACGGCATGTATGCAAACCCTACAACTAAATAACCTCCAAAACATGAGTAATAGAATCCTTGGAAGTATTAAAACTTAACCTAAAGTTTCAGCTATGCATTCCCAGTCATTATCAATACAATCAGCGGTTTAAAATATGCTGCAGTACCCTAAACCATTCAATAATCTATGTAGAGTTGTTGTTGTACAATTATAATAATGGATGGATGCAGTTTATTACAGAAAGCCTCTATATTGATTGTGGTAAATTGAGGCACTTTCGCCATAGGTTCTTCTTTGAAATTGTATTTATGTATCATTTTACGTTCATTGAACACATAATCTATGTTTAGAGAATATAATCTACTAGATGTAGGGAGAGCCCCTTTAAACACAGATTCTTAGTCTAGTATGATTTATTGTTGGTATTTCAATCTCATTTAAAATATTTTTAACTTGAAATGCCCAGTTATTTCCGTTATATGATATATTATTATTAGGATCTTGTTTAAGCACATTATTCATGCGTTTTAATTGGAATGTATTATCTAGTTTTAATATCTTTAACCAGTATCTAATTATTATGATTTTACGCTGGATCTTCATGGGATGTCTTCCCAGTTCACCGTAAAGACCGTCAAGATTAGTTGATTTTCTTACGATAAGAACTTTCCTAAGAAATTTACAGTGTATTAATTCTATGTTTTTGCCTCCGTTATAGCCAATAATTTCTGCTTCATAGTTGAGTATTGATCCTACTAAGCTATCAAACAATTTACATTTTATAGAGATAGACATTTCTAATTGATTAAATAAGATAAACAAATTATGTAATGAATATAACGCATGCTGAGCAAGTTTCTTTTGTGTTCGATACCAATGTCCGTTTTTAAACAAATTTATACCCAGATATTTAAAGAATTTGATATTTTCTAGTTTAATGTTATTTTGTGTAATAGTGTATGTTGTATGTCGTCCTCATTTGAAGATAATGGTTTTCGTTTTATTAGTGTTAATTAAAAAAAATATAGAGATCATTAAGCATTGATTGATGTGCTTCCGGTTCATGTGCAAACAACACAGTCGTCCGCATATAGTATTAAGAATATCTTAATCTTATTTATAGTGAACAAACCGTTTATATCATCATTAATATTGTTTAAAAGATCGTTTACAAAGAATAAAAATAAAGACTTGAGCTCGGGTCTCCTTGTTTGGTACCAATTGTGTCACTTAATTTATTAAGAGTTCGCTCTTAATAGAAAGCACTTTAGCTCCGACCACAGTTCATGTCGGTGGCTACCGCTCGCTCCCTTTGGGTTTCTTAATTGTTAAATTTGACTTAATAAACACTTACTTATACGAAGAAAACGAACATGAAGACAATATATAACTAAAATAAGAGATTTTGAATGATATGAACACTGTCAGAAATAAACAAGCATTTAATGTTCTACTCTTGATTTTTAATGACCATGAAAGTTCAGTTTTAAACCTTATGCCAGTTTGTAGATATTTTATAAAGAAATCTTTAGCGAAAATATTTACAAAATTTCTGCCAACTGATAAAGTAGCCTCTGTGATAAACATTTATTTGCAATTATTTATGATTACATGACAATACGCTCATGTAAACACTTTGTGCTCACGTTAGCTTCAAACTATATATTACAAGAACCCATCAGTACAGTTTCATCTACGGACCGTACAGTAGTTTTGTTTTAGTTGTGTTACGCACCGTACAGTAATTATGCATATACGAACCGTACAGGGAAAGAAACGTTCAACAGATGTACACGGACCGTACAGAGCATATTTCGTGTAAGTGTGTTATGCCCATTTCCTGCATAGGTATGAACATTAATTTTGTTCTTTAAGATAACAACAAAATCTACCGAGGAGTGGTTATCGGTTATTTATCCATCAAAGCATGAACTTTGCTGAGTAATACACATATGACCTCTCGCTTCACTTCGGAGTACCGACATTTGATTCACTTTTATCACAGATATTAAGAAAAGTAGACATTGTTTAAGGGGATCACTGCTGAAATTCAAAATAACAAGACATTTCATTGGCACTGGTTTTTTATGGAGACTACATAACATATTGCAAAATTTATTTCTTGAAAAAAAGTGATGGGTCAATGACTTAACTTTTTTGCAATATTAATCTTTAGTGATACACTATCAGATCAAGATGTTAAATGCAGAATAAGCTAGAATTTTGGTATTGTAAACGTTTATGTATGTAATGTATTTTTCAGAGTAGGTATCAATTTTTAATCTTTTCTAATGTAGTATGTCATACTTAAGGATGGTAATATATATCTTTTAATCCACCAATTCTGATGAGCATAACATATGTTACAAACAGGTTATAGTACATATAATCAAATACATATGGTAACATTTGTAAATTGAGTAACATGCATAAACATGGTACACTTCAAATATTACAGAACATATAAATTACAAGAGTTTCATGAATACGTCGATAGTATAAATGAATATATTAGCGAAAGTTAAATCGAAAGCATATATTCTACATTATACAACCGAATCAAAATTCATTAAGAAAGAACATAATCTTAAGTCTAGTTTCGAAACGAAAGTACTAGAACAAAGAAGATGTGTTTCAATTCATCAACAACACACATGTACAATAAAAATTGCCAAATTGAAGGAGGCATCCATGTATATTGGCATTTATGTAACATAAACGACGGTCTATTGGCTTTAGTACGATGCTACATTAAACAAGTAAGCATAGTCTATAGGCAAATGCTGGTTGATAAACCCGTTCATTGAGCACAACACGGATACTTGTATAAGTTTATCACTTGATCCGAGGGCGACATATCAATAAAAGATTGATAACCTTCATATCCCCACTTATCAATTAAACAATCCCACAATTTAGCTCTCTCAGAATCCTTTATTTGGGCAAAAGCCACTAGGTGTTCAACAATGTTTTCACATACTCTTTTTGCAGTTGGAGCATTCCGTAGTGTATTTTCTAGACACTTGACGTGAAACTATTTTCATAAGTTGCCTACACATGTATATAAGTTTATGATTTTGCCTTGCAACATTCCAAAGTAGACAAGACTTTGAATTCTTGGAGAACATGGTATTCAAGAAACTATATTGCTCAGTTAGTCTATTTAATATTAGTGTTCGCTCCCGAGACAATACACATTTTCTAAGTAAATCCTTCCAAGCATATTTTGATGGAAAAATGCCGTCAGCGGCATAACTGTCTAAAATATACTTCAACTCATATTTTTGCAATATGCGATAAATGTCCGGTAAAAATCCGTGTGACTGTTTGTCGCCATTTAAAAAGTGGAAAAGTCTTTTTATTGAAAAATCCTTTTGCGAGGTATTTATTCGGCAGTCTACAAAGCTGACCTAAGAATTGTAGTTTTTTATGGTCAATTATTGTCTCAATAGAATTTGCACCAATCGACAATAGAGTGAGATCAGTTGAGGTACATGGATGGAATGATTGAATATTCTTAAGGCAAAATCTATGGGATTGTTCTAGGCGTTGAATGTCGGAGCCAGTGAGAGTGGACCAAAGTTCGCATCCGTACAAAGACTTCGGAATGACGATGGAACTATAGATCACCATAGAAGAGATTGGGTTTAAGCAAATGGGACTGATTCCACTGTTCACAATGCTAAGATATGTCCCACGTAGTTTATTGCAAGAGTCCTCAACGATATCTTTCGTCGAGAGAAATGAGTCTGATTTAATGCCAAGATGAACATAATTGGTTACTTCGTTAATCACTTCATTACCAAGTTTGAAAGCCCTGTTATTGTCTATTTTAAAGTGCTCATTGAAAGAAATAATTCCACTTTAGACGCATTGTACTCATACCTCCATTTCTTGGAATATCTGTGGCAAATATCAGCATAGTGTTAAGACCCGAAATTGAAAGAGACACCAAGGTCATATCATCTGCTACTGTTGGAGCACTTATGTTGTTATTGTACACACTTATGCCACAGTTGCTGTTTTCTAGTAAATTTATCAATTCATTTATATACAGTAAATATAGGATCGGGGAACTTTTTCCTCCCTGCCTTGTGCCACGAAGTACGGGGAACCAATCAGAATAAACGCCTTTTATATCGAACACAACTGGTCATATTTTTGATACATAGCACGGAACGCTAAGAAAGTTGTAGTGTCAATATTTGTATCAAATAGTAATTTATGAAATAAACCATATGCCAGACAGTATCAAAAGCTTTACGCCCGTCTAAAAATGACACATATAATTTTGAGCCATACTCTCTAGCGTAAAATATACTTTCTCTTAAAATGAATGACGTCATTAAGCACGAGAGACCGTCCTGAAATCCACCTTTGTTGAATATTGATGGTAGAGAGAATATCATCTTTTTGATCGTGCAATAAGAACAGATTCATATGTTTTAAGACCTACTGGAACTAGGGTAATAGCCCGGTGATTGTCCGGATCGTCTTTTTCTTTTTATTACCTCCTTTTATGAAGAGTAATAATCACACCACGCTTGAGACTGTCTGGTACATGCGTTGAGCGTAACATTCTAGTGTAAATATTTGCCAATGCAGGGGAAACAACACTTTTAGCGTACTTATAATGTTCATAAGTAACGTTATCATGCCCCGCAGCTTTACCTTTAGGAAACGAGCCTATGATTTCACTAATTAGTTCAGGCGTTACAACCGCAGACTGGTCGGGAACTAAATTAGGTAACGTATCATGTAGGCGTTGCGATATCTCTGTCTTAAAGACATTGTCATAGTCATTGTCATCTATATTCGCATACATCTCTTTGAAGTAGCCATGCCAACCATGTGTTATTCTTACTTTGTCTCTGACCAACGTACCGTTGAATTTAATACCGGAATTGGCAGAAGATCTACTAGGTTTTCGGCGCCTATTCGTATTTTTCCAGAAGGTCACGGGGTCAACCTCTGCAGTGCGATCAACTTCCGCGTTTTCCTCAGCCATGTGCTCCGCAACACGACGTCGATGAGTGCGCCGAAATTCACGTTTGGCGTTCTTATATTCGGTGTAAGCCGACCACTCGTGACCACGCGGCCGTCCTTGTCTACACCACTCTTCTCGGAGTTTTGACATTTCACTATGACAGTGCTTAAGTGGGTCGTTCCAATATGGTTTCAAGTAAGAAACGGGGCGTCGCTTTTGGTAAAGTCGCATTTGCGCCGTCCACAAGACAGCGTACTACTATTTCATGGTCACGATCAATAGATGCTGGGTCGAGATCAAAATCATTACATGTAATTTCTTGTAAAAGATCACTATTTGATAACAAAGTGTTATTATACAAATCAATTTGTTCAGGTGTGCATTTCGCCCAGTTTATCAAATCACCGCCTCTAGTAAAATCTTCTTGACCATTTCCGAGAAACTGAACATTTATGGTGCATAGAACTGGTCTATGGGTGGACACATTCAAACAATTGTCATCAAGTATTTCACAGCGCCGACATCCTCAGTAAGCTCAATGGGTAAACAAATAAAATCTATCAAAGTTCGATTTTTGCCGTCATATGAAACAAACGTAGTATTTGCACCAGTACAAATATCTGTGCAATTAATCGGCAAAAAGTTAGTATCTGCAAAAAAATTACACAATAACTTGTCCCGTGTACGATCGCTGTTGACCTCAAACTTCGAATTAAAATCCCCGAGATACAAGACTGTCCCCGAACTACTATATGTATACCATATATCATAGAGTTTGTTTATATATTCTCTAAAGAACTTTACCGAGTGGTTGACGCATGGTAAATATACTTGGAAAATGTACATATACTGGTTTTCAGACACTTGAAATTGAACCCCAACTATTCTATCATCTTCTATACATAAAGGAGATACATACTCATCATAACGTTTATGCCACTTAAAGCAACACCTCCTTTACCCGTTTTTCTTAGAGCTGGAAAAGAGTGGTCTTTATCACGACTGCATGTACCTGGTAGTCTGAGTTCAGGGAATGTAAAAAGTGAACTTATGTGGGTACAAGAAGTGTTCTGAAATTCCACGAAGTCTATGCTATGTTTCGATAATGATTCACACAAATACGCCGAGCTAGACATAATACCCGACGTGTTCCACGTTAAAAGGTTAAGGGTACTCATAAGAAATACCAGGTGATATATTATGATATGATGAAAAACACCCATTATCGTTTTATAAATGTTAATATATCTAGTCATAGTAATTGTCAACATGTTCATCGTGATTGTGTTGCTGAGATGGGAAATGTTTGTCCGTATTTGAATTGGAACCAGCGTTATGCGGAAGTCGATTAGTGCGCATGCGCGGAGGTAGTTCCTGAGAGTTTCTTTCATTACGACCGTGACGTCGGCGTTGCATAGAAGCAGAAGATTGCCATGGCGTACACTTAACACCCCGGGGCCGAAATAGTCCTGCATTATCATATCAGTAGTATCGTCAGCTTTTAAGTTCATCTGTATGATGACTCGATCAGGAGAGCGGACTGTCGGAGTCTTGCGTATATATGTTACGCTAAAACCTTGGCTCTGAACATACTCAGATATCTCACTGAGCGAAACAATATTTGAGTAGCCATGAATACAATATCGCTTGGGTTTATCACGTGATTTCACGGTAAAACCGTCGGAATGTGAATCTGTTACTAAGACAGGAATGTGGCGTCCTTCGTCGAGTGAGCAGTCGGCATTTTCGAAATCCTGTTGTCGATTTTCAACTTTTCATGCTTATCGGGTGACGATGTTCGTGCCGTCACGCGACTCATATTATTTTGTGCCGGCGACGTATGCAGATTGTCATTGTTAACGGTATTAACCGACGGCGACCAACTTCTTTGTGGAGGCGTACCATTTACGAACTGCGCATGCATACGGTCACTATAAATCGGAATATTAACGCTTTCATTGCGGTTAACGTCACTATTACAATCCTCATTCCCAGTGTGATCATGCGCATTGACAGTGACCGTAGGGGTGACATTATCAGAGGGATTCATATTAAGTCTCTGTGCAATCAATATACCATTCGAGTCGAGGAAGTTTTTCTAAATTCACAACGCGTTCGGCTAGCATGATGTGGTTGTGGACCAACGGTTGTAGAAGCATTTGTATATTGTGGGACGCTTTAACTTCCATATTAGATAAACAATCGGTCAGTAATTGTCTCCCTTGCACTATATCATTCTTTAAAGTATCTAACTGCCGATGCACTAATACGATTTCATCCGCCCTAAGTTTTTCATTAGCATGAATAGTTTGTTTTAATGCCAAGAACTTCCGCCTGTATTGTGGAGATTGTGTCTTTTAACATATTCACATCAGACGCAGTTGGGCCAATATGGGCATTATTGTCAAAATATGAATTGCGCAACGGTGTGGGTGGAGGTTTGGGTTTACCTTTTGCTAAGCAAGTCTTGAATAGCATTGAAAGGTTCACCTTCCAATACAGACACCAGTTTGTAAATGTCATTTGCTAATTTAACTGGCACGGTATCACCCCTACGTGTAGCCACCCTACGTTTCATTTCAGCTTGCAAATCAAAGGGAAAGTCATCTTTGCTTTTAATGCCTCAAAGCATAACTGTCTTAGACCATCTAAGTCTGATTCTGAGTGAGAGTATTCCCTAAGAATTCTAGCTACGAACACACCTTCAGGTAAGTCTCTATACCATACAATGAGTCTGTTATATTCCTCAGCAAACCTGTCTTGTTGATCACTTTCGGTGCCGACCGCGACATCGTCGTCGAAATCGGGTTGCGTCACAGGGACGACGGGTGGTTCACTGTTAACCGGCACTTTCACCTCGGTATTGTGGTCTATGGTTACAGGTTCGAACTCATGATATGTGCGTGTTGACGTTGCTGAGTCGTCAAGCATCGTAGTAGCATCGCCTGTAACGGGACAAGCATGGGGGCGTAACATGGTTTAAGCAATCATAGCTAGTGTCCAAAAGTACATCAACATTTTGACTATATCCAGATATAATGAATTGGTGACAATCTGAGGTTTCGTGTGAGCATGGATTCTGGGCCATGTAAAGTGAGTATCTGTACTGCCAAATGTAATCGGGGTATGTACATCACAATCATCACTTGCCGGGCTCGAGAAACAAAAGGTTACCTTAGGCACAGTCACATTGGTAGTGACTGTGCACTGCTTGACATCGCCTTGTATATCATTCATCGTGGTGGTTACCATTGTACATGTAGATTCTAGTTCTCTTTTCTGTCCGTTAACGATCGGTGCTGCAACCCTGGTCAGGTTTGTTCTGAAATATCAGATATCACAGACCGGCACGAGCACGTAAACTACGCCGCCAGCGTCTGTTTGATTGCTGTAGACCGGCACGAGCACGTATTCTTACGCCGCCAGCGTCTACAGGAAAGTCAGTTCAACAAGATTTAGCGAGATTAATAAAGTCGAAATAATGTCAAAATATGGTCGTGATAAATCCAGTATGCACGTGTTCCTACAGTGGACCGGCACGAGCACGTTGTTTAGTAAACGCCGCCTAGCATCCACTATGCAGAACCATATATGATACGCCCGATGTGCGCTTTTCTCATGCGTGACGATCGTTGTGTCCGGAGTTGTTTAAGCAGTTCACTTTTTCTCTATATTTTGCCTACAGTTTGATTAAAAGCTTTGTTTTAGAATGCAAAAATAATAAACGGGGGTCAATGTGCATATAAGAAAGAAATTCAATAAAAACGGACAGAAATGTTTTCTTTAGATTTCGACGGGCTAGGTCTGTAATACAGAAAAGTAAAAAGAACTTTTTATTACTGTATTTTATATCCCAACAATTGTTCTTGTAATAAAGTTTGACTTAAGTAAATATCTTTAATAGTTTTAGAGAAATGAATATTTTTGTACCCCTACCCCCATTTTGGCATTTGGCAAAATATGTCAATTCAGTCACAAAATGTGAGGTCAAATTTAAAAAAAAAATGTCAATTTTTTTGGCACTAAAATATTCCTATTATGCCTAACTTTACTAGAATACTACATAATTGTTTTTCCAGTTAAATCATCATTTTTGAAATATAACAAATGTTAATTTCCGGAAGTGCAAAACCCAAAAACCTCACCAGTGACTCCCCTTAATAAAACGGCTAAAGCCAAGAATTGCAAAATCATTTTTCTATCGGTCTGTGTAAGACTTTTATTTCTGAAATTCGATCTCAACTAGTTACGAGGGAAAAAGTAAGACACCTACTTTTCACATCCACTCTCGTCCGCCATCTTGGAAATTTCGAATAAATGTTAACCGTCTCGGTTACACCGAAGTGAAATTACTTATTTGTTTAATGTATCTTGGGAATAAGAGATTACTCATTGAAAGTAACTGAGTTGAGAGAGCTTTTTTTTCTTTGCTATTTTAGTGTTTACTGTGTATGTAAATGTATTATTAGGCTATACATTTGTTATATGCTGTTTTATGCCAATAAAGTTATGTTATGTTATGTTTACATAAGTCATAGTCATTTACCAGGGTTTTTGTTCGAGTTTTACAGTTCTATTTATATGTAAAGAAAATACATAATTATATTATTATAGACAATTAATTTTATATGGAAATTATAATTGACGACATTTATAAGTGCTAAATATAAGGAAACAGAACTTTCCTAATGTCTTTAGTGTTCTATTCCTAGAAAGTCGTTTTCTACGATGAAATTTATCCTGGAAAGTCTATGTTGTTTGGGCCAGGATAATGATTTGGTTGTCTGTGAAATATGTTTCAGTATAATTATTCTTCAGAACTTCAAGTATTATTGTTATTTCTTAGTATCATTGTAAAGTACGGACAACTTTTGAAGTAATGAAAGCAATGTTGGAGAAGTAATATCTATTCTTATCAGCATGCTAATCATTTTATTTTTCCTGTTCAAATTCAATAGGTTTATCCTGGAAACTTTATTTCCAGGGTATTTGGCAATGATAGTGTATATCAATCAATCAATCAATCAATCAATCAATAAATCAATAAATCAATAAATCAATAAATCAATCAATCAATCAATCAATCAATCAATCGGTCAATCGGTCAGTCGGTCAATCGGTCAATCAATCAACGGTCAATCGGTCAATCAATCGGTCAATCCATCAATCGGTCAATCAATCATTCAATCAATTACTTTTATTTCTATTTTTTGTTTTAATTGTGTCCATTTCAGTATGGCTGACTTTGACAAACTATTCGATCGGTGGAGAGGAAGAAATTAAGGACTTCCTGTCACAGAAAAGGCCATTTTGTCCAAACTGTGGTCCGTAAGTGTGGGGGCGCAAAATATCAGCGCTTTTCAAGTTTATTTAGACATTAGCAACAAACACACCATCTAGGAAGCCTAGCTATATCTGCCCATGTTGCCAGCACAAGTTTTGGAGGCAAGATTACGCATGTAGCTACTTGTTTGCTTTTTAAAGTGTTTTGTAGGCTTAGCCTACAAAATTATATACCGGAGCAAGTGTATTTATTTTTCAATTTTGGTTTTGATCGCCCGATTGAGACTTTCCAAAATATTCTTGTAAACCAAAAAGCAAGTTATATGTTAGCAATAAAAAAATCTGAAAGTGTTCTCCTTTCAGATAGGTCATGTTCTCTATTACAGATAGAGCACAGTCTAAGCTCCGTCTCCACACAAAGTTCAAATTATCAGTAATACAGTACAGTGTTTTCCTATACAAATATGCAGTAGCCATGATACAAAACAATAAAATTCTTGAACCCTAGATTGACTTCTTTATATCATACTGTATAAAATACATGTATATGTAAATATTCCTGTGTTGTAAAGCAAAGAGAAGCTGGATCAATAAAAGGTGAATAAAATCTGGGTCCTAATATATATTGACCCTACTATATAGTAATCATATTTATCAAAGTATTTATCCATTTCTATAATGCAATTTTTAAGTTACCGTATACGATGTTTTTACCTTATTATTAGCTGGCTACGCCAGGGTGAGCTTTTCTGATTGATGCTTGTCCGTCGTCCGTCAACATTTTGATTCAAATGACATCTCCTCTGAAACCTCTAGGCCAATGTTGATAAAACTATGCAGGAATGTTCCTTGCATGAAGCTCTACCAAAAATTGTTCAAAGAATTCCATTCCATGCAGAACTCTGGTTGCTATGGCAAAAAAAAGGAAAAACTTTTAAAATCTTCTTCTCTGAAACCACAAGGCCTAGAGCTAAGATATTTGGCATGTAGCATTGTCTAGTGGACCTCTACCAAGATTGTTCAAATTATGACCCCCGGGTCAAAATTGACTCCGCGGGGGTGGTCACTTAGTTTTGCATAGGCTTATATAGGAAAAACTTTAAAAATCTTCTTCCCGAAACCACAAGGCCTTAAGCTTAGATATTTGGCATGTAGCATTGGCTAGTGGGCCTCTACCAAGATTGTTCAAATTATGCCCCCCGGATCAAAATTGACCCCGCACGGGGGTCTTTTAGTTTTGCATAGGCTTATATAGGAAAAACTTTAAAAATCTTTTTCTCTGAAACCACATGGCATAGAGCTTAGATATTTGGCATGTAGCATTTGCTAGTGGACCTCTACCAGGATTGTTCAAATTATGACCCCCGGATCAAAATTGACCCCGCACGGTGGGAGGGGGGTCACTTAGTTTTCCATAGGCTTATGTAGGAAAAACTTTAAAAATCTTCTTCTCTGAAACCACAAGGCCTAGAGCTTAGATATTTGGCATGTAGCATTGGCTAGTGAACCTCTACCAAGATTGTTCAAATTATGACCCCCGGGTCAAAATTGACCCCGCACAGTGGTCACTTATTTTTACAAAGGCTTATATAGGAAAAACTTTAAATATCTTTTTCTCTGAAACCACAAGGTCTAGAGCTTAGATATTTGGCATGTAGCATTGCCTAGTAGACCTCTTCAAAGTTTGTTCAAATTATGCCCCTGGGGTCAAAGTTGACCTTGCCCGGGTGGGTCACTTGTTTTACAAAGGCGTATATAGGAAAAGCTATTTGGTATAAAAACATTATCTAGTGATCTTCCACCAGGCAAGTGGACTTGTACCAAGGTGAGCGATATAGGGCCATCTTGGCCCTCTTGTTTTGTTAATAGCCGGTTAAAAGGCTCCTGGAGTGTTTATGTTGATTTGTTACTATTTTTGCCGACTAAAATGTATTGTATCATGGAAGTATAGTTGTGAATACTTCCGTAAAGGTACATGTGTGTAGTGTTCCGAAGTGATTGTCCGAAACGTCAATGGTCCGAAGTGGGTTGTTACGGTTGGTGATAAAAGCCTGACCAGACCAGACCAGACCAGACCAACGGAAACCGCCGATTTAATGATACGGACCGTACCGAAAATTTCCGTAAATATGACTAAAACAAGTACGAATGTTTATATTTTATTTCGTTATAATCATCATATGGATAGCAACAGTTTATATTTTATTTAAAATAGAACAAGACAAATTTTGATGCAAAACAACAAAGGGCGTGCCCATTTTTTTAAAAAAAAATTAAAAAAAAACCAAAAAATATAAAAAAAAAAAAAAAAACCCCAAAAAAAAAAAAAACAAAAAAAAAAAAAAAAAAAAAAAAAAAAAAAAAAAAAAAAAAAAAAAAAAAAAAAAAAAAAAAAAAAAAAAAAAAAAAAAAAAAAAAACACCCCCCCCAAAAAAAAAAAAAAACCCCCCAAAAAAAAAAAAAACCCCCCCCCCAAAAAAATATTTCCCCCCCCAACCAAACCCCCCCCATTTTTTTTTTTTTTTTTTTTTTTTTTTTTTTTTTTTTTTATTATTTTTTATATTCCCCCCCACCCCCCCTAAATAAATAAAAAATTATTTTTTTTTTTTTTATATCTTCCTTTTTTTTTTTTTTTTTTTTTTTTTTTTTTTTTTTTTTTTTTTTTTTTTTAAAAAAAAAAAAAAATTAATAAAAAAATAAAAAAAAAAAAAAAAAAAAAAAAAAAAATTTTTTTTTTTTTTTTTTTATTTTTTCATAAAACCCCCAAAAAAAAAAAAAAAAAAAAAAAACAAACCAATAAAATAAAAAAAAAAAAAAAAAATATAAAAAAAAAAAAAAAAAATTTATAAATAATTATTTAAAAATAATTAATTTATTTTTTTTTTTTTTTTTTTTTTTTTTTTTTTTTTTTTTTTTTTTTTTTTTTTTTTTTTTTTTTTTTTTTTTATATTTTTTTTTTTTTATTTTTTTTTTTTCCCCCCCCCCCCACCCCAACCCAAAACAAAAAAAAAAAAAATAAAAAAATATTATTTTTTTTCTCCCCCCCCCAACAACACTACATGCATAAAGTAGAACGAAAATATTTAAAAAAAAAAAACAAATTATACAGTATCATATGTAATAGAAAATATAAATAAAGTTTGACTCTTTATTAGCTAAAATATAATGACAGTAGCTACAGGTATATAACACCGTACAATAACTACCTGACACCAATAATATTTGGATTATTAATAATCATTGCGAGTAAGTATTGACATGACCACGGACCTATATAGGTCCGTGACATGACACTCTTAAACTTAGCTAATGTTTACGGACGTTTTCGTTAATTTACGCAATAACTACATTGAGTTACAAAAATACGAACCGTTAGAATGTAATGAACCGATGTTGTAGTAATTGGTAAGGTTTCTGACTTGCATTCTTGATAGCGTAAGTTCGAATTCGGGGATGGAATATTTGTAATAATATTTTAATGTTATGACACCTGTCGTATTTTTCTTTGCTAATCATATCATTGTAACACTTTGTTAACTTTCTTGTATTTTTAATATACATGTTTCGTTTCCCTTCATTACAATACGTATAGATCTGTACAAAGAGTTTAAATAACAATTAAAGTGTTAATCCATTCGAACTCACTCGCTGTACCCGTGGTGCTGCCTATACATTTCCATTTTTACTCGGCAATTGGGTATGCAGATCATTATTTATATCATATGATATTTGGTTTCTTGGAGAGGTAAATGGAGATTTCCCGCCTACATATATTTATATTACCCGAGCCGTTAACTAGTAAGATAGAACATGGCAAACATATGGCGCGAACTCACAGCTCCAAAGATTGACAGACAAACATGTTATCCACTCAGCTATTCGTGAATGGGATGAAATCAATGTAGAATTCCAATTAAGCTATATATTGCTGCATATATTAAAGTAAATGGAAATTGAAAGTAAAGGTTTCTATTACCTCTACCTTTTCTACCGTTCGCATTTACAGAAAAAACTATAGAAATAGCTATTACAGTATAGAAACAATTTCTAATACATCGTATTCCTAAGACCATTTCATAAGACAAAATATAGTGAACAGTGCTGCGGACAAAATACAAGGATCACAAAGACAAAATCATTTATCACAAACAGGATAAAATTAATTAAAGACATTTGATTATGCGTAAAGAATAGGTACATGTTACAAACATGTATAAGAATATATAAAAAAATGGCTGTATTTTCTTTAAGCATACGCGTCGAAAAATAAAAGTCATATTTTATGTACATATGCACATTAGTCAGTTGCAACAACGAGCAATAGATATTTACAGAACATTGATGAAACGGGACCAATGACTTTACTATATTAAATATAGTAAAGTCATTGGGCCCGTTTCATCAATGTTCTATAAATTTTAATATAGTAAAGTCATTTGGCCCGTTTCATCAATGTTCTATAAATATCTATTATAGTATATTTACATTGTTTTAAAATGAATGAGTGAGTGAATGTACGATTTGGTTTTTGAGACATTGCGTCCGTGTTAATTAATGCAACATACACAATTGTGTACATGCAACTAACAGAAAACTTAAAAAAATAACGCATTTTAACTGAATAAAAGGTATGGGCTCAAGATAACGTCCCTTTTTCAGACCTAAGTGTGACATTGACGGTCATTGCATTTGGAAGATACAGAACGGAAACGAAATCAAGAGGAATGTGTATTTGCATCAACAAGATTCCTGACAAGTCTGTGATATAATGTTAGCCAAACCCGTAATCATTTTGTTGTTTTTTTTTCATTCGGACGTTGATATATCCTATAATAAATTATCAAAAATCTGCCACTTGCTACTTGCCACAAGTTTGCTACTTGCCACTTGCTACGACATACGGTAACGTGCACGCCGGACTTCAAATGTGCGTCATTACATTGCGTGACCACGCTAAGTAGGCTTTGTGCCAAACCCACACCAGTTGAAGGGTTTCTCTATTTTCTTTTAAGTGTATTTATATTTATAGTTCTAGAACAAATGTTTCTATTTTAGTCAATAAATTTTTGGCCATTTGCTACTCACTACTTGCCCCTTACCATGTGCCACTTGCTACTTGCCATTTGCTACTTCCACTTGCTACTTACAAACAAACTTTTTTTTGAAATTTTGAAAACATTGAACTTGTGTGGGTTTTGCTTTTTGTGATAATAAGTAAGCCATCGCATTTACAATTTAATCTTTCATATTTTGATTATATTTCCGTTGAAACATGTTAAATAAAAGTGGCAAGTAGCAATTTGAATGTGGCAAGTGACATGTCCCAATACGCATTCCACAGTTTACACATTCCGGACACACAACGCATACGAAAACCATTGGAAACAATGAGTTAGAACTGGTTAAACTTTCACCATACTATCTCGGAATTTAAATCAAAGTTAAAATTGAAGTCATTTTCATCTTATTATTTAAGAGAAGTCGGACATACATAAGTTCTCGGAAACGCCTTGTCGTAAAATTACTACATGTATTTCTATTAAAATATCTATTATTTATTATTATTATTATTATATCAAAATTATATAGCACTCTTTTCATATTATAAATATGTTCAAAAGTGCTTTACAATAAAAAAAATAAAAAAATACAGTTAGCATAGATAAGAATATTACATTCTAAAAAACACAAACCTTAAAAACACTAGCTTTAGGATACACCAGGGGGTGTTGAACTTATACCGATTGTGACTTCCTTATAAAAGGAAGTATAGGCAAGCTGCATATCATTTTAAAGCTTATGAAATTTCCTTTTCAACTATGTAAGGGCTTTTTTATTATTATTTTGTATATTTACGCAAATGCAGATTTTGTGTTTTTCTAAAATGTAATTCAACTCTTCCATTATTCAACTTTGGTGGTTAAATTTTCCTGCCAGGTATCTACATGGTATGATTTACAAAAGGGTATCTTGGATTTAATTTATTTCAAAAAAAGTTAGAGTAAGATCAAAGTTTTGTACTGGCATATTATGTACCACCTACACCAAAAGGGTCATAAAGTTTGAATGGAACCTTTTATCAAAATTCTGAGATACATTTTTTAAGTTCATACATCAAACAGTCCCCTGTCAAGTTTTGTGCAATTTGGTTCAGAATTGATGGATTTGAATCATTTAGAACATTGTCTACAAATCTGTGATTGCACTTCTGGAAAATGAAGAAAAATGGAATCTGAATGAAACCTCCCATTTACACCCATAAAATATAAAAGTACTTCCCTCTCCTTAACACTGACCAAGCTAAAGAGCTAATGGTACTACATTTTGTTAAAACCGAGTTAATTTCTATGAATATTAATGAGATTTTAACAAAAAATCTTGGTAATCTACCAGTGCTGGACACCTCAGTTTGAATAGCTTAATAAGCATTAAATGTAGCAATAAAGTCAATCACCTGGCAAGCTATAAAATGGCCATTATGTTGTAAAGGTTATTCTGTGAGGGGCATTACCATTATCGTGGCAATAAATTACATCAGCATGGATTTAGAAGTACAGCTAAAAGAGAAAATGTCTGTAATGGGATAAGTACCAAACGTTTTAATAATACAATATAAAGCTTAGTACATTAAATATTTAATATTTTATAAGAACTTAATAATTGGCAAGCAATGTTAGGTTTTATTAAAAAAATCTAGCAATATAACTAATAAATCAATAATGCTGAAAATTGTCAAAATTTAATGTTTGTATCGCTACAATATGACAATACTAGCTGAAAAAAAAACACCTTCAGAGATACATACATGTACACGTGATACATTTTGTACCAGGTGGTACTGCCTACTAAAGTGCACACTCTGCAGGCATAAATTAATAGCTGATAAAAAGATTGAACAGAATGTTTGTCAATGACATGTTAATAGAAAATATTAGTATCAAACTATGTGTATGCTTCAATCAATGCCCCCCTTTTAAATAATACTTGCTGGCTGTTTTTTGATGTTTTTATCGTGATCATATAATAATACATTTAGAGTTGTTTCTAATTTAAAGTTATCTTCTGGTGCCAGATCAATTAGTAGAGAGAGTGACAGATGTTTTTAATTCATGTACTATGATTCTACATATGTACGGGCCAATATATGACATTCTACATGTTTGGAAGGGCAGAGTGAAAGTTACCAATGGGATATTAATTAGCTTGATCTAGCAAATTACACAAAACATGCTTGTGAGAGATTCAAAGTTCTAATTGGAAACACTCACATACCATTTTCATAAATTCAGTTATCTTTTATAGCAGGTATAAGTTACTAATAACTATTTATTATGTTGATAAGTCCTGCAAGTTTCCAACTGACCTCACTAAGACAGGTCAAATCATTGTTATTACCTGGAACTAATTTAATTGGAAACTTTCACTCACAACATATCCCCTTGGCCTTGAGAAAACTAATGACCTTCTCAGGCAGATGTTAGATCAAACAGAGCACTTATTTACTGCTACACTAGAATAATGCAGATAAAACACATATTTCTAAATTACTTAGAAAAATAGTTTTTATCGTGATGATAGAAAATACTAAAGGCATTTAGATTATGTTAAAACAAAAAAAATGACCAAAAATGATATATGGATCCCCTGGTGTATCCTTAAGTTAAAGTCAGCCTGAAACAGTTATCAAGATAAAAGTCACACGGAAAATGTAAAAAAGGAGCATAAAATCCTATTGTATATAGGAGAGATAAAAAAATAAAGAAGTAACTGTACTTGATTAAAAAACGTCATGTACCTGTTTAAACCTGAAGTTCAGTTTGCATAATAGTTTAAAAAAAGATTGGGTTTCAACTGTTTCTTAAAAATGTTCAAAGACTGAGCACTTTGGACTTGAGCTAGGGAGAGCATTCCATAAGCTCGGTGCAGCATGGCTAAAGCTCCGGTTACCAAATGTAACAGTTCTGGTCCGTGGGACCACTAATGTCAATGCACTGCTGGAACGAAGGTCTCTAGTTGGCCTGTATACATCCAACAGCTCTTTAATATACTGAGGGCACTGATCATGAAGTGCTTTGTACGTATAAACTAGGATTTTGTAGATAATCTGTTGACACACAGGTAACCAATGGAGTTCCTTCAGCACTGGTGTTATATGGTCATAGCGTGAAGTTTTTGTGATGATTCATGCAGCAGTATTTTGAACTCGCTGAAGTTTACTCAAAGAAGATTTTGAGATACCAACAAGAAGAGTTAAAATTGTCCAATTTCGAGGTTACTAAGAACTTGACCAAAGTCTTCGTAGCATCAGTTGTGAGAAATTTACGTATGCGACCAATGTTTCGCAACTGGAAATAGGAAGATCTGCAGGCACTGTTTACATGTTTTTCCAAGTCCATGTGTGGAGTGAAGAAAGCACCAAGATTCCTGATAGAGTCCGACGAGCTTATTGAGGATTCTCCAACCATGACTGAAACATTCTCAACATGCTTGAGATTGTGCTTTGAGGAGAACAACATTACTTCCGTCTTGTCAGCGTTTAGTTTTAACATGTTGCCATTCATCCAGGCAATAATTTCAGTCAGACATTTTCTTATATTCTATCGATACCGTACAACTTTTATAGGATGCATATTGACAAAGTACACTAAATTGTGCTTCGAGTAATGACAATTATACAGCACCTTTTTAATTATTACAAACATTAGTATTTTACCTTTTGGTCTGTCTTTTATCTTATATAAAAGGGTCATCTACAAAGTGATATCGCTCTTCGAAAAATGGCAAACTGCTATTTCTTTAATTTGTTAGAAATATTATTGGTTACATGATTAATATTTTATTTGGGATCCCCTTTCATCCTTAGTAGAAAACGAAGTGCAATTAATTGTTCTCTTATTGCAGTCTTATTTGATCTGTTTTTTATCTTGTATAAAAGGGTCATCTACAAAGTGATATCGCTCTTCGAGAAATGGCAAACTGCTATTTCTTTGATTTGTTAGAAATATTATTGGTTACATGATTAATATTTTACTTTGGGATCCCCTTTCATCTTTAGTAGAAAACGAAGTTAATTGTTCTCTTATTGCAGTCTTATTTGTGTGAAAAATAATATATAGTTTACCTGTCGCGAAAAGAAAACTAATTATCTTTAATTGCTATAGCAGTAATTAATGCGTCGGTACTTTTCGATTTAGTCCTTTTATTTATTACATTTGAAGATAAAATGCTCTATAAATTTAACCCAAACAATGCCTAAAATCGGACAATTTTATTATCAAAACAATACAAATAACCCTATGTATCCTCTGGAAACACAATGCTTACAACAACGTTTTTTTCATTCGTCATTATTTTAGTTAAATTTCCGGAAATTTCCGGTACTGTCCGTATCTTTAAATCGGCTGTTTCCATTGGTCTGGTCTGGCTTTATCACCAACAGGTTGTTACCGTCAAAATTACCTCCCTTAATTTTAAAACCACCATTCTGCAGTGAGATGAGTTTCAACGAAGTTGGACACTTATTGGTATGTATTAGTGCTGAGTATCAATATTCTAGCATAAAATGTGCTGTTTTTGCTCATTTTGCCGGTGTTTTAACAGGAGAAAAAACGTGTGTTAACGGGGAGATTCACGCGCCGTTATAACCCGTTTTCATTTATGCGCAGTACAGGGCCGTTGTAAACAATGGACCTGTCCCCCAAGTCTTACATCATGTACGGCGTCAACAGTGCCGGGCTTAAAAACCACTGATGACGTCATAAATCTGACGTAAACAACACGGACGTTGTCCCGCACATTTTTGAACGTCGTACCAGTAAGAGCGTTTCGTTTTTATTTTAATGATTTTTTTATGTTATTTATGCTAGAATAGCGTTAACGCACGTTTTTTCGTGAAATAACACCTGCAGAAACCCTCGGGATATGTTGGTGCCCGCACCCTAGCGGGCTCGGGCACCAACCATCCCTCGGGATTCTGCAGATGTTATAACACGAAAAAACGTGCGTTAACCCTACAAAAATGATCGATACGATATTCGTATTGATACAAAATGACAGATATTCGATATATCATATGATGTTTTCCACGAATGAAAAAAATGTAAACTAAGGAGAAACATCGGGTATGACTAAACACCGAACATGACTCATGAGTCCTGTTGGCCAAGGTCTTTCAAATAGTATGGTCCGGAAACAAGAGTAATACGATAAATAACTTGCCTCGGATCACGTGACAAACATCCGGGTACCCGCCATTTTGGAAAAAGAAAGAAATTATTGATACTTTATATCTACGTATATCTCGATATTTTACCAATCAATTTGACCAACAAAGTGATCCTTAATACAATATATGCATTCCCTTATCATTACATAATATTATATTTTACCGATGTTTCGTTTTAGGTGGATTTACGCATTGGAAAGTTGACCTCATACGAACGGGTTTTTTCATAAATGACCAAAAGCCGAAAACCGACCTAATTTTAGCGCTTCTTTCCTACTTGCATGGTGTTCATGGGATTGATGTAACATCTTTTTCTCATAGATTTAAGTCTAATGTACGTCTGTTATGTCTTAGATTTTCGTATTTCACCCGTATTTTAATTTTCTGGGACGGTTAGATCCGTTTCAAATCTAAAAATGGCGTCAGTGGTAATTTTTTTTCGCGATACGGTGATATTTTGTGCACAGGTTTTCACTATATATTTAGGGTCAAATGATGGAAAATTGCTAATTAAAATGTAAATTAAGAGTTATTTTTGAACGGATATGAATTAGATTTTCGTTTTTTTTATTTTATAACATAATAACGTACAGTTTTGTAAGACCAGTATCGCGAGTCAAATTACCATCCATCGCTAAAACGCGCAAGACGGAATAGCATGGACCGTGTTTAACTCGCGTTAAAGATAATAGTTAATTATATATAGAGGTTTTAATTTCACAGTTTTACAGAAAATTTCATCAGCTTTCCAATTATACCATTTTTTAAATTAAATGTGGTATTTAAATGACACAATGACGGGCAGTTTTGCAAACAACTATCGGACAAATACCAGTTTACTCGCTCGGCGTGATAAATGCACGGCGTGATAAACGCTTCCAGGTAAAAATCGATAACCGAGACAAGATTATCAGTACGATAAGACATTTATAGAGGGCGTTTCCGGACCATACTATTTGAAAGACCTTGTGTTGGCGAACATGAGGGGTAAATACCGAACATGAGTTATAATTTTTTTATTGAGGTGAATTACTAAATTTTCATTTATTAAATTGATTATTAATACAAATATACATGCGCATACCAAAAAGATAGTATATGCAAGCACATTAAAGCTTTTAATTCATACAATTCAATACAAAAACGCTTTGCCTTCAGGACTCCTGTTCGTGAACATAAATGGAAAATACTGAACATGAGTGTTTATTAATTTACTGTAGTAAATTATTATAGTATTTTTCTTAAAATTAATTATATAGAGGATAATTGTTGGTTTCGGTGTAAGATCACGTTATAATTTCACCGAGTGGGCACCAAAACTTAAAGTAGTGAAAATAACAACTTTTGGGTGTTCAGGCCATCCTTAAAAAATTGTTTGTTTGCCCTAACGCGACCGACTGATGAAAATCCTCCTGACTGACTTTTTTTTTTTTGATCTTAAAGCCAAAATTATTTTTTTTTTGTCGTCGAGAAAAACCGTTCCGTTTTTTGTCATTTTCCATCTTTCCGGTATTTCTTTTCTGTAGTTCTTTCGTAAGTAATACCAATCAGTTATTCTTGACTGTGCTTGACAGTACGGGTACGCTGAAGCTCACCCCGTAGGGAAATGAAATCTGACACGCTTGCATTTCAGTATTTCATGAGAAATGAATGAAAAGAATAAATAATTTTATTAAGAAGACTTTAATCTTTTAATTTGTCAAATTTGAACATCAAATTCTTTCTATTTAACGTAAAGCACTACGAAAGTTTCGAGCAGGTTAGAATTTTCACATATTGGTAGCCATCTTGTCGATTTGATAATTATCACGTGACCATTCCCACGAACCTTTGGAAACGGATCTCTGTGGGAAATCACCGAAGATTCCGATTGCAGTCGTGGTCGGGGACAGTTTATTTATTTACATGACCATGTGCGTTTTGGCGCAAACACTTTCAGGGTATGTAATGCGTCGAAGATAAAGTAATTTTGTTTTCATATTAAAAAACATAGTGGTAAATGCTATTTCATATAATTTACACTCGTCCTTTATATCATCTAAACACTAATCAAAAGGAAATATCAAGCGTTCTGAACTACATGAAAAATAAGAGCGATTGCTCGCGAGAGCAGGTATTTGGAAAGTCCGTTGTAAATGTAAACACATTAACACAATGATGTTTGAAAAATCGATGTTTTTGTTGTCAACATCAGTTTTAGAAATTGTAATTGGTTTGAAAATATGAATTAATAAACATATGACCTAAACAGTCCATAATTTCCTACTCAAGGTACATTCGATGAAAATTTGCATGCTCTGTTACTCTGGTAAGGATTTGTAGTAGGGCTGATCCAAAGCTCTAAAGCCGCACCTGACGAAAAACAAAATACAAAAATTGCAGCATTTAGAGTTTTGGAAGCCAGAACTAAATGTTAAACCTGGCAATGTCAGATGAAAACATTCCACTCAATTTGATATTATTTGACACTGAACATTTTGTAAGTTTTCGCAATTAAATTAAATTTTTACAGTGCTACAAATTAATTTTCCTATGTTGAAGACAGATAAGATGTTTATTTTCAAATTTTATAGTTGTTTTATGTGATCCTGTTCCTAACCTGGCCACTGTCAGGTCCAAATACAAGGCTCACTCAGACACTGAGTTGTTTGACATTCCATAGCTTGATAACTTCTTCAAATTTATAATTTGAATGATTTTACAACACTATTAAAGCACTCTTCTGGAATGAGCCTTGTTAAGCACTTTGGGAGCCTGGCTAATGGCTAAAATGATAATGTGCAAACCACCACCCATGCAGATATGTTACAAAGCAGGTTAATAGCATTCATACAACAGAAGAAATAGAGAAATATTAAGACAAGAAAGGTGCAAATATTAAGTGTACAATATGTGCTATTAATCTAAGATACAACATACATGTCAACATATGTACCGAGTTAATACAACATCTATAAAACATCTGAAAATCAAAAAAAAAAGAATAATAAAAAAAAAAGACCTACCTGCCTACCCACTGAAAAAATTCTGGGTCGCGTTAGGGCAAACAAACAATTTTTTAAGGATGGCCTAACAAGTGAAATTAACGTGATATTACACTAATACCAACGATTTTTCTGTTTATTTTATGGTTAAAACTCTATTTTTATTGAGTTTGTTTCTATAAATCGTCGAAAATCGCGGGAAACGTCATCAGAAAACATAGCACAAATGACGTCATTTTAATGACGTCATCATCGCATGGTCTCCAGCATTAATAACGCTCGGTTTACTTTTTGACGTAAATCCGGGCTAAAGATAGCAAAAACAGTGAAAATATAAATGGTAATCCACTGTTTCAAAACTGCGGATTATCACTTATTTCACTGAGAAAACTCTATAATTCACTGGAAAACATTAAATTAATATACAATTATACTTACACATACCAAAAAGATATTATATTCAAGCAAATTAAAGCTTTTATTCATACAATTTTAAAAATCATGGCCTGACTCATGTTCGTGATTAAAGAATGAGAAATACCGAACATGAGTGTTTATTAATTTTTAGAAGTAAATTATTAAGATTTTATTCTTAAAACTGATTGTTAATACAAAAATACATGTACATACAAAAATGAAGTTGTAATTCACTAGGGCTGTAACGAATACACTAAGGGGCAAATACGATATGTATCACGAATACAGGGTGACGAATACGAATATTTATTCATGAATATGAATACTATACTAAAATCATTTAACAAGTGAACATTATATGGCTTTTGCCAACAATATATTACAGTCTGCTGACTAGATAATAGTACTTTCTTGGTACTCAAATCACTGTGAAATAATACTGTTCAAACATAAAAAACACTGAGTAAACATGTACATGTAACTTGAAGAGCTCTGGGTTCAGATAACTATAGAACTGTTTAATAAAAAATGACTAGACAGGACTATAGAGTAAAGAGGATCTACGATTTCAACGGTTTCCTCGATGCTAGACATGTTGTTGATGTAGACGGTTTTTGGATGTCGTAAAATGGGAATTCCCATTTGTTGAAATCAAATTTTAATTGAATGTGAAATTTAAATGAATTCAATCAGTTTAAAACCCAGAAAGTTATGAAAATCATTTATTCAATTGTAAACCAACATCAAATATCGGCCCGACGACTTATTAAATAAATGTTGTGAAAATATCTGTCAACTGTTGTGGGTGGGGTACAGCTGGTGGGGTATTACGTCGAAATAGTGCAAAATGCGCTCTGAAACGGAAGCATTTTCAGTAGATTTCATCTGTTTTAGGTAGATTCAAATGATTTTAGTTTAAATCATGCAATTTTTATCTATATTCATAAATATTCGGTTTGGCACATAGCGAATAACGAATACAATTCGGACAAAACTGTATTCGACTAAATCCAATATTCAAATGTATCGTTACAGCCCTAGTATTCACCCACATTAAAGCTTTTATTCATACAATTTCAAAACGCGAGGCCTGACTCATGTCCGTGAAAACATGAATGGAAAATAATGAACATACCGAGTGTTGATTAATTTACTGTAGTAATTAAATGATTAAAATATTTTTCTTAAAATAAATTATAAATACAGTTATACCTACGCATACCAAAAAGATATTATATTCACGCACATTAAAGCTTTTATTCATACAATTTCAAAACGCGTGGTCTGACTCATGTTTGTGAAAACAGGAATGGAAAATACCTAACATGAGTGTTTATTAATTTTTAGAAGTAATATTGTTATTCTTAAATGATTGTTAATAAAAAATAATTTTACATAAAAAAAAAAATTTTTTTTACTTATTTTATTTTTTTTTTTTTTTATTTTTTATAAACATTTTTTTTTTTTTTTTTTTTAAAAAAAAAAAAAAAAAAAAAACCAACATGACGGTTTTTTTTAGAAGTAATTATTTAGATTCTATTCTTAAAACTGAGTTTTAATACATGTACATACAAAAAAAGAAGTTCTATTCACACAAATTAAAATTTTTATTCATACAATTTCAAAACGCGTGGCCTGACTCATGTTCGTAAAATAATGAATGAGAAATACCGAACATGAGTGTTTATTCATTTTTAGAAGTAGATTATTAAGATTGTATTCTTAAAACTGATTGTTAATACAAAAATACATGTACATACAAAAAAGAAATTGTATTCAAGCACATTAAAGCTTTAGTTTATAAAAATTCAAGAAGCATATTAATTTGTTAACCAATTTTCAACAGCGAAAATGAGGTATTAAAAACAACAAAAAGTATCAAGTATCAAGTAATAAACTGAAAACATATGTTGCAATACTGAGCATGTAAAAATGAAATGAATATGTAACAATATAAATCATATTGACAGCAAACCTACCACACAGAAGTCAACATAACCTTTTAAATGAGCAAATGCAATTTATTCTTTAATTATAAAAAATACCAATACCTGCAAAAACAGCATCAAACGCTATACCGTTCTGAACTATTTCTAATCAAAGTAAACCGTCATGGCATTTGTTTCTCAATCAAGAAGGTGATAACATGTTCGGTCTACTTTAAAGACCCCGGCACGCTGGACAAGTGTCTGATTAATAATCCAATTAGCACTAACAATTCCACAGGGTAATTGGATTAAACAAAATACTTATACTTTCTATGGTACTTTTCATGCTTCAAGAATGGAAACTTTGGCATTGTTTTTTTTTAATATAATATTATAGTGTGTATTGAACAATTCTCATTCGGTATCAAATCATTGTTTGTACATGTTTTATAATTTTTCATGTCACAATTCATGTATCTGTTCGCAAATCATGAATATACAGTAACATCATGTACGCTTGCTCCGTTTTTATGTTTTAATCATACTCCTGTTCGGTGTTTTCATCTTCGTCCACGAACATGAATCGCACGAATACTTGTATATGTGGTAAAATATTATAGTAGCACTCTAATGAACATGAAACAGATGCGATTCACGGGTTTTGAAATTGTATAAACTAAAGTTTTAATTTTCTGGAACATAATACATTGTATATGTTTGGTATAAACATATATGTTTGTATTTATAATCAATTTTAAGAAATTTCTAAAAATAATTCTCTACAATAAAGTAATAAACATTCATGTTCGGTATTTTCCATTCATGTTTTCATGAACATGAGTCAGGCCACGCGATTTGAAATTGTATGAATAAAAGCTTTAATGTGCTTGAATATAATATCTTTTTGGTGTGCACATGTATTTTTGTATTTATAATCCATTTTAGAATAAAAATTTAAAGGTCCAATACTAAGGAAAGTGAAAATTCAAATATACTTTAAAAAACACAGAAATAAGTTATTTTTAATAAAAAATGAAAGTTGGTATGTAGAAATTCTAAATAAACCACAGTACATGTACAATTATTTTTCTATGCATTATGAAGAAAGTTAAAAAGACCTGGGTGGTCATTTTGTCAAATCACTGAAATTTCAACATAATACACATACTTTTCTTTGTGTTCCAAACACTTTCTGTAAATTTTAACCTGACAAGCTTAGTAGTGGACCTTTAATATTTTTCAACAACAAATTAATAAACTCTCATGTTCGGTATTTTCCATTCATGTTCACGAACATGAGTCAGGACATGCGTTTTGATATTGTATGAATTAAAGGCTTTAATGTGCTTGAATATAATATTTTTTTGGTGTGCACACGTATTTTTGTATTAATAATCCATTTTAAGAATGAAAATTTAAAATTTTTCTATAACAAATTAATAACATTCATGTTTGGTATTTTCCATTCATGTTCACGAACATGTCAGGACACGCGTTTTGATATTGTATGAATTAAAGGCTTTAATGTGCTTGAATATAATATCTTTTTGGTGTGCACACGTATTTTTAGCTCGACTTTTCTATGAAAAGGGGAGCTATCCTACTCGCCCCGGCGTCGGTGTCGGCGTTGGCGTCACACCTTGGTTAAGTTTTTCATACCACCCCACTTTATTTCAAAAGTATTAGAGGTATGGCTTTGAAACTTACCATACTTGTTTACCATCATAACCTCCATCTACGACAAGAGTACATAAGTCTGTCAAGGTTTTTGACAGAATTATGGCCCTTTTTTTACTTAGAAAGTGTATTGAGCTTGGTTAAGTTTTTCGTACCACCTCACTTTATTTCAAAACCATTGGAGGTATTGCTTTGAAACTAACCATACTTGTTTACCATCACGACCTTCATCACGACAAGAGGACATAACTCTGTCAAGGTTTTTGACAGAATTACCCCTTGCCCCTTTTCCTTTAGAAAATACATTGAATATGGGTAAAATCCACTTTTGCCTTAACCCTTTGAGATATTGCTTTGAAACTTTTTAATGCTATTTCACATCTTACCCCCATCTGTACGCAAGAGAAGGTAACTCTGTCAGGGATTTGTTTTAAAATTAAGGCCTTTTATCGACTTAGAATCTTGGTTAGTTTTTCGTACCAGTCCACTTTTTGACTGAACTGTTTGAGATATTAATTTGAAAGTTGGAATACTTGTTTACCATCATGTTCCCAAACATGGGCAGGAGAAGGTAATTCTGTCAAGGATTTTTTTGAATTATGGCCCTTTTTGACTTAGAAACTCAGTTGAAATTTTCATTCTTGTCCACTTGTTAACTTAACCATTTGAGATATTACTTTGAAAGTTGGGTCTTATGTACCATCGTAAGACCTATCTGTAAGCAAAAGAAGATAACTCTGTGAAAAATTTTCTTGATTTGTCTTAGAAATTCCTAGTTAAAGTCTTGTGTGCCCTTAACTGTCAAAGTTTTGTTTTATTGGCAAGCACTAAAAAAATGGCACGCGTCCATGAAGTTTGTTGTATTTATAATACATTTTAAGAATAAACATTTAATATTTTTCTACAGTAAATTAATATAATATCTTTTTGGTGTGCACACATATTTTAGTGTTTCTAATCAGCTTTAACATTAAAAACATAATATTTCACTTCAATTAAAAAATTATACCTCATGTTCGGTATTTAGTCATACCGAGAAACAGCCAACAGTTTTGCTCTTGTGTTGAAAATTAACAGTTAAGAAACTGGTTTTCAACAGTTCAATTATATTTACCCTGAAGGGCAGCTTTCTTTATATAATAATTATTTTTATATAAAAAAAAATATGCATGTGAATTTTGAACGGGTGGAATTAAGGACATAATTTTCATTGCAAACCAGGCCTTGACACTAACTTTACTGAGTGGTGTCCCTGAGGGATCCCTACTGGTAAAATTTGGTGTCCCTCACCAAAACTTGGGATTTCACCATTTTGAGAGAAATTTTTTTTTGTCAAACATCAGTTTGTTCAGTAGGCTTTGCAACTCAAGGGTTATTGACTCTAAAGCCAAAATCAAAGTTTCAAGCGTAAATGGTCGTATCATATACTCAAGGCTATCATATTATATTTTTCAGTTTGTGTCCTGCAGCTTTGCAGTTGTATTTTGAATTTTCTATAATTCTTTTAGCTAGCTGCTCATCCCTTTTCTAGGCTCCATCAGCCCATAAGTACGTTTCCCCTAGCCTAATGAATTTGGCATTTCAGTGTGACCCCTTTCACAGATCTGATATTTTATAACTGTCACACCTCTACCCCTAATTTTAATGTGCTCGAACCGGCAGGCCTCGTGTAACTAACATCATATTAGACCGTCATTTTGAACTGACGTACACCAGGCGTCGTTTCTAAAGCGCTACCGCTACAGCGAGGCAGTACGGTATTACTAATATTAGCTGGGACACTGTTCTGAGGCGTCTGCGTCATTGTGTTCGGCCTGTCAGACCAAGACGAGCTTACGTTGGTAATGTGCTCGTACGACGTCATCGCGTTGCTCGTTTGAACCGTTTCTCCTGACCTCAACTCAATCGAGCATATTTGGGATCTTCTTGGTCAGAGAGTTCGGTCAAGACATGTCGTCAAAAATTTGCAGGAGCTACAAAATGCTCTGCAGATCGAATGGAACAACTTTCCTGCACACGTCGTACAGCGTTAGTGGTTACGTCAATTCCATGAGACGTCCTAGTGTACAGGTTATCCGACAAACTGGTGGTCATACCTCGTACTAATCAAATAATCACAGCAAAAACCATTAGGAGAGCTGTAAAACGTGATTATACTCAGGATAACATCAATATCACAGTTTGCGTATTTTTCATTTTGACCCTTGATACATGTAACCGAATTCTGTGCATCTATAGAAACCACTATTTAAAAAAAAGGTTACGTGGGTTTGTAGGCAATTGAATAAGCTTAACAGTGATACCAAAAATCATATAATCATTCTATTATGGATATCAGGCAAATAAAGAAAACCCTCTCTGCACACTTTCTTTTGCGTTTGAGTATATTATCCGTTCAAATCAGATTTGAAGGGAACTGAGCAGGACCACCTTCACATGGGTTTTTTAAAACATAACTAGCACATAAACGCATACGCAACTACAGCATGCATATTTAAAGTATTACATAATGCAAATCAATAGCACAATAAAAGCAAAAATGTGAACATGACAGATAAAACACAAAACATGAACTTAAAAGATGCATTTATAATCAAACTAAGAACATGATACAATTAATACAAAAGCACTGTTAGATGGATTAAACAAAAAAGAAGCTTTAAATGAACAAACTAAATGTAGCACTTTTAACAAGTAAAAGCAGTACTTAACATTGGATATAACTTTGCCATTTCTTAAAATTTCTTCATCAAACTTTACAATTGTATTGCTTATGACAAAAGGGTCATTTTTTAGGTCAAGGTCATATTTGATAGAGTTGTGCCCCTCTTTACACCCTGGGTATTCGGCTACCTACACGCCAGAACGATACCTAAAACGCCAGTTCTATGTACATGTTTAATGCTTGTGGTCATGGCCAATAAAAAGGTATTTATTCAACATTTATTGAAGATTTGATTATGTTTTATAAAAGAAAAAGTAAATACACACTTTTTCTTACATATATATGTAAGATGTCCGTCTTCAGTTTCACGAAACAACGTGAAAAAATGTGTTTATTGTCATGTTTACGTATAATTTCGATGATTTGAACACTTATCTTCCAAATTTTAGCTAATTTTGTACATATATAAAGATATTTTCTAAAAGCAAATGGAAAGCAAATATTCAGTTTGCAGGTAATTACTCTTGTTTCATTGAAAATGAAAGAAATATTGAAAGAAATATTGAAAGAAGATCAATTTTTCGGAGAAATGTGTATGCAATTTGGCTACCGCTGACGATTAGCGTAGATACCATCCTCGCCGGTTTTGTCGATCAAAGGGATACCGCAATCGCCACATAAGTTAACCATAGAAATGGATTGTTTTGAAAATAAGAGATGATGTGTAATGAACCACCTATGATATAGTGGCATAATGAGTGTGTACGTATGAATCTGAAAATAAATACCAGACGTTGGGAAATACTTTTTATTTGGACTGAACACCGTATTTTAACAATACTTGATATCCTATTCATTGCGTTTAGAAAGTATGTACACCTATACATCTCTAGAGAGGTCTTATGTACCAATATCAATTTAAACAAACGAAATGGTGATGCAAATGATGGTCGCTAAATGTTACTGTAACAGATCTCTTTAAATTTAAAAACCGGTTACAACTAAGGTGTCAGATATAATGAAAAGCTGTTAATGTACTATGGCCTTCCTGAGGAACACGTGTCACAAATATTCCATATATTCTTCACATTAGTTTCAGCTATTAAATATTGAATGATTTGGATGGTCAAGGCGCATACACGACAAAAGTTCCACCCGCTTCAATGCTCTGCTAGGAATAACCTCCAGCCACAACAGAATATCTCAATCTTTAAAAATACTTTAAAGACAGGTATAATAAACTATGTGACCAAGTTTCCTAATGCAGAAAATAGTGCATGATAAACACCAAAGATTAACATAGCAGGTGGTACCAGTACCTGTTAGAACTTTGCTTATGAGTTAAAGAAACTTAACATTTTATGACCTTATTGTTTCAGTCGAAATGAGCTCCTGCATTTATTTGATTTAATTTGTATAGATATTAATCCGACCTTTTATAAGTGTATGGGTTTGCATGAATCCTGCCTGTCTAAAATAAGGCGGGTTTCGCCTTAAAATTGATGAAAAAATGAAAAATACATTTTCGGTCTAAAATAAGGCGGACATCGAATATCTCCCAAATTCCACCTAAGGGCCCTGATACTCTTAGACGGAATCCGCCGTAAACCTAAGCAGAAACAGTTACTGTTGGATATAAATTGCAAAGATATTATCATGTGCTTCTTAGGCGGAAAATGCAACTTGGTACACTCTTAGGCGGAATTATTGCAACAGGAAATTCTTTAATTTGTTACCATTCACCAGCTGTCAGATTAGTTAACGTTCAAATGTTAGATTTGTGAAGCACTTTGCAGACATTAAAAAAAGTTTTTGACCAGTGCAATATGAAATATTTTGATGATACAGCTGCTTTTTGTGATAAAAAGGACCGTTTCATTGCATAATAGTGGGTTATTGATAACGTTTTAAGTCTTTCTACATTGTTCTATAGTAGCAATTGTTTAAGGTAAATATGACTTTTAAATTTGTTTCTGACATATGAAATTTAATGAAAAGATTACTTATATTAAGTTAAACCTGTTTAAGTATTAAAAAAAATGTGTGTGTGTGTACCAGACTGTTCAGTATATTATAGTTCAGAATAGAATAATTGCGACACATAATCTCTCAAGTAAAACCAAAATAAAATAAAATCAAAAGTGATTAATACTGTCTGATTTAATATCCATTTTTATGAAATGCAGGTAGTAACAAGTCATTTTATTCTGCCTAATTATAATATAAGTCGTGATAAGCCGTCTATTTTAATATTTCACCGATTGATGCAGGTGTGTAAATAGGTAAACGTAACTTGTAATTGAGTTAATATCATTTTTAGCTCGACTTTTCTATGAAAAGGGGAGCTATCCTACTCGCCCCGGCGTCGGCGTCGGCACCCCCCCCACACCTTGGTTAAGTTTTTCGTACCACCCCACTTTATTTCAAAAGTATTAGAGGTATGGCTTTGAAACTTACCATACTTGTTAACCATCATAACCTCCATCTACAGACAAGAGTACATAACTCTGTCAAGATTTTTGACAGAATTATGGCCCTTTTTTGACTTAGAAAGTGTATTGAGCTTGGTTAAGTTTTTCGTACCACCTCACTTTATTTCAAAACCATTGGAGGTATTGCTTTGAAACTAACCATACTTGTTTACCATCATGACCTTCATCAACAGACAAGAATACATATTTCTGTCAAGATTTTTGACAGAATTATGCCCTTTTTTACTTAGAAAATACATTGAATATGGGTAAAATCCACTTTTGCCTTAACTCTTTGAGATATTGCTTTGAAACTTTGAATGCTTGTTTACATCATTACCCCCATCTGTAGGCAAGAGAAGGTAACTCTGTCAGGGATTTGTTTTAAAAATTAAGGCCCTTTTATCAACTTAGAATCTTGGTTAAGTTTTTCGTACCAGTCCACTTTTTGACTAAACTGTTCGAGATATTACTTTGAAAGTTGGAATACTTGTTTACCATCATGATCCCAAAACGGGCGGAGAAGGTAATTCTGTCAAGGATTTTAAATGAATTATGCCCCCCCCCCGCCCTTTTTGACTTAGAAACTCGGGTCCACTTGTTGACTTAACCATTTGAGATATTACTTTGAAAGTTAGAGTACTTATGAACCATCATGAGACCTATCTGTAAGCAGAGAATATAACTCTGTGAAAATGTTTCTTGTTTGTACTTAGAATTCTTAGTTAAGTAGTTAAAGTCTTGTGTGCCCTTAACTGTCAAAGTTTTGTTTTTTGCAGCACTATCGGCGCTGTCCTACTCTTTTTAAACTTACTCTTATCATGTTTAATCATAAATACATTATAATATTTAGTTTTATTGCGTTTATAACTGCCCAACAGAATTTTATTGGGGAAGTGGTCCCAGCTATTTGCACATAAAAGTGAGACTTATTAGGTGGACAACTCTAAAATGTCAACCTGTAAAATCGGTCTGCCTTTGAAGTAGAAATAGTGAAACTACATTACGGTATACATGTATGCAAAGTTCATATTGTACATGCATTATAATTATATAAAAGAAATACCAAGAAATGTTAAGGTTCCGTTCAGCTGATGTGCCGTTAAGTACATTATATATAGGTATCTGCTAAGTGGAATTACTAATAAAAACTGTTTATATTTCATGTATACAGATCAAAGTCCAAACAAATAAACTGTGCATTTTAGGCAACGCAACCCGTATACCTTTCCTACCCGACCCTACAATCTTTATTCAATCTTCAGTGCCAAAAAAAAACGTATTTTCAATAAAGGATTACTTACTTAGCTCGAACAAGAATTATTTCGTGCGTCAAAATCACTTTAGCGGGGCAACATTGGGTACAAGGCAAGGCCAAATATTGTTGAAATAGTGCCCCTACCAGTTTCTACACGTCTGAAATGATAACATTCCAGTCCCCTGTACAACACATGGAAGAACTTTTCTTTCAAACTCCTCACAGCAATTTGTTTTGGTGAGCTCCGCTCTAAAATGTATACTGTAAGGGGAAGTAACCGCTTAGGGGAGTTTTTTTTTTTGCCATTACGAAGTTGGTATCCCTGCTTTTATGATTAGGTATCATTGTTCATAACTGATGATCGTCAGCGGTATCTCCAAATTCTTCTCTTGGTCCTGTAAAACGCCAAATTTGGCAACAAAAACACAAAGAGGGTAAGTGAAACGTACATTCATCCGTCGGTTATGTATAGTTCTGTCAGGGAAAATGGCCACTTTAAATGTTTCAATCCTTTCCATTGAATAATAAAGCTTTAAGTGTAAAATGTATCATTTTCCACATATTTATTCATATTTTTACCCATAATCTTTAATTTTAATGACAGATATTTTTACCATTTAGAGCAAATTCATTTACCAGAAGAATGCTGACTTAAACTATCCGCAAAATGCAAAAATTGGTGTGTATTTTGGTTTTGTTAGTACCTACAATAAGCATTCGACATGTACATAGAACTGGCGTTTAAGGTATCGTTCTGGCGTGTAGGTAGCCGAATACCCGGGGTGCTTTATGTCCCCTTCGAAGAAAAGGGATATATTGATTTGCAGATGTTGGTCGGTATGTCTGTCCATCCATCTTCCAACTGGTTTTTGGACGATAACTCGAGAACGCTTGGATCCTGAAACTTGATGTGGAGGTTGGTAATGGCCAGCAGAGGACCCCAATTGTTTTTTAGGTCGATATGTCAAAAGTCAAGGTCACAGTGACCCAGAATAGTAAAACGGTTTCCGGATAACTTGAAAATGTTTGGCCCTAGCATCTTCTAACTTGATGTGGAGGTTTGTCATGACCAGCAGATGACCCCTAATTATTTTGAGGTTAGTAGGTCAAACTTCAAGGTCATGGTGACCCGTAATTGTAAACAGTTTCAGAACGATAACTTGAGAACGCTTTGGCCTAACATCTTGAAACTTGATGTTGGTCATAACCAGTAGAGGAGCCCGTACTGTTTTGAGATTAGAAGGTCAAGGTCACAGTGACCCGGAATTGTAGAATGGTTTCCGCTCAATAACTTAAGTTAGGAGTGACCAATTGCAATGAAAGTTGGTTTGTAGGTAGTTTGCGGGGAGAGGAAGCTTGAGTTGCATTTGGCGTCACTAGGATTAAGGTCAAGGTCACTATACTAAAAATAGAAAAATGGTTTCCGCTTAATAACATGATTTAGGTGTGACCAATTGCTATGAAACTTGGTGTGTAGGTAGCTTGCTGGAGAGGAAGATATTAAAATATTTGTAGACCCCCCAAGGGTGGCATATTAAAATCCCACCATCTGTCTGTCTGTGCGTCCCCACTTACAAATTTGTGACCGGACTGTAACTTTGTCATGCATTGAAGGATTTTAAAATAACTTGGCACAAATGTCAACCACATCAAGACGACGTGTCGCGTGCAAGACCCACGTCTATACCTCAAAGGTCAAGGTCACACTTGGAATTTGAAGGTAATGGAATCCTCTATATATTCACACATTCGTGTCCGGACTGTAACTTTGTCATGCATTGAAGGATTTTAAAATGACTTGGCACAAATGTCCAGCACATCAAGATGACGTGTCGTGTGCAAGACCCACGCCCCTACCTCAAAGGTCAAGGTCACACTTAGAGTTTGAAGGTAATGGAATCCTCTATATATTCACACATTCGTGTCCGGACTGTAACTTTGTCATGCATTGAAGGATTTTAAAATAACTTGGCACAAATGTCTAGCACATCAAGACGATGTGTCGCGTGCAAGACCCACGTCCCTACCTCAAAGGTCAAGGTCACACTGGAATCCTGTATATATGCACACACTTGTGTCCGGACTGTTACTTTGTCATGCATTGAAGGATTATAAAATAACTTGGCACAAATGTCTAGCACATCAAAACGACGTGTCGCGAGCAAGACCAAATGTCTAGCACATCAAGACGATGTGTCGCGTGCAAGACCCACGTCCCTACCTCGGTCAAGGTCACACTGGAATCCTGTATATACACACACTTGTGTCCGGACTGTTACTTTGTCAGCATTGAAGAAAAAACTGGCACAAATGTCAGCACATCAAACCGTCGCGTGCAAGACCCACGTCCCTACCTCAAAGGTCAAGGTCACACTACAGTTTAAGGTAATGGAATCCTGTATATATGCACACACTTGTGTCCGGACGTTAGAACTTTGTCATGCATTGAAGGATTATAAAATAACTTGGCACAAATGTCTAGCACATCAAAACGATGTGTTGCATGGATTCAAATACATACCTCGTCCCTGCCTCATGAAGTTGACAAAGACTGTGACACACCCTTTGGGGGCTTTTCCCTTGGGGGGGACAGTTTGTAACAGGTTTTAATTTTGGAATCCTGGTTATAATATGGATGGGCGCCAACACATTGGCCGTGTAACTTCACCCTTGAAGTTTTGATGAAACTTCTGTCAATGTTCCACATCAGATGACGTGCAAAACCTGTCCCTCTTCCCTGGCCCAACAACATTGACATTAACATTGAAAATACTGTCCGCTCTGTAACTCTTCACCCTTGGAAGAATTTTGATGAAACTTCGACAAATGTTTACCACATCAAGCCGAATGCTGTTCCGCATGGCTGGCTCAATTCAAGGTCACAGTGACATTAACATTAAATCCGACAATTACTTGATTTGGAGGCAGGACATTGGAGGTGAAAAAGACTGTGACAACATCACTTTGTAACTTTTTTTAAAAATGGATCATTAAAGTCTAGAACTTGTACAGGGCTGTTGACAGCTCTTGTTTGGCGCCCTTCCCCCCTTTCTTTTTTTTTTTTGTGTGTGTGTGTGTGGGGGGGGGGTCACTTTTACTAGAAATATTTTGTTTCTAATTTTTAGTTTTAAATTGTTTTCAGCAGAAATTGTTTTTAGGGGTCACTGTTACTGAAAAGTTTTTTTTTTCGATTTTTTTTTTTCATAGAAATTCGCCAATCTCTTATGTTTTCAGTTTTGTGATTATCAATTAACTAAGGATGGGAACGAATATTTGAATATTCGTTCTGAATATTCGAATGCAATTTTAGGTTTCGAAAAACGTTCATTTTTTCCATTTGTTTAAAAATTCGACAAAACATTGACAAATACACGAAAGCCTTACAATATTTCATCAAGTAACTTATTGCTTAATAGCCTTGGTCGGTGTTTTAATAACACGTGTCATAATTACAAATTGCGGATCTTAAATTGCAAACAGTTTTTCAGTTTGTTGTTTTAGTAATTCACACGTGAAGTCATTATCTCAAAGCGCCTTAACTTCATGTTCTGTAAGGTACGATCTTAATGTCAGTACTCCCAGAGACAGATGCCAGTCGAGTTTTGACTGACTTGAAGCAAATTTTATCAAGGTCCGTCAATGTGAGCATTTATATTAGCTTGCTTTCTTAGATGAAGCCTGAGTTTTGACTGACAGCAAAATCGCCGAGAATTGTAACCATGCTCCATCTACCTTCATATGTTAGCCAATAGACAACTGTCTGTTTTTGATT
>JAFMSR010000009.1:6335524-6488024 GCA_022818135.1 Saxidomus purpurata
CCCCCCCCCCCCCCCCCCCCCCCCCCCCCCCCCCCCCCCCCCCCCCCCCCCCCCCCCCCCCCCCCCCCCCCCCCCCCCCCCCCCCACCCCCCCCCCCCCCCCCCCCCCCCCCCCCCCCCCCCCCCCCCCCCCCCCCCCCCCCCCCCCCCCCCCCCCCCCCCCCCCCCCCCCCCCCCCCCCCCCCCCCCCCCCCCCCCCCCCCCCCCCCCCCCCCCCCCCCCCCCCCCCCCACCCCCCCCCACACCCCCCCCACCCACCCCCCCCCCCCCCCCCCCCCCCCCCCCCCCCCCCCCCCCCCCCCCCCCCCCCCCCCCCCCCCCCCCCCCCCCCCCCCCCCCCCCCCCCCCCCCCCCCCCCCCCCCCCCCCCCCCCCCCCCCCCCCCCCCCCCCCCCCCCCCCCCCCCCCCCCCCCCCCCCCCCCCCCCCCCCCCCCCCCCCCCCCCCCCCCCCCCCCCCCCCCCCCCCCCCCCCCCCCCCCCCCCCCCCCCCCCCCCCCCCCCCCCCCCCCCCCCCCCCCCCCCCCCCCCCCCCCCTTTTCTTTAATTTTTAAGAAATATAATAGGGTTTTTTTTTTTTCTAACCCCCCCCCCCCCCCCCCCCCCCCCCTTATTTTCTTTTAACGTTCAGGGTAATTTTTTTTATTTGCGGGTTATTAGTATGGTAACGTGATCCAGCCTGCCGGATTTGCTCGAGTCGTGCGTCGGATCATACGAGTGCGAATAGCTCAATAGAAGACAGTGCAGGTGTAATAGGCTAGCAAGCACGTTAAAAAATGATAAATATTAAATAATTTGCTGTTCTCATTCTTTTCAACTTATGGGGAAAACAGACATGCCTTGCAAACCAGTTTTGTGAAGATCAGTACATTCAAGGTCTTTCAAATCATGCAAATAGTTGAAAGAACTTGGTACATTCAATTACGTGTATTTAAAACTCTAATGTACGATTACACCTGGCTTTCAACAGAATCCACGAACATTATGCTGGTTCGTACTCACTTTTAATTTCATTAGAATGCTAGAAGCAGCCCTTAATTTCATTTCAAAAATATAAACGTTTGTAAAGATCTACATATTTTAATGATCAAGCGAGAAAATGTTATAGAATGACGTCAGTAAATTAGAAAGTGAAAGTACAAACGTGCGATTTAATTACGACATGAACAGTAAAGACTGTATATTTTTATCTTTCATGACATATGTTCGAAAAATATAGATGCAGGTCTTGTCGTCTTAACCCTTTGAGATATTGCTTTGAAACTTTCATGAATTTGTTTTAAAAATTAAGGCCCTTTATTGACTTAGAACCTTGGTTAAGTTTTTCGTACTAGTCCACTTTTTGACTTAACTGTTTGAGATATTAATTTAAAAGTTGGAATACTTGTTTACCATCATGATCCACAAACATTGGCAGGAGAAGGTAATTCTGTCAAGGATTTTATTTGAATTATGGCCCTTTTTGACTTAGAAACTCAGTTAAATTTTCATTCTTGTCCACTTGTTGACTTAACCAATTGAGATATTACTTTGAAAGTTGGAGTACTTATGAACCATCATGAGACCTATCTATATACAAGAGAAGATAACTCTGTCAACATTATTCTTGATTTGTACCTAGAAATTCCTAGTTGAAGTCTTGTGTGCCCTTAACTATCAAAGTTGTGTTTTATTGGCAAGCACTAAAAAAGTCGAGGGCGCTGTCCTACTGACAGCTCTTGTCGTCTTAACCCTTTGAGATATTGCTTTGAAACTTTCAGGAATTTGTTTTAAAAATTAAGGCCCTTTATCGACTTAGAATCTTGGTTAAGTTTTTCGTACCAGTCCACTTTTTGACTAAACTGTTTGAGATATTGATTTGAAAGTTGGAATGCTTATTGACCATCATGATCCCTAAACATGGGCAGGAGAAGGTAATTCTGTCAAGGATTTTATTTGAATTATGGCCCTTTTTGACTTAGAAACTCAGTTAAAATTTTCATTCTTGTCCACTTGTTGACTTAACCATTTGAGATATTACTTTGAAACTTGTGAGTACTTATGTACATGTACCATCATGAGACCTATCTGTAAGCAAGAGAAGATAACTCTGTGAAAATGTTTCTTGATTTGTACTTAAAAAGTCCTTGTTAAAGTCTTGTGTGCCCTTAACTGTCAAAGTTGTGTTTTATTGGCAAGCACTAAAAAAGTCGAGGGCGCTGTCCTACTGACAGCTCTTGTTTATTGAATGTTTTAGGAATCAGTATTGAATAATTTCATCTTATTTCCATTTTTTAAAAATTTTTAATCTCTTTAAAAAGTATTACAAACTTAGCGTTGCTTCCTCTGTATTTCGTGTTTAAAAAAAATCAGTTTTCATGTGATTCGATCTATCATCAGTTCTGTTTCCAGTCAATGGTTATGAACTCTAACCACTGACTTACTACGGACAATAGATCTTTATTCGTTTATTAGAAGTACAAAATATGTTGTAAACTTGCGAGAAGTTACGTAATTGTAACGAAAAGTACAGCTAATGCACAAGTTACTTTGAATTCTGTATTCATGCATGAAGGTCAGGATCAGGTTATTTTGTCCTGACAATATTTACCAACATAATAATATGTTTCTTAACAACAAGATTTAACAAAAACATTTGACCTGATAAAAGATAAAATGGAGATACAATAGGCATTTAACACTTTTTATGCCCCCGAAGGATGGAATATTAAAATCGCACCGTCTGTCTGTCCCCACTTACAAATTCGTGTCCGGCCTGTAACTTTGTCATGCATTGAAGGATTTTAAAATAACTTGGCACAAAAGTCTAGCACATCAAGACGATTTGTCGCGTGCAAGACCCACGTCCCTTCATCAAAGGTCAAGGTCACACTTGGGATTTGAAGGTTATGGAATCCTCTATATATACACACATTCGTGTCCGGACTGTAACTTTGTCATGCATTGAAGGATTTTAAAATTAACTTGGCACAAATGTCTAGCACATCAAGACGACGTGTCGCGTGCAAGACCCACGTCCCTAGCTCAAAGGTCAAGGTCATACTTAGAGTTTGAAGGTAATGGATTCCTCTATATATGCATATATGCACACATTCGTGTCCGGACTGTAACTTTGTCATTCATTGAAGGATTTTAAAATAACTTGGCACAAAGGTCTAGCACATCAAGCCGATGTGTCGCGTGCAAGACCGAAGTTCCTATCTCAAAGGTCAAGGTCACACTTAGTCTTTATAGGTAATGAAATCCTGTATATATGCATACATTTGTGTCAGGATTGTAACTTATTAATGCATTGATTGATTTAAAATAACTTTGCACAAATGTTGTCTGCATGAACCATGTTCCTACCTCAAAGGTCAAGGTCACACCTAGTGTTTAAAAGTAATGGAATACTGTATGCATGGTTACTCTGTCATGCATGGAAGGATTTTAAAAAATTACATAGCGCATTTATTGAGCACATCGAGAGGACACAGACTGTGAGGCACCTCTTTCGGGGGCATTCGTCACTTGTGAGGGACAGCTCTTGTTTTACACATATAATATTACATATATTAAGAGTAATATAAACATTTTGGCATGATACGCCCAAGGCGTATCACGATATATCGCGATACGGCCATGGTGAATCTATAATCACCTTTAGGATTCATTGTAAAGATTCTAGGTATCTGTAAAACACTTTATGTTTAAACAAAAGTAACACATCATGATATAACATAACAAAACAAGAACTATAAACTGGAAACTTCTATTGACTAGAAAATTATGACTGTAGGCAGTAGGCAGTTCTACATATACTGAAAGGATAAAGAAACGCAGGGTAAACATTTAAGGGGATTTAACGTGATGTGTTTGATAATATATACAATATTTTATATGAGTATAAAAAACCCATCTTTAATCAACAAATTACCAAAATTTCATTAGATTTTGACCAATAATTCATAAGTAATCGAAGCACATTTGACGGTACCCTCCAATATCGCAAAGTGAAATCGGCTGATTCGTCCCGATCGAGGTCGGTCGGAAACCTTCAACTTTCTCTCAAACGACGGACAAGACGTTCTATGGTGGAAACATTCACACTGAACTGCTGGATAGCAACCTGTTGTTGCCTCTGACCTTGCATTAGCAATGCAATAGCCTGACCCCTCTGAACTTCTGTCAGCCGTAAAATGATTGCAAGAGCTTCTAATTCAATGTTAATAGAGGAAAGCGATGTGTATACCTCAAGAGTATCAAGTGGTATGACAAGATGTTTTGACAAACTTGTCATAATTATTCTGCATGTGTTTTTTTGCTTTTTATCACTTTCTCTATGTGGCATGGTGCAATACACGGTTGAGTGACTTTAGGCACCGGTTTGAGTGACAAGTGACTAAGATAGTATTCTGACCGGTTTTCATAATTTTAGGCCAAGCATTAAAAAAATTGTTGCATATATTGTTACCTTGCGTTTCTTTATCCTTTCAGTATATGTAAGTGTCAAAACTATTGTTCGAATACCACCATATAAGCAGTGTTGTCCTTCAACAATTTCTTTTGTTTCTCTTTTACATTTATGTGTCGGGATTTTAACTTTATCATGCATTGATTCATTTTAAAATAACCTGGCACATCAAGACAAAGTGTTGTGTGGAAGAACCATGTCCCTTCCTCAAAAGTCAAGGTCACATGCATGGTAACTTTGCACAACATAATTATTGAGCACATGGAGAGAATACAGACTGCGAGACACCTCTTTTAGGGGCATTCGTAACTTGTGAGCGACAGCTCTTGCTGTACTTAGATTTTGTCACAAAATTATTAGTTATTCTGACAAAGTGTATGAGGTAGACATAAGTGTTCTACTAAACACCCATCTAGTGTACACATTTTAGTTACTTGTTCATTGAAATTTAAAAGAGTCAATGTTGACGCCTAGTAGCTTAACACTTTGTCCACATAAAATGTCTATACCTTTAACTTTGAAACTATTAAACTATTTTGTGTTTTTCTTCCCACAGTGTTAATCTTCCCAGTGTTACAAACTCCATCATAGAAATTTGCTGAGCTCTAATGTTCTCAGTTCCTTTGATAACTTCCAAGACGAACTTGTGTTAGTTGACATGTAGTGGCTAGTTAGCTCCTCCGCCTTCTTTAAGTTTGTATATTAGCCAACAGGCACAATGTTGGCAATCGCCCGGTCAGTACTCCCAGAGACAGACGCCAATTCAGTTTTGACTGACTTGAAGCAAATTTTATCAAGGTCCGTCCATGTGAGCATTTATATTAGCTTGCTTTCTTGGATGAGGCCTGAGTTTTGACTGACAGCAAAATCGCTGAGAATTTTAACCATGCTCCATCTACTTTCATATGTTAGCCAATAGACAACTGTCTGTTTTTGATTGACACAACAAATTTGTCTGTTTTTGATTGACACAAGGAAATTGCCGAGACAAATGTACCGCATAAGAAAAAATAAAATGAATAATTTCATGGTTTATGTGACATCAGTTGCATACGTTTTTCATTTGAAAATACAATACTTATCCAGTCAGAGAAAACATTCCCTGAAAATCCACGAGCCAGCTAGATTTGTGCTTTTGCAGTTTTCACTGGCCAAGGAGAAAATTTAGCGGCCAGACCACCGCTGTTTATTCTACACAGTAGACACAATTTTAGTATACACCACTCCAACACAACTTGAACTTCTCCATTAGTACTTTCAGTGACCAATTGAAAACTGTGATGGAACTGCTGTGACTGTGCTGTACTGTACTGTTAATATCAAGATATTCATGCAGCAATTTAATAGAAAAGAGAATGGCGGTCGAAGAACAGTTATTTACGGAGCCTACACAAAATTCCCGTAAAAATGGCCCCGCACAAATTCCACAGTGACGATTAAACTCACTTTTAAACCCATATTTAAAAAATGGTTAATTGCATGCTTTTTACTAAAAGAAACATAATTTGAATCTTTATTTTCATACAATAATATGATTTATTCTAATATGCCTATGGTATATTTCTATAGCCAATTAGAGTGCATTTATATGATTAAAGCACTCGGGGGAAAAAAGGCGGAGTTTCGGACATGGAAGTAGCTTCTCCCGACTTTTTAGCTCACCTGGCACAAAGTGCCAGAGTGAGCTATTAGGATCGCTTTCCGTCCGGGGTCCGTCGTACGTCCGTCCACCATTTCCTTCAAACGACATCTCCTCTGAAACCACTGGGCCAATGTTGATGAAACTTTGCAAGGATGTTCCTTGCATGAAGCTCTATCAATTTGAAGTTGTTCAAAGAATTCCATTCCATGCAGAACTCTGGTTGCTATGGCAACAAATGGAAAAACTTTAAAAAATTTCTTCTCTGAAACCACAAGGCCTAGAGCTTAGATATTTGGCATGTAGCATGGTCTAGTAGACCTCTACCAAGATTGTTCAAATTATGACCCCCGGGTCAAAATTGACCCTGCGCGGGTGGTCACTTAGTTTTGCATACGCTTATATAGGAAAAACGTTAAAAATCTTCTTCACTGAAACCACAAGGCCTAAAGCTTAGATATTTAGCATGTGGCATTGTCTAGTGGACTTGTACCAAGATTGTTCAAATCATGACTCCCTGGTCAAAATTGACCCTTCTGGGAGGGGGGAAAGCTTTTGATTTCACATAGGCTTATATAGGGAAATAAAAAAAAACACAAGGCCGACAGGCAGATTATAGATATTTGAAATGTTACTTAGCATTGTGTAGTGGATCTCTACGAGTTATGTTAGAATCATGACCCCTTTTTTTATAGCAAATGGTAGTCAGGTGAGCGATATAGGGCCATTATGGCCCTCTTGTCTAATTTACTCCCGCGCCGAAAATAAGATATAGAAATAGAAATAATATCTGTATAAATACATCAGTCGCATGAAATAGTTGTGTTTAAGAACCTAAATATTATTTTTCATTGCATCAAGTAAGCCTTAGAGTACCTTCACCTTGTTTTCATTTAAAAAGGCCAAGAAAATTCAGGATTAACGTCATACAATGTTTTGATTAATGAATGAAAACGTTGACGTAATCACACTGACGTCATTATTCCAAGTTAAAACGTTGTACAGCTCAAAATAACGGTTCGCTTTTAAATCAATTGTCTGCTTTGTTAGGTTCTGAATCTGACGTCTTCTGCATTATGTCACAGTCGGGTATTTTTTATATTTTATGTATTAGATAATTAAACTTAAATATGTTTGTATATTATAGTTATGTATGATATCTTGACTGGTTGCCAGAATAGGGGAGTGAATTCCAACAGCCACTATTTATACTATGTTACACATTACCGCCGAACTGAATAAAAAGGTCCGTAGTAGTTAGGATAGTTTTCATAAATTCGCCTTCGTAAATTATTCCGCCAGACACATCACCTCCGGGGAATTGTTCAATTTCGATAAAGCACTCCAAGCCATAGATTATTTCTTAATTATAGTGTGATAATGCATTTATAGTGCATACAAATTGTGTCCTTGATAATCTGTTTCTTGTGGTAGAGTGAGACATTCTTCAAAAGTTAAAACAGTAAAACTGAATCTTGCGTTAAAATTAGGGATGGGAACGAATATTCGAATATTCGAATATTCGAAAATCGGCCGAATATTCGAATGCGAAAATCAAATTCGAATATTCGTAAATTACAATTATTTTTTTTTAAATAGGTCGCAATCTAAAGAATGCTTATTATGCCGAATAAAATTGTTTGTTCTGAATTGTTTGTTTAGAGCGTGTCAAAAATTTCCCAATTAACACGAAAATTGCAATGCATAATTGACAGGGGGCATCGTTACGGATTAGCAGTTTGCATCAGGTGTTATTGTGGTGACTTTTTATCTTTTGTTCATTTTAATTGTCGCCTGTTTTATGTAACAAATTTTAAAAGTTGTTTATCTCACAATGTTCCAGGATCAACGTCATGTTTACGGAAACAAATAACCAATCACGCTTATACATGTATTAACTCAACTGATATAACTCTTTCGTTGTCCAATCATTCAGAATAACTCAAATATTATCCTTTAATAAATAATGTTTGAAATTATTTATAACATCCTTACTTTAAGTTTGATCTTCGCTACACGATATTAATTTACTGTACGCTCTATAAATTAACATGCCTCCCTCGCATGTTTGGACTTATTTCACGCGATCTGCTGATAAAACACAAGCAACATGCAATCTATGCAATCAGCAACTCGTGTATTATTTTTAATTATTAAAAATTTATTAATATTGTACACAAGAAAAATATAAAAACCGGTTGAAATATTATCCAAACTTTTACTTGCGAAAATTATTTTTCTTTCCATATATATACAGTTAGACATTCATAGTTTATAGAAAAGGGAGGTAATCTCTTTTACTTTAATTCCATTTTAACGGCTATTCTGAAAGAATACAAATTTGTTTTTTTTAAATCTTTATACATACAAATATTTTACGTAATACAAAGATAAAATCGTGAAATGTTAGCCAAACTTCTCCTTGTGGAAAATTAATAATTTGTTTCTTTATATACCGTTTTAAAGTAAACACTTTCATACTAAACATATACTGTAGTGGCGTATCCGTCGTGTTAAGAAAATATACATGGACACCACAAAACGAATATTCGAATATATTCGAATATGCCAAACCGAATATTCGAATATTGATTTTAGTATTCGTTCCCATCCCTAGTTAAAATAATTATAAAACGTTAATGTGTTTTCAGACTGTTACCCAGGTGTGTTTTGTAAGATTGCCTTCACTACAGCTGTATACAATGTCGGACATCTTGTTCAAACACATGGAAAGGACAAGCTTTCGCAGAGCGATATACAGGTACTAGATGTGTGGCTTAAGAAGAAAGAACGGGTAGAGTACACAAAGAGAAGGAAACACAAGACACAGAAAACCCATTTTGATATACATGTACAAACAACATACATTGTACCATGGAGCAAGGCAAAAACAATGAGCAAATAGAAGCAGTTCAAAATATTGCAGAAAGTGAGAGTGCTATAATTTGTAATCAGAAGTTAACTAAGGAACCGACTAATGGAGTAAGAACATTTAGATGTTATGTTTGTGATTATGAATGCAATCAGGGATATAATATGGAGACACATATGAAAACACATACAGGAGAGAAACACTTTAAATGTGATGATTGTGATTATTCCTGTAATCAGAGCAGTGTTCTTCAGACACATATGAGAATGCATACAGGAGAGAAATGCTTTAAATGTGATGATTGTGATTATTCCTGTAATTGGAGCAGTGATCTGAAGACACATATGAGAATACATACAGAAGAGAAACGCTTTCAATGCGATATTTGTGGTTATGCTTGTAACAGGAGCAGTAGTATGAAGAGACATATGAGAATACATACAGGAGAGAAATGCTTTCAATGCGATATTTGTGGTTATGCTAGTAATCAGAGCAGTAGTCTGAAGAGACATATGAGAATACATACAGGAGAGAAATGCTTTAAATGTGATGTTTGTGATTATGCAAGTAGTGATAACAGTACTCTGAAGAAACATATTATGAGAATACATACAGGAAAGAAATGCTTCAAATGTGATGTTTGTGATTATGATTGTAATGACAGAGGTCATCTGAAGAGACATATGAGAATTCATCCAGGAGAGAATTGCTTTAAATGTGATGTTTGTGAGTATGCAGGTAATCAGAGTAGTGATCTGAAGAGACATATGAGAATACATACAGGAGAGAAATGCTTTCAATGTGATGTTTGTGATTTTGCAAGTAATGATAGCAGTTCTCTAAAGACACATATGAGAATACATACAGGAGAGAAACACTTTAAATGTAATTTTTGTGATTATGCATGTTATAGGAGATGTGATCTGATGAAACATATGAGAATTCATACAGGAGAGAAACCCTTTAAATGTGATTTTTGTGATTATGCAAGTACTGATTGCAGTACTCTGAAAAGACATATGAGAATACATACAGGAGAGAAACCCTTTAACTGTGATGTTTGTGATTATGCATGTAATGACAGACGTAATCTGAAGAGACATATAAGAGTTCATACAAAAGAGAAATGCCTTAAATGTGATGTTTGTGAGTATACATGTAATCAGAACAGTGATCTGAAGAAACATATGAGCATACATATAGGAGAGAAATGAGTGAGATGTGATGTTTGTGAATATGCATCTAATCAGAGCAGTCATCTGAAGAAACATATCAGCATACATACAGGAGAGAAACGGCTAAGTTACAGATGTGTGCAACAAACCATAGACTTTTTATGATCTAATAAATTTCAGTGTGTGGAGAAAAAGCTGTTTTGTCTATCCCCTAGTTGTAAATTCTTGCATGGATCATATAAGTGTAAATATCTGTCCAAGTATTGTTACACATGGTGTCAATACTAACATTTCTCATTTTTCAGGATGAGCTTTCAGAATCGCATTTTGTCCATTGTCATCCTTAGGAAAGTGTCTGTTAACATTTTACTTCAAATGACATCTCCTTTAAAACTGTTTAGAAGTTTATTATAACCCCGGAACGAAGTTTAAGGGTGTATTATATAGGAGTCAACCGGTGGTTGGTCAGTCGGGTGGTTGGTCCATTGCATTTTCCTTGTCCGGAGCATAACTTGAAAACTACTGGTTGGAATTCAATGCAACTTCATACAATGGTCAAACACATTAAGAGAAAGTGCAGTGCATAAGAACCATAACTCCATCTTGACTATGACATAGTTATTGCTCTTTGTTACTTTTCCTTGTCCGGAGCATAACTTGAAAAGTACCAGTTGGTATTCAATACAACTTCATACAATGGTCAAGCACATTGAGAGGAAGTGCAGTGTACAAGAACTCTACTCTACCTTGAACAATTACAGAGTTATTGCCCTTTGTTTCTTTTCCTTGTCCGGGGCATAACTTGAAAACTCTTGGTTGGAATGCAATACAACTTCGATACAATGGTCAAGCATATTGAATGGAAGTGCAGTGCTTAAAGGGGTAACTGGACTATATAAACCACTAGATGGCACTGGTGCAGGTTTTTCAATATTTTCAAACATGTTTCAGATCAGAGACCCTTTTTTAGCTCACCTGGTTACGCCAGGGTGAGCTTTTCTGATCGATGATTGTCCGTCGTCCGTCGTCCGTCAACATTTTGATTCAAATGACATCTCCTCTGAAACCTCTAGGCCAATGTTGATAAAACTATGCAGGAATGTTCCTTGCATGAAGCTCTACCAAAATTGTTCAAAGAATTCCATTCCATGCAGAACTCTGGTTGCTAGGGCAAAAAATAGGAAAAACTTTAAAATTCTTCTCCTCTGAAATCACAAGGCCTAGAGCTTAGATATTTGGCATGTAGCATTGGCTAGTGGACCTCTACCAAGATTGTTCAAATTATGACCCCCGGGTCAAAATTGACACCGCGCGGGTGGGCCCTTAGTTTTTGCATAGGTATATATAGGAAAAACTTTAAAAATCTTCTTCTCTGAAACCACAAGGCCTAGAGCTTAGATATTTGGCATGTAGCATTGGCTAGTGGACCTCTACCAAGATTGTTCAAATTATGACCCTCGGATCAAAATTGACCCCGCACAGGTCACTTAGTTTTGCATAGGCTTATATAGGAAAAACTTTAAAAATCTTCTTCTCTGAAACCACAAGGCCTAGAGCTTAGATATTTGGCATGTAGCATTGGGTAGTGGACCTCTACCAAGATTCTTCAAATTATTACCCCCGGGTCAAAATTGACCCCGCACCGGGGGTCACTTAGTTTAACATAGGCTTATATAGGAAAAACTTTAAAAATCTTTTTCTCTGAAACCACAAGGCCTAGAGCTTAGATATTTGGCATGTAGCATTGCGTAGTAGACCTCTTCAAAGTTTGTTCAAATTATGCCCCTGGGGTCAAAATTGACCTTGCCCGGGGGGGGTCACTTGTTTTACAAAGGCGTATATAGGAAAACCTATTTGGTATATAACATTATCTAGTGATCTTCCACCAGGCAAGTGGACTTGTACCAAGGTGAGCGATATAGGGCCATCTTGGCCCTCTTGTTTATAATTTTTGACAAAGTTACAGAAATGTTTCCTTTGAAATTTGTTACAAACGTAAACTGTGCCATTTCAAAACAGTTCATCTAAAAATCTTAATTTCATATCATTTCTAAAAGTGACTTTGGGAAAAAAATCAAACTGTTGAGCAGATTATCTCAGATTTGAATTTCCGGGGAGGTGTGGCTAATTGCTGATAAAATCTTTGTTTATAAACAAAGCCACGTAGCACTTTATGTTTATACACTTGAGAGCAGTGGCATGCATTACAGAACAAAAACAGTTTACTAACCTTGATGAAAGTTTATTTCCATAAAATGAGAATATCCTTCATTAAAATGAATAATTAAGTTATTCAAGACCTATATAAGTAAAAGTCAGCAGATAACATAAATATATGTTTTTGTGTAGAAATCTATTCAAGTTGCCAATTGTTTTTCAAGTAGTCAGTATCGAACTTTCTAATTTTGGTATAAATGTCTAACTTGCAAAAGTACACAGCAGGACGTAACTTCCCTTGCAGTTCAAATGTTCCCCCATTCGTCCGTACTTTACTTCAAAAGCCCCTACTGTCTATAGTTCAGTTCAGTATTTTCTATAATAATTTTTGTTGTATGATACTATTTCCAGGTTCTGGTAGTTTCTATTTCTTAGTCAAGCGTGTGGGTATGCAGATACAATAAGGCAAACTATAAAGTGTTGGTATAATTTATTTTAAATGTTTATGTGACATAGACGAAGAATCTTTGCACCTGCAGGGTAAGTTAGTATTACCCTGGCTCATTATATTCTGATCCATTATTATCCAAGAGTGAGCCTTTTAGATTGATTTTACTTTTGATTTTAGTAATTTCTCCATTTTATTTTTTTCTTGATGGTCTATAATTTACATCATCCCGTGTTATCATCACCATGCATTTTCAAATCCATATCAAGAACATTACAACTAACACAAATAGCTCCTTTTACTCTCTTTTGATATAAACAATGCATGTCTTTTTCTGCAATGCTTTAGATATAAACTTTATTCTTCATCAACTACATAGATTGTATTGTGTTTTGAACTGCTGGTGCATGCTGATGGCATCTAATTACCAATTAATTTTGTGACTATCTTAATTGAGTGCTGACATATTCATTTTACCACAATGTATTTATATTGTAGGAAAATACGCAAAATCAGGCCTTGTGCAAAATTTGACTCTATGAGTTAGGTGTGAAATGTAGTATTTATCTTTAAATTTTCTAAAAAAGGGAGATTATGAATGAAAGTCATGGGATAAAAAGAAAGTGAGAAGAAATGATTCAGCAGGTGGATAAATTTTCATCTGATTCCAAAGGGCTTATAAATACAAAATATAAGAAACGTAAAGAAGCCCCAGGTCAGCTCAAGAGCTAAAATCGTCTGCTTGTAAAATAGTGTGAGTAAATACATCCTCTGCTCAGATCAGCTGTTTGTTTACATTTCTCCATTGCTTGCTAAATATAGAACACTGAGTTTAAGTGACGGGTACATACACTAAACAAAACTTCTAACGCGCCACCTGCTTTCTTCCTTCTTTATTTAATTACCGAGAGTCCCCATTTATTTCCTCTTATTTTTAGCTATCGCTGCACGAACGGCATCATATCTTGCAATTATGAAGACATTGGGTAGATACTTCTGTTATATGAAATTTCAAAATGATTGAGTGGTACAAATTTCATATGGAAGAAACTTTTAAGAGTGGTTTTCCCAAGGAAGAGCATCAAGGCAAAAACACATGTTAAATCTACGGAGGTTTAAACGTTAAAGTAAAATTCTCTGTCACATGATTTGTGCCACTCGATCTTTATGAAATTCGTGTGACTGAAGTATCTACCTAGTGTCTTCATAAATGCAAGATATGATAGCTTTCGTGCACCAATAGCTAAAAATAAGCTGGCAGATATTGGAAAGGCTGATAGTTAAATAAAGAAGGAAAATGGCAGGTGGTGCGTTAGAAGTTTTGTTTAGTGTAGTTGAGAGAGTTTAACAATAGCCACTCCCCAAATACTCGCTGCCAGCAGCGATTGTTGCCAGTTTAAGAAATATAACTCTATCTTGACTAATGACAATGTTATTGCCCTTCGTTATTTTTCCTTGTCCGGAGCATTACTTGAACACTAGTGGTAGGAATTCAATACAACTTCATACTATGGTCAAGCATAATGAGTTGGAGCTTCGCCAGACTTTAATTTCATGAATGTATATAATGATTACAGAAATTAATTAAATTGTACATGAAGCATTTCAACAAAATATCAAAAAGGTATTTTTTAATAAGTTTAGTAAATTCGTATTTGTATTTAAATTATAAAAATAAAGCAAAGAAAATAAATGGTGTCGGAGTTTTCTTTTTTCAGACAGAAACATTTGTGTATTTACTATAAGTATGTACAGTTAACTGTAAATTACTTTATTATTTAAACAAAAGAATAAAAAAATTATCAAGTTAATTTCGATAAAACAAAAGTGAGTTTGAAAACTGAAGCAATTAATGATAAACTCATGCTTGAACAAACCACAAAAGCTACTGCATTTATTATGCCCCCTTCGAAGAAGAGGGGTATATTGATTTGCAGATGTCGGTCGGTATGTCGGTCGGTTGGTCGGTCTGTCCGTCCGTCCGTCTACCAACTGGTTTTCGGATGATAACTCAAGAACGCTTGGGCCTAGGATCCTGAAACTTGATGTGGACGTTGGTCATGACCAGCTACCCCAATTGTTTTTTAGGTCAGTATGTCAATGGTCAAGGTCACAGTGACCCGGAATAGTAAAACGGTTTCCGGATAACTTGAAAATGTTTGGACCTAGCATCTTCTAACTTGATGTTGAGGTTTGTCATGACCAGCAGATGACCCCTATTGATTTTGAGGTCAGTAGGTCAAACTTCAAGGTCACGGTGACCCGTAATTGTAAAACAGTTTCCGAACGATAACTCGAGAACGCTTGGGCCTAACATCTTGAAACTTGATGTGGAGGTTGGTCATAACCGGTAGAGGACCCCTAACGGTTTTGAGATTAGAAGGTCAAAGGTCAAGGTCACAGTGACCCGGAATTGTAGAATGGTTTCCACTCAATAACTTAAGTTAGGAGTGACCAATTGCAATGAAATTTAGTTTGTAGGTAGTTTGCTGGGAGAGGAAGCTTGGGTTGCATTTTGGTCAGGTCAAGGTCAAGGTCACTGTTACTATAAATAGAAAAATGGTTTCCGCTTAATAACATGAGTTAGGAGTGACCAATTGCAATGAAACTTGGTGTGTAAGTAGCTTGCATGGAGAGGAAGATATTTAAATATTTTTTCTTTTAAATTTTTATATTGTTCTGAGCAATAATTTTTTTTTTTTTTTGGGGGGGGGGGGGGGGGCGGTCACTGTTACTTAAAATAGATGTTTTTTTTAAATTTTTTTTTTTAATATGAAATTGTTTCACGCAAAAAAAAATTTTTTTAGGTCAAGGCACTACTAAAAATAGATTTTTTTTTTAGTTTAAAATTTTTTTCAGCAAAAAAAAAATTTAAGGGTCAAGGTCAAGGTCACTGTTACTAAAAATAGATTTTTTTTTTTTAAATTTTCAATTGTTTTACGGATAAACATTTTTATTTAGGTCAAGGCCACTACTAAAAACAGATTTTAAAAAAAAAAAAATTTATTTAGTTTTAAATTGTTTTCAGCAAAAAAAAAAATTTTTAGATGTCAAGGTCAAGGTCACTGTTACTAAAAATAGATTTTTAAATTCAATTTCTACAGATGCCATTTTCACGAATTTCACTCTTGACTTTTACTTTAAAAACTGTTCCTTTCATAGTACAACTTTTGCATCAAGGGGGGCATACGTGTTTTACAAACAGCTCTTGTTTTAGAATAGGTATTAAATAGTGTGAGTACTGTATGCTTAATAGGTGAAAACCGGGAGCAGGCTTATTTTGTGGTTTAGTGCCAGAACGGCCCACTACTAAACAAGAGTAATTTTTTCGTGTAATTAGTATTAATTAGCATATTTACTTTATATGTTTATCAGTGAAATAAACTTTTTACTGCATTTTGATTACATCGGACAAGTTAAAGCAGAAAATGTTTGAACTATTTCTATGAAATACGATAATTATCTAATTAGTTTTTTTTTCACGGACACGTCTGCTTTTTAATCCATAAAGCTAGTCTGTGAATAACAATGTGATATAATGTCATTAGAATATACTTATGACTGTGCAATCCAGCCTCTTAAAACTTCTCTCATTATATCGAGACACCTTTCATTTTTAAAAACAAAAGTGGGCCTTTTAGGACTTTACCTTTCTTAAATAGGCTAATTATCGTTAATATTAATTACACAAAAACCTTGACCAGCGACAATGCCCTTCAATGATCAATTCATTGTTTTCACTATAATATACTCAGCAAAAATAGAAACGTCCCTCCATATTTCAGGAAAGATTTATCGAAAACCAAAAGGGTTACTTTTATGAATCAAAATAGAAAAACAAGTTCATTCATTTCTGTATCAAAACCAATTAATTGCATCTGGCTATCTTGTTAACTTTTCGAGAGATAACCGGTCAAGAGAGGTAGGGGTCAAAATCAAAAATCACAAAAACTCAGAAAGGTGTTATTGAATGTTTAGAGATGGAATTTCAATAAGAAATGTGGCACATCCAGTAAATCTCGTTAGTACCGAGTGTGGCCACCATTTGCATGAATGCATGCAATGATCCTACGCCGCATCGACGTAACGTAACGCAATACCAGTGCGTTGGGCAAATTCCTCCATTCCTGTTGTAACGCCCGTGTAAGTTCGCGAACATTGTCAATCTGATGGTTAGCTCGTGCTTTGCGGCCCAGCTGATCCCATATGTGCTCAATGGGGTTGAGATCCGGGGAAACCGCGGGCCATGGCATGACGTTGACATTGTTTTGCTGCAAGAATTGAGTGGTGACCCTGGCTACATGAGGGCGGGCATTGTCCTGCATCAATGTTACACCAGGACCATGCTGACGAATAAATGGTAAGGCATATGCATTTAGCACGTCTGCAACATAACGCTGTGCATTAATGTTGCCCTGTACAACAACCAAATCTGTCTTCCGGTTTCCCATGATCCCACCCCAGACCATTACGCTCCCTCCCCCAAACCTGTTCTTCTCAACAATGCAACAATCGGCGAATCTTTCATTTTTACGCCTGTATACCCGTAATCTTCCGTCAGCATGACTAACTGTGAACCGAGATTCATCGGTGAACAAAACTCGGTTCCAGTCAGCCCTTCTCCAGTTCAGATGACGTCGCGCCCATAACAGCCTGGCAGCACGGTGACGTTGGGTCATTATCTGACCAGTGTACCGGCGGCGTGCCCTGATTGGTTGGGCGTTACGACGCAACCGGTTGCGAATGGTCTGCCCTGAGACACCGTATTGCCTAGCAGTGACTGTGACTGCCAATTGACGTTGACGTAAGTGCGTCAACGTAATGAAACGATCGGCTCTAGCCGTCGTTACACGAGGCCTACCAGGTCGCTGCCGGTCGTGAACAGCCCCAGTCTGCTGGTACCGGGCTGCAAGACGATCAATCGTCTTCCGACAGCACCCGAACCGACGCGCGACTACCCTGGCGGACATCCCACCCGCGAGCATCCCAATTGCCTGATTTCGCTCGTTTTCGGAAAGCCGTGGCATATCGAAAACAGTGAAAAATTAAAGAAAAAAATTAATTTTCAGAATAGCCCCTATCGCATGAATGGTACGACATGAACTGAATCAACATATGGATGACATGTATAGCGTGCACGTGCAAAACGTGCAAATGACCGTTCCGGTTACTGGCCGATATGTAAACCGTGCGTATCGGGTAAACTGTACACGATCGTATTCTGAACATCGCCAGGGTTTAAAATACATGTACATTGAACATGTAGCAACTACACAGACAAAGCTTCACCGGCTATAAAACAGGGACGTTTCTAGTTTTGCTGAGTATACAATAATACCTAAAAGTGGGCTGTTCTGGACTGGGACTTTTCTGTAGTGGTCCGTTCTGGTAATGGTCAGTTCTGGAAGTGGGCCGTTCTGGACCTACGCCTTTTTGCTAAGGAAACCTGCAGACCTACACTATGCAAGAACGGTCTAAACCACGGACGACAGGTAGTGCACAATTCTTTTTAGTTGATGGGGTGCATGTTTTATTATTTTTCATTTCTCCCTTTTAATTAAAATAAAACAGCATTCTTATTACACCCCCGAAACGGGTACATAGGAGTCACCCGGTGGTTGGTCGGTCGATCAGGCGGTCTGCTGCATTTTCCTTGTCTGGAGCATAACTTGAAAACTACTAGTTGGAATTCAATACAACTTCATACAATGGTCAAGCACATTGAGAGGAAGTGCAGTGCACAAGAACCATAACTCCATCTTGACTCATTACAGAGTTATTGCCGTTTGTTATTTTTCCTTGTCCGGAGCATAACTTGAAAACTACTGGTTGGAATTCAAAACAACCTCATACAATGATCAAGCATAATCAGAGGAAGTGCAGTGCACAGGAACCATAACGCTTTCTTGACACATTACAGAGTTATTGCCCTTTGTTACTTTTCCTTGTCCGAAGCATTACTTGAAAACTAATGTTTGTAATTCAATATAACTTCATACAATTGTCTAGCACAATGAGAGGAAGTGCAGTGTACAAGAACCATAACTCTATCTATAGTAATTACAGAGTTATTGTCCTTTGTTACATTTCATTGTCCGGAGCATAACTTGAAAACTACTGGTTTGAATTCAATACAACTTCATACAATTGTCAAGTACATTGAGAGGAAGTGCAGTGCACAGGAACCATAACGCTTTCTTGACTCATGACAGAGTTATTGCCCTTTGTTACTTTTCCTTGTCCGGAGCATAACTAGCACAATGAGAGGAAGTGCAGTATACAAGAACCATAACTCTATCTTAAGTATTTACATAGTTATTGCCCATTTTTACCTTTCCTTGTCGCAGAGCATAACTTGAAAACTACTGGTTGGAATGCAATACAACAATTCTGACGCAAATCTATTTGAAAACTCTTTATAATTAAAATCGCGATATCTACGTGTCTACGATATCTACGTGTCAAATTTCACTTTAAGAAAAATATTTCATTCGAGTACATAAAATGTGTCATCGGCAACCAAAAAGATATACTTTCTGAACATTTATAGGGTTGCTGGAAACTTTTTTTTGCTGAATTGCTTTTTATCAAGTTGTATATAGCTCTATTTATGTTTTTCAAGATTGAAACTTGAAAACAAATATAATGGTTTCATAATTTTAATTGGGCACTTTGCATGTTAATAAACTATATTGTTGTTGTTTTTGTTGTTGTATATTGTTGTGTAATTATCAAATGCAATTGACCAGTGTGCAATATGCAATAATGTGTGACCAGTTAGATTGCTGGCAGGGGGGCGCCAATTAACAACAAATCATATCGCATCCTTTGTTGTGACTTATGCCCTTGGGCTAGATTAACTGTAATTCCTTCAATGGTTAGATCTACGTTAATTATTTACCATGGCAACGTTGTTAAAACGAGATATTGTTTAAGAATTTAAAACTTTTATGGATTACTGGAGTGTTCCGCACCGTGTAAGTTAAACTTCTAGTAGAGTAACAGTTATATTCTATATAGGGCCTTTGTTCTACATTATTTTTTTAAAATGATTTTAAATATAAATGCCAGCTTTTGTTATAAAGACTAGATCTTAAAAACATGTGTCTTAAATATTATCATAATATTCTGTAATAAAATACATTTTGTAACAAAAGTTTCAACCTAACATCCTCGTATATGATGTAATTTGACATGATTTAAGTTATAGAAGTGAAGTTCTAGATTGGAAAAGTTTGTAACAAACAAAGTCTAAATCTTGTTATAAGAAACTTATTCCTTAAGAAAATACTTAAATTGAATAGATCGAGATCATTCTACAAAGGTCGAATTATAAATACATTTTCTGTCTTTATGTCGTGCATGACTTTCAACGCTTGGCCGTTTCACGCAGTTACTCTAGAATTTTGAAACGTTCGTCATACAGTCACATGAAGTTCGGACCCGAAAAGTTATTTTTATAAAACACCCGGGCCGACCATAAAACATATATAATTCGTATTATGTATGCTTGATAGTCACGCCGGGGTGTTTTATAAGAATGACTTTCCAGGGCCCAAATTTCATTCGACTGCGGTTCGTCCCTATTGTCTTAGTCACTGACTTTTTATATTAGAGTCCCAAGGTTACTGGTGTAGGCTTATTCTCTCACTCCATTTGTTGCTGCATCCACCCAGAACACACTAGGCGCCTCCCATTTACAAAAAATAATATAAATAGTAAGTTAATCGCGTTTTTACACGGAGTTTTGTGTGCTCGTTTACTATAATCAATGTAACGGATCTTTCTCGAGTCCTGCAAGTGACGTCACACGGAAACTTTTCCGATATTTTACGGAAGTCGCCGAGGATCGTAATATTTGCGTTTCGGTGAAATACCGGCCAATTTGTATTGGTGATTTATGTCCCAATAAACACGTTTCTTGTCGAAAATTTCCGCCCAACTGGGTTCAGTGCACTTAATTAACAAATGGCTTACAAAATATTAACACGTGCAATTTTTAATCAATGGGACCTTTAACAATAGAAATAATTGAGAATTACATTTTTTAAGGATTTTATTAACTTGTTTTTTCCAGCTTAGATTTTGATAGACTTGTACTCCTAAAAGTTTTTATCTTCCACAATGTCTAATAGTTACTTGGTTATTCATAAAAATTTGTGTATCTGAGTTATTTTCAGCTATACGTCTGGTTGTAGAGATATACATAGTTTTAGTGTTTTTTGCATTTGGTATCATGGAATTTTGAGTGTACCAGCTTTCAACAATGTCAAGTTGACTTTGAAGTTTACCCTGAATTTCAAATAAAGTTTGTCCATATGCAGAAATGGTGGTATCATCTGCAAACATATTTGTGGCAGCATCATGAACATGCAGAGGAAGATCATTAATGTAGAGAATAAAAAGTAGAGGTCCAAGGATAGAGCATTGGGGTACACCAGCAACTATTTCCTTTGATTCAGATAAGACACCTGATATGTTGACTTTTTGAAAACGGTCAGTCAAATAAGATTATAACCAATGCAATGTCTTTGCACTGAACTGGTAACATTTAAGTTTTTCAAGAAGCGTTTTGTTATCTATTAAATCAAATGCTTTTGTCAAGTCCAAAAAGATTGTACCAACCAAGGTGTTATCATTAATAGCAGTAATCCAATAATCTATGATTTCGGAAAGTGCAGTTTCACATGAGTGAAATTTGTGACTGTCAAGAAATCTTTTCATGCTATCAGAAATGTGTCTTTCAATAATTTTAGAAAGTATTGGTAATATTGATATTGGCCTGTAATTGTTTTTATCAGATTTTGGTCCTTTTTTGTAGATTGGAGTTACTTTTGCAAGTTTAAGTTGTTTTGGGATTTTGTCTTGGGGTATGCTTAAATTGAAGATCTTCGAACGAGGTTTAGCTATCACACTAGAGCCTTTTTTAAGAAATTTATATCCAAGATCATCCAAGCCAGTTGCTTATTTAATATCAAGAGATTGAAGCTCCCGGAGGAAATATTCTTCTGTAATAGGTGGAATACTAAATTCCTGTTCAGAATTAATCTTAGAATTAACAAAGTTTTGTAGTAGAACTGATTTATTTTCTTCACTTAAAGAAGAGTTATTTTGTGGTTCAGACCTGAAAATGTTTGTGAAGAAATCTTTAAGGTTTTCAGCTGTCTTGGGGTCTGTTATAGGATTTCCTGCATCATCATTGATGTCATTAGAGCTGTGTATTGTGGCTTTACCAGATATATCCTTAAGATTTTTCCAAAGTAATTTTGGATTTTTTGTATTATTGTGTATTGTTTGAACAAAGAATGATTTTTTTTGCATTTGATGAGAGAACATTCACTCTTTCACGCCAATATTTAAATAATATAGTATCACCAGACTTGTTAGCACAGTCTCTCATTTAATAGCATCTGAAATATCAGTTGTAAACCAGTCTGGTTGATTTTTGTATTTTACACGTTTTCTTTTTTCTGGTGCTTTTTTATTGAAAATGTTATTAAGCATAAAAATAAAGTTATCTAAGGCATCATCAGGATCATCAAATGTATCTAAGACAGACCATGGTTCTTTGCCTAGGTGGTGGCGGTGACATTAGTTTTTGTTTGCGCTGTGCGGAAGCACAGCGCAAGTATTGAATAGGTTTTAATTTTGTACCATGGGGTTGCATAATCGAATAGGGCGCAGCCAACATTATTATTGTAATTAAAAACTACGTATTATGTTTGAACTAACCCCCTATAATGAACTTGAAACTCAGTGATTTAGAAATAAAAGTAAAGAACATTGACTCCCGTGTTTCGGATGTTGAAGGTGCCAGTGCATTTGTTAACGAGGAATATGAACAACAATCTCACGAATTAAAAGCGGCGCAAGAAAAGGTAAAGACTCTTCAAAAATCCTACGCAACGCTCAGCTCCACAATGAAAACCATGTCCGAAAACCAGGATGCTATGAAAACAAAGATTTTAGATAACGAATTTCGGAATATGAGAGAAAACTTAATTTTCTACGGTATACCGGAAGTACCTGCCACTGTGTCGGGTCTTAGTGCGGCGGGTCCTACTACAGTCCATATACATGAAGAAATGGACGAAACAGGTCCGGACACACCCCCGGAAGCAGCCCCGGAAGCAGGACCCAAAACTTGTGACATTCTTGTAAAACGATTCATAAAAGATACGTTGAAGATCGATGCTACAGATATCGAATTAGATCGGGCACATAGGCTGGGCAACCCAGATAAATCCAAAAAAACCACGACAGATTATAGTGAAATTTCACTACTTTAACCAGCGTGAACGGGTTCGAAAAACTGCATTAGCAATGAAGGATGATCTAAAGTAGCTCAATCACGGGGTCGGAGTTCAACTACCCAAAGAATGGCGCGATGCTAGAAGAAATCTGAGTTCAGTTTTTCAGAGGGAGAAAGAGAAAGGGAATAAGGTTAGGTTCATAGGTGAAAAATTATATATAAATGACACCGAATATAAAGCACCGTCATCTGTTGCCTATTAGAGGCGTCAAGAAGAGCAATTGGATATTGTCTCATGGAACATAAATGGTTTAGTCAGGAAACTTTCAGATCCGGATTTTATTGACATAATTAATGATCATGGTGTTATTATTTTAACAGAAACATGGTTATCACCAAAATCACATTACAATTTGAACATTAAGGGATATTGTGTTGAACATTTATATGGTAACAAATCGCAAAATACTAGGAAAGGACGTTATTCTGGTGGAATTTCGATTTACTTTAAAAATAGTTTAAAGGATAAAATTAGTATTGTAGACAAACATCAGTGCGGAATTGTTTGGTTAAAACTATGTAAAACTGTATTTCATTTCAATGTAGATGTATTTTTATGTTGCACATATATCCCTCCTCGTGATTCACAAATATTGAGACACAGTGATATCGATATATTTGATCAAATAGAAATAGATATTGAAAAATACAAATTATTAGGTAAAGTCCTTTTGACAGGAGACCTTAACTGCCGAACCTCAAATGAATCTGATTACATTGTTTTTGATATATTATTAGACGGTAGCTTAGGTTTACAATCCAATGTATATTCCAAGGGCAAATAAAGACAACGTGCTCGACGCACGTGGGACACGGCTGATTGATTTATGTAAAACTACAAGTCTACTTATAGCGAATGGTCGTCTGCACACTGATAAACCCATAGGTGAATATACATTTATGAGTAACAATGGGATGAGTGTAGTTGATTATCTGTTGTTAGGTAACGATGACTTTCAGTACATAATGGAATTCGAAATAATGCTACCAAATGATTTATCTGACCATAGTGCGCTTCATTTTTGCATTGAACGATTACGCCCGCTTGATGTCCCACGTGACCACAGCACCACCCATGAGTTGTTCTTAACCTGGGATGATTCACAGGTTACTACTTTTCGTACGTATCTATTAAATGAAGCCGAGCGATTGAATCATTTGACTGCTAATTTGCATGATAGTACTATAGATGAAACTATACGCGCCTTTACATTGTACATGCAAGATAATGCCTTTACAGTTTTTGGTAAATGTAAGAAAGATAACTCATTGTCAAATACAAATACAAAAAAGAAATGGTTCAATAAAGAATGTTATGATGCTCGAAAAGAATTAAATCGTGCGAGAAATATCTTTTTAAGGAATAGGAACAATGAAAATAAGAATAATTTTCTTAGCAAAAAACGAACATATACTAATATTAAACGTAAATATAAACGTTTATTCAAAAAGTCGGAGGGAACACGTGTATCAAAGTTAGCAAAATCTAATCCAAAGTCCTTTTGGAAAAATGTTAAAACACAATACGGTCAAATAAAAAATGAGCGAAATAACGTGACAATAGATGATATGTACTCACACTTTAATAATTTATATGGGTCAGTACCCTCATACAGCCATGATAATATTGATGATCTTTCACAAGATGACTTTATTTATGATAATGATCTAGATGCAGAATTTACAATGGCAGAAATAAAGAATGCTGTTTTTTCACAAAACAATTAAAAAAGCCCTGGCACTGATCGTCTAATTGCCGAAGTGTTTAAACACTCATTTGACATAATTTCTCCATTTCTGTCATTTTTTTACAACAGAATATTTAATGACGGGGTGTTCCCGGAATGCTGGGGAGAGGGTATTATTATACCTATATTTAAAGGTGGAACTCACGAAGCAAAGAATTTTCGAGGGATAACTCTCAACAATATTCTATCAAAAATATATTCTAAATTATTAGTTGATAGACTCATTAAATGGGCTGATAAAAACGACAAATTTATAGATAATCAATATGGCTTTCAAAAAAATAAATCAACCACAGACTGTATCTTTGTACTACACACAATAATTACAAAAACTTTATCATGTAAACAAAAGCTGTATGTAGCTTACTTAGACATGGAAAAAATGTTTGACAGAATTGACAGAATACTATTGTGGAGAAAATTATTGAATGAAAATATAAGTACAAAATTCATTAATGCAATCAAATCTATGTATGATATTGTTAAATCGTCTATTCGATACAAACATTTGAAATCCGATCCGATCACTTCACAAATCGGGTTAGCAGGGTGATCCGGCCAGTAGCATTTTGTGCCTCTTTTTTCTTAATGATATCCTGAATAATATAAATGATAATATAAATGGCATTATAAGTATTGATGATATACAACTATTTCTATTATTATTTGCTGATGATGCCGTTGTTTTTGCAAACGACCCAATGTCTCTACAGTCTATTTTGAATGATATAGAACAGTATTGTAATATATGGAATTTAAAATTAAATGTTGCCAAAACTAAAATAATGATCTTTGAAAACGGTAGACATACATCCTATGACTTTTTCTTATATAATAATCGAATCGACATAGTAGATTCATTTAAATATTTAGGAGTGTATCTCTTTAAAAATGGAAATTGGAACCGTACGCAAAAACGCATTGCACAACACGCATCATTTTCGCTACATAATTTATTTATAGTTTACAATGAATTAGATCTTCCTGTTTCTCAAAAGATAAGCTTGTTCAACTCTCTTGTCTTACCAATACTTAACTATTCTGCTGAGGTTTGGGGACACCATGCAAGCCCAAATGTAGAAGCAATTCATTCTAAGTTCTGTAGAAGAATATTATGTGTCAAACAATCAACTAATTTAAATACTCTGTATGGCGAACTGGGTCGTATACCAATGTTGATACACAGAAAACTAATACTAATTAGGTACTGGTTAAAACTTTTAAAGTTAAGGGAGCGAACTATACTTTTTAAAACTTACAACATGCTAAAGAATGATGCTGAAAACGGATTAACATACAATGGGAACAATTGGGCATTTAACATTAAGACTATCTTGGACCAAGTAGGATTATCATATATGTGGGAAAACCAATCACATATGTTTATAAATTATTTTACTATTAAACAGCGAATATTAGATATCTATAAACAAAGCTGGTATTCATCAATAAGTAACTCTACTCGACTGGTTACATACTGTTTGTTCAAACATTCATTTGATTTTGAAAGTTATCTTGATATCGTTACAGAATCAAAATTCAGAAATGCACTCTCTAGATTTCGTACATCGTCTCATGATTTAGCTGTTGAACGCGGACGACACAACAATCTTCCTAGAACTGAAAGACTCTGTAGAAACTGCAATACAGGTCAAATAGAGAACGAGTATCATTTTTTACTGATTTGCCCTAAATTTTCGGACCTCAGATCAAAATTCATAAAACGGCACTATTCTACATGGCCAACAAAACAGAAATTTACTAATTTAATGTCTGTAAGATCGAAAAATGTTGTTAATAATTTGTCGAAATACATTTACTATGCAAATTTAACTAGGAACTAAAATTGATATACATATTTACAATAACATCATGTGCTCTTCTGAAAATGCATGTCTTTTGTCTTATATATATGTATTTGTAATTGCTATAAAATATGTTATATTTTAATGCAATAAAATATTTGTAGTTGTAGTTGTAGAATAAATAAATAGTATTAACTGATTACAAACAATACTATACCAGATGCATACGTCTTCGACCGTTAATTCAAAACTTTTGACATATTCATAGGATATTTAATAACTTTTCCACAAACTTGAAGGTTACGGTTTTTTTATTGCTTTGTTTACGGACCCTACGGCCAGATTCATCAAAGTTCAGAAAAAACGTCTCGATAGTTGTTTTGCTATCTCTTAACATTTTGAAGTTTAAATACATATGTTGTCAACGTGAATAATTAATGAAACCCCATGTTAATTACTACATACTAAAGTAAAATGTAGGCATTATAAATAAGACCGTTCACCTAACTATGCGATACATGGGGTCTCAATGAAAGTTATGTAAAGCATCGCTAACAACTGACCAATAGTAAAGACAAAATTAATCACGTGGGTTTCGTTTGCGTCGAAAAGCGTCTACTGACCACGAGCTGTAGCCTTGTTTAATGGGCGTCATCGTACCATTATACGGAAGGTTGTTTTATGATTCGTTTATTTTTTGGTTAAACTGTAGTAAATGTGGTTTTTTACTTATTATGATAACAGTTACATATAACATAATGTATTTGGTTTTTCCCGTTGATAGGTTGTTTACTGATATTCTAAAATGACTCTGATTCCTTTAAATCATGTTTCAAAAACATGCGCAGCGCCTTTGATGCTTTGCATCAAAATTTGTTTTGTTTTATTTGGAAGGATGAAATTATTACGCCAAACATGTTTGCAGACGTTGCGGTCGCTTAAGTCCCGCAAAAATATAAACGGAAAAGTATTACTTCTTTAAAGTTCTATTTCATTATTATATATATCTTTTCAATCAATAATTTTCTCAGACCAGATTACCGGTATATATAGAATAGATCTCTACTTCAATTGGAAATTTAATTTTGTTGCTGACGGTGCGCACCGGTACTCGAAAACGTAAGTAGTTAAAAAAACTACGCACTCATTCGGTACTAACAACCAGTGATCCACATACAATAAGAAAATACAATTAAGGAATACCCCGATTATTAATATTACAATATCCAATTATCAACAGTTGACCATATAACATTTACAATATAACACAGTTGAGCAGTCAGTACACATGACTTTAACCCTGTGTAGTAGTCATTTAACCTCTTCATTAGCTTTGTGTGCAGTGTGGTATGGTTTAGATTGTTTAGAGTTCCAGTCGACCCCGGGAGTTCTCCTTAGGTGAAACAGACTGAAAAAAATATAATATGCATACAAGGGAATACGGATACCAGACTCTGGTGGTGCTTTTATGCACCCAGTGTACAGCACAGATACATGCAAGACTATATTTTGTCTTAGATTGTTTAATAGTCCTGGCCTACCCTGGAACTTCTCCCTGTGTACTTGCCAAGACCCCTGACAGGCACAGGTTGAAGAGAGACAGATACAATGGAATCCAGGTACCAGACCCTAGCTCTTTAACAAATAACCCCTTTGGTTCTTTTACATGCCCGGTGTATATAGCACTGGAAAGCATTTATGAAATTTCCGTTGCACCGGCTTGGATTCAAACTGGGGATCCCCGGATTGGTAGTCCAGACCGTTAACCACTCGACCATCTCACCTAGACTACATAACTTCTGCGTTTTAAACCAGTTCATCTGTAGATAGGTGGAAAAGGGCAGATCAGTGGTTCAGTGGTAACGCACTAGATCAATGTAATCCAGGGATCACGGGCTCAATCCCCAGCTCCTCCACTAACATAACTAATGGTTTTACGGATAAGACCTTCAAACTGAGGTCCCATGTATCTGTGCTGTACATCGGACATGTTAAAGAACCAGGAGTGTCTCTAGAATGGGACATTTTCTGTATCTTGCACTATCCCCTGAAAGCTAAATTAACTAAAACTGTTGGGGTGTTGGTCATATGGATACAAATGGTAAAAACTCATACATACAAACATATGGGTTGGAAAACTGAAAAGCGTTTGTGCAATTTCTGGTACCCAGGTCGGAATTCGAACCAGAGACCTCCGGATTGGTAGTCCATAGTGTAAATCACTGGACCATGGAGTTGTATTTACTTGTTGAATATGATTGAAAATGGGCACAAGAATTAGGAGAAATAGCTTTATAGCAAAAATATTAAATGAAATGTGATGAATTAAGTTGAAATACTTAAATAATGTAATGAAAAATGTTAAACTGATGAAACTATTAATATCATTAATATCATAATTTTTTTCCTGGAAAAACTTAAAATTCTTATTAAAGATATAATTGATATTTTCTTTTTCTCCTATTTTGAAATGCAAGCATCATATTCAGTTACTGAGACTGAAACATCTAAGATTTTAGGAGATGAAATGACTAGGGGCTGAAAATGTTTGCCTGTAATTCAGTATTTGGATGGATGACCCAATAAAGAGAAGAGTCAATTAAGTTGGGTTTAAAAAAAAAATGATAACCTTATTAAAAATCGCAGGATACAAACAACAAATATAAACATAAGCTTATGCAAACCTTTTGAATTGACTGCACAGGTGTTTGGAACATGGTGGGGGTAAAAGGAAGTTTGGGGGCCAAAAAAAAACATTTATAAACCCCCCCGTTTTTTTTTCCCCACCACCCCTAAAAAAGCCCCCCCCCTTTTTTTTTTTTTTTTTTTTTTTTTTTTTTTTTTTTTTTTTTTTTTTTTTTTTTTTTTTTTTTTTTTTTTTTTTTTTTTTTTTTTTTTTTTTTTTTTTTTTTTTTTTTTTTTTTTTTTTTTTTTTTTTTTTTTTTTTTTTTTTTTTTTTTTTTTTTTTTTTTTTTTTTTTTTTTTTTTTTTTTTTTTTTTTTTTTTTTTTTTTTTTTTTTTTTTTTTTTTTTTTTTTTATATAGTGACATACCTTACTGCTGGAAGAACCCGGAGAAAACCCACGGCTACCTATCATCTCATATATACTGCACAGGACGGGCCTTCTTAAATGTGTTATGCTAATACTAATTCAGCCTTGTTTACATTACTATCTTTATTTATTTGTTAAGTATTTACTCTGTGATTAACATGCCATGGTAATTGACCCCTGACAGGAAATAAAGTTTATTCTATTCTGATCTGTACTAGAACCATGTCCTGCATAAAGAACCATGATCGGTAGCAGGACTTGAACCCATGGCTCTCTGTCAATGAGAGATTGTAGTGATTTCAAGTCAGCTTGACCACTGAGGGGGTAGCAATAGGTTTCCCAGATATGCAACAAAAGCATGCAGTTCATAATTTGTTAGGAAATTAGGGTTCAGTAAAACTTGTCTTAGTTATCAAAGCACTTTAATGCTTATATAGAGAGGTATAAATAGTATTATCTGTTCAACTTTATAAAGAAACATTCTTGACAATTGTATTTATGTACATATAGAAGAGTTCTTACATTTTCAAATTAATTACTGATTCCTACAATAAGTAAATACTGCATACAATTCAAGACACTGCCTATTAGCATTATGTTACCTTGAGTATGAATTTTCCATTTCTCATGAAGCTAATTGGCAGTGTTAGTTTACATGTTCAGTTGTTCTTTTAATTTATAAATGTTTAAAAACACATTAATATTTGAATATCTGTCAGAAGTAAAGTCTGAACTTGGTATTTCCACTTACTATTAACCTGTGGCAAATTGAAAATCATGAAATTTTGCCTAAAGTGTACTAGCTGTATTATTAAGTTTATATTATACATGCTCATAAAACTTAAAAAGTAATAATCTGAAGAAAGCAACTGTCTCAATTTATGATTTCCTGGCAAACGTTTTCAATAAAAATTGAGAAATTTTGATTTTATTTTTTAGCTACACTGAGAAGCTTTGCAATATCATAAATTAATAATTACAAAGTAACTTCAGTCAGTACATACGATTTTTCTACTCTGTATACCACTTTACCACATAATTTGATAAATGACAAGCTAACTGCCCTAATTCAAAAGACTTTTGCCAGGGAGAATGTTACATTTCTGCCTGCAATTTCGATAAAGCTTTTTTTACTAGCTGTATTGTTAAACATTATACTATGTGGACCTGTGACGAAGTTTGTAAAGCCCTTTCCTTTTTATTGAACAACATTTATATAAGGTTTGGGAATGCAGTTTTCAGACAAGTAATCGGTATTCCCATGGGAACAAATTGTGCACCCCTTGTCGCAGATTTGTTTTTTATATTGTTATGAAAGAGACTTTATGTTGAGTCTTTCTCCAGACACGCAGGCAGACATTATCACTGCTTTTAATAATACATCACGCTATCTGGATGATATTCTTAATATGGATAACCCCTTTTTTGGTCAATTGGTGGACACTATTTATCCCCCTGGGAACCCCAGTTAATTAAAACTAACAATTTGGATACTGGTGCTTCATTTTTAGATTTACATCTCTCTATTATATAACAATATTATAAACATACCAAATTTATGACAAGAGGGATGATTTTAATTTTAGTATTGTAAATTTCCCCCATTTGGATGGGGATGTACCCCGTGCGTACATCTTACGGGGTATACATTTCTCAGTTAATTCGGTTTGCCAGAGCGTGTAGTTATGTTGAGGATTTCAATGAACGTAATCAATATATTACAAATAAACTTCTTCAACAGGGGGCCTACCGTTATTACAAATTGCGTAAATATTTTGCTAAATTTTACTATCGTAATTCTGATTTGGTTTTGAAATTCAATAGTAATCTAAAGACTCTTCTGCAGAAGGTATTTCAAAACCCGATTTTTATGGGGGATGCGGTTTACAAACTTCGTAAGATTTTTGGGTCATGGCAATTTTCCAACTGTATTTGCTAAAATTATAAAACGTTTTGTTAAAAGAGGTTACGACCCAACTTGTTTTGAGACACACCGCATGTTTGGTGTTCAACCCGTTTACAGTTGGACGTTATGCTTCCCTCTTTGATTGTGTCAGACGGAAGTGGAGACTATGATGATAGTCAGTTTTAAATCCCACTGGGACGAAACTGTTTTGATTTCTGTCCTCTGGCCTGTTTCGTCGGGCCCCAAAAGGGTGTTTCTCTTGGTGCTCTGCCTTCTTAAAAGGCATTGAGTATATACGTTTTTTGGTTCTCAAGGTTTGCTTTTTATATATTCATACACGAGCATTTTTGTGTTTTACATACCATGCCTTTTGTTTCCATTGCGTGTGTTAGAGATTCACCTAGCAGGGATTACTTTTATTTACACTGTCCTGTGACTTTGGAACAGGGTGGGGGAAGAGTGAGGTTGGGTGCGCACCATAAACCGGTTTAAGCTCCCCAGTGGTGTTTTTGCCACTGACCGTTCCAAGGCGGTGCCCCACTGTGTTCCTTTAATTGTTCGTTTTGTCCTCGTGTGTTTGCTTTGTATGCTAGTGTGTGTTGATAGTGTATATGTGTGTGTGTACATGATTGTGTGTGTGTGCCGTGTGTGTGTGCCTGTGTGTGTGTGTGTGTGTGTGTGTGTGTGTGTGAAGTCTTGCACTTCTGGGTGCTGATCGTTTTGGGGAGGCTGCGTTTTTGGTACGTGGCATTCCCTGTTTGATATTATTTTTGTTTTTATATTCCAAGCCGATTGGCTGAAAGTCACACCTTTAATAGGGGTCATTGGTTTTTAGTGTCCCCTCAATTTGAAGAATTTCCATGAACAAATGTGTAACTCATCACGATGACATGCAGAACACATATCAACCCCATCGGCTCAAGGTCATACTTAAGGTGATTCATTTTCAGTGTCTGCTCTATATATTTTAACCCCTTAAGTTTTTAATGAAACTTGATATGATTTATCATCTTACCAAGACCATGCACCTCAAGGTCAAGGTCACACAGGGTAAAAGGTCATGAGACTATATTTCTCAAAACTCTTGTATGATTTTCTTGAAGGCTAGGTCGAAATGTTGCCTCGATCAAGGTCAAGGTCACACTTTGGGGGTCAAAGCTTATTAGACTTAACCTCCTTGACCCTTTGTAAGATTAACAATAAACTTAAGTCAAATCTTCAGAGTGTTAATGTGATACGTAACACATGCTTGAACTGTGCCAGCTTAAAGCGACTGCACTCCAGATGGAGAAGTTACGCTAAAAAAAGAAAATTTTCAATTTCAAGAAAACAATTGTCATTACTGTATCAGGGGCATTGTATTATGATAACGTGACAAGTTTTCTAACAAAAGAAACAATTAAAATGTGTTGTTTTGCTTACTTTTATTGTAGAAAATATCACCCCGTGACTAACGGGGTGGACTCTTTGGTATATCAATATTTTTAACTTGCATCAAATCAGCTGACTCCATAGTGTAGTAGGTTAAGCCCCTGTAAATTTTTTGTAAGCGCAAAGATCCGAGTTCAAAACCTGGCTCGGGTAAATATTTTTTTCTACCTTTATTTTTAGCTCTTACACAAAGAAAATAATCTTGATGCTGACAAATTGAATATATATTGATTTTACCAAAAAATTAAAATTTACTAAGAATTTGGAGTGCAGTCGCTTTAAGATCAAGGTCACAATTAGGGGTCAAAGGTCAAGAGACTATATTTAGTGATAGCTTGTTAGAAGAATGTTAAGCCTTTTCCAACATAGTTTGGTCATTTTAACGGTTCACCGAACCATTGTTTCTGGGAAGAATCAGTACTAGAAAAACAAAAATAATATCAAACAGGGAATGCCACGTACCAAAAACGCAGCCTCCCCAAAAAAACAAGCCCCACAGCACCCAGAAGTGCACACCACCAACACACACACACACGCGCGACACACACACACAATCATGTACACACACACATATACACTACCAACACACACTAGCATACAAAGCAAACACACGAGGACAAAACGAACAATTAAAGGAACACAGTGGGGCACCGCCTTGGAACGGTCAGTGGCAAAAACACCACTGGGGAGCTTAAACCGGTTTATGGTGCGCACCCAACCTCACTCTTACCCCCACCATGTTCCAAAGTCACAGGACAGTGTAAATAAAAGTAATCCCTGCTAGGTGAATCTCTAACACACGCAATGGAAACAAAAGGCATGGTATGTAAAACACAAAAATGCTCGTGTATAAATATATAAAAAGCAAACCTTGAGAACCAAAAACGTATGTACTCAATGCCTTGGCAGAAGGCAGAGCACCAAGAGAAACACCCTTAAGGGCCCGACGAAACAGGCCAGAGGACAGAAATCAAAACAGTTTCGTCCCAGTGGGATTTAAAAACTGCCCATCACAGAGTCCCCCCCTACCGTCAGACACAATCAAAGAGGGAAGCATAGCGTCCAACTGTAAACGGGTTGAACACCAAACATGCGGTGTGTCTCAAAACAGTTGGGTCGTAACCTCTTTTAACAAAACGTTTTATAATTTTAGCAAATACAGTTGGAAAATTGCCATGACCCAAAATCTTACGAAGTTTGTAAACCACATCCCCATAAAAATCGGGTTTTGAAATACCTTCTCGCAGAAGAGTCTTTAGATTACTATTAAATTTCAAAACCAAATCAGAATTACGATAGTAAAATTTAGCAAAATATTTACGCAATTTGTAATAACGTTAGCCCTGTTGAAGAAGTTTATTTGTAATATATTGATTACGTTCATTGAAATCCTCAACATAACTACACGCTCTGGCAAACCGAATTAACTGAGAAATGTATACCCCGTAAGATGTAGCACGAGGTACATCCCCATCCAAATGGGGAAATTTACAATACTAAAATTAAAATCATCCCTCTTGTCATAAATTTTGGTATGTATAATATTGTTATAAATAGAGAGATGTAAATCTAAAAATGAAGCACCAGTATCCAAATTGTTAGTTTTAATTAACTGGAGTTCCCTGGGATAAATAGTGTCCACCAATTGACCAAAAAACGGGTTATCCATATTAAGAATATCATCCAGATAGCGTGATGTATTATTAAAAGCAGTGATAATGTCTGCCTGCGTGTCTGGAGAAAGACTCAACATAAAGTCTCTTTCATAACAATATAAAAACAAATCTGCGACAAGGGGTGCACAATTTGTTCCCATGGGAACATAGACACCTATTATCCGTAAGAAACTGCCAAATTATTTTGGGTCATGTTTTCAAAGTTAAGTCAGGCATAGCTCCAGATTACCTGGGAGAACATTTTAACCCTGTACACTCATTACACACTCATTGTACAAGGTTTAGGGTAACTTCTTGTCGCAATCCCGATGATCCATCCAGGTTAAATTTTAATGACAGTGGTTGTTTTTGTATTCCCAAGGTGAAGGGATTTGGTAAAAATTCTTGTGCTTATCAGGGGTGTGTCCTTTGGAATAACTTGCCACAGTTGATACGTAATGTTACAGTTTTTAGGAATTTTAAGGCAGCCGGCAAACTTCATTTTTTTGTCCTAGTTTTAACATTATGTCTGATCATTCTTAACGATCTCTTTGTATTTTTGTTTTAGTGTCTTATCATTCTTAACGATCTCCTTGCATTTTTTAGTTTAATGCTTGGATAGGTATATTTGGTATATTACTTTTTAATCTAGTCAGTGCATTTAGTGTCATAAAACTGATTGATGCTCATATAACTGATTTTTTTTTGTTATACAGTACTTTGATCTCATCCATAAATTGATGTTGTAATAACCTAGGTCTGTGATAACCTATACAAATGTGATACCATTGATTCATTTGAAGTAAATAATCGTGCCTTTCCGTGGTGTGCCATCAATGTCAAGGACCACAATGGGAAATAAGGGAGAATCATTTTTCCCTTTTTTGTGTTATCCTTGGTATTGATGTGCATATCATGGTTTATAAACTTGTGTATACATCTAATTATCTGTATATGTATGCATCATGTTTGTTTTAACCATGTTTGTACATCTGTGATATACTAAAATAAATCTATCTATCTATCTAACTTTCTCTCATAAAGAGACAAGGCTTGAAACAGAGCTCAAACTTAACCATCAATCTATGCATGAGAGGTTTCAGTGATTTCAATTCATCAACTCTTAGCACTTGACCACGAAGGCGGACTTCAGTGATAGCTCCACATGGATTTTGTTCCTGTTATATGAGCCCATAACTGCTTACATTTGTCCTACCTACCAACAGTATTTGTTTTGAAATGAATAGAGAATTAGGATCTGGCTTGATTCTCATTGATGAAAAATCTAGAGACATTGTGCTATACTTTTACAAAATGACAAGCTACTGTGCTAGAGAACTAGAGAATGGTTTATGTGCTTTAACTACCTTTCCTGTTGTTTAAGGTCATCGCTCTACCAGTACTTTCAGTGCTTTGATTTAGAAGTGTTGTAACTAGATAGTTCTGGCTGTCAATTTATTTGCGTATTTATTGCAGCTATAGTTAATTATTATGTACTGTGAGGAAGTTGCTGATTAGTTCTTTCCAAACCTGGTTTGGGGAGATAAATGTTCTTATTCTCTTTTTATCGGTCACACTATTGTGTTCATATTGCTTTCAGTTCCTTGTTCTAAATTCAAGAGAAGATAACCCTGTGAAAATGTTTTTTGATTTGTACTTTGAAATTCCTTATTAAAGTCTTTTGTGCAACTGGCACTGTCATGCACATATATCATTAACCACTTGAAGTATTAATTTAAAACTTTCTTGTAATCAGGGCTATCAAACAAAGTATATACAGGGACTATCAAAAAAAAAACACCCCCAAAAGTTAAGTTTGATAACTCTTGACTTAATATCTTGCTACTTGTGGCCCTTTTTATACCTGTGGTTGTTTTACTGACAGAATTTTGTTTTATTGGTAAGCACTGAAAAAAGTCGAGCGCGCTGTCCTACTGACAGCTCTTGTTTATCTCCGTGTTAGCATTTTCACCTGGTAAATAGTATTACATGAACATTTCTTGCGAATGATTACGCCGATTCGGCTCTACTGTTTATATGCTTCACTCGGTTTTTATTTCAAGTTCATAGATAGAGGAATTAAAAAGTTATTGAAACAAAACCTTTGACAGGTCGTTTGTTTACACATGTCAAAAGGCGATTTTTCTTGCTTGCAGTGTGCTTTTCTACCACCATTTGTGGTATTTGAAGACTCGCATGATCTGAAATATTAGCGAAACACGACTCCTTCATTTCTTGATGTTTTCCCTTATATTATAAATACTTTATGGCCAAAAACTACTCCTTCAATATCCATTTTGGTAGCTGACTCTGACTTCAAGCACTTTTGGTGTGTTGATGCTCACATCATTTTCGCGTATATTGTCCTCAACTTCCCCTAAATACTCATTTCTGCAGTTTTAAACTGCACAACACTTAATTATTTGTCAATATGAACCATTTTTACCATTTTGTATGTGGACTAATTCAGCTAGGAGTCTTTGTTTCATGACAGTGTCATTGACCACTCAAACCTAAGATCTCATTGGTCAACATGAGTAGCCTACTTTTGGTATCAGATCAGACTTATCTATTATTGGGTAGTACTGCATTATAGGGGCACTCCCTATATCTAGCAGATTATATTCTCCAAACATAGATTATGTGTTCATTAAACGTTAAATGATAAATAAATACAACTTAAAAGAAGAACCTATGGCGAAAAATGCCTCATTTTACCACAATTAATAAATGTAGAGGCATTCTGTATTAAATTTCATCCACCCATTAATTGTACAACAACAACTCTACATAGATTATTGAATGGTTTACGGTACTGCAGCATAGTTTAAACCACTGATTTTATCGATAATTACTGGAATGCATAGCTGAAACTTTTAGGTTCAGTTATAATACTACCAAAGATTTTATTATATATGTTTTGGGGTTATTTAGTTTGACATCAGTTATAGGGTTTGTCCCTTTAAGACAGTGTACGTATTATCTCCAACTTTCAGCAATAAAATCATATCAGTAAGAAGGCATGTTGGGAGAGCATGCCGGGGTCTCATCATTCATCCCTATAGCAATGGGAGATGGGTCTTTATAAAACTACGAAACGTTACTACGTTACAGCGTTAGAGTTTAACATTTCCTGACCGCTCCATATCGCATTAACCCCTTGAATGATTTTGTGTATACTTCTGTGTTTTGATGAAACTCAGGTCAAAGTTTCACCTCATCAAGACAATGTGCATCGACTGATGCGATTTGCGACAATTTAAGACACCATCAATTCTAAACACCTAAAAATGCCAATATTGGTCACCGCAGGTTTAAAATGTCTTACAGTACATATAATTTAAAGTTTTCATAGAATAATATGATTTGTTATAGTGTAGTAAATGCATTTATAATGCATAAAAGATCTGTTCTTGATCATCTAATGTGACAAGACATTAATTAACAGTAAACTTAATATTACTTTAATACATGTAGTTCATTTATGTGTTTTTCAGATTGTTACCCATGTGTGTTTTGTAAGATTGTCTTCGGTGTGTACATTGTCAGACATGGAAAAGACAAAGCTTTCACAGAGTGATGTACACGTGCTAGATGAGTGGCTTATGAAGAACGAAATTGAAGAGTTCACAAAGAGAAGAAAAAACGAGACTCAGATAATCCATTTTGATGAGCGAAAACAACGGGTCAGTCAGCAAAACAAAAGCAATGCACAAGTAAAAGCAGTTCAAAACATTGCAGGAAATACAAATGAAAGTAATGTTACTTGTAAACGGAGTTCAACTACACAATTCACTAAAACAGAAAGAACATTTAGATGTGATGTCTGTGATTATGCAAGTAATAATAAAGGTCATCTGAAGATACATATGATAATACAAACAGGAGAGAAAAATGTGATGTTTGTGATTATGCAAGTAGTTATAGCAATGCTCTGAAGAGACATACACAAATACATACAGGAAAGAGATGCTTTAAATTTGTATGTGATGTTTGTGAGTATGCAAGTGTTGAAATCAGTACTCTGAAGATACATATGAGAATACATACAGGAGAGAAATGCTTTATATGTGATGCTTGTGATTTTGCATGTAAACATAGCAGCGCCCTGAAGACACATAATAGAATACATACTGGAGATAAATTCTTTAAATGTGATGTTTGTGATTATGCAACTAGTGACAGCAGTTCTCTGAAGAGACATACACGAATACTAAAAGGAGAGAAATGCTTTAAATGTGATGTTTGTGATTATGCAAGTAGTAATAGCAATGCTATGAAGAGACATACACAAATACATACAGGAAAGAGATGCTTTAAATTTGTTTGTGATGTTTGTGATTATGCAAGTGTTGAAAGCAGTTCTCTGAAGATACAAATGAGAATACACACAGGAGAGAAATGCTTTAAATGTGATGCTTGTGATTTTGCATGTAAACATAGCAGCGCCCTGAAGACACATATGTGAATACATACAGGAGATAAATGCTTTAAATGTGATGTTTGTGATTATGCAACTCATGATAGCAGTTCTCTGAAGAGACATACACGAATACATACAGGAGACAAATGCTTTAAATGTGATGTTTGTGATTACATGTATGCAAGTAGTGATAGCAATTCGCTGAAGAGACATATGAGAATACATACCGGTACAGGAGAGAAACGCTCTGATAGCAGTGCACTGAAGAAACATACACAAACACATGCAGGAGAGAAACCCTTTAAATGCGATTTTTGCGTCATGCATGTAATCGTAGGGGTAATCTGAAGACACATATGAGAAAACATACAGGACACAAATGTTTTATATCTAATTAATTCTTTAACTTTCATAAAATCTTGCTACCAGTTTATAAAATACTGGAGTTACCTGAAACGTATTTATATAATAATTTTGTCTCCCTCAATATAATGGGGGTGAGACATATTGCTTTTGGCCGAGTTGTCTGTCTGTCTGTCTGTCTGTCCGTCTGTCTGTCACAAATTGTGTCTGATCCGTAACTCTTAAACCCCTTCAAGGATTTTAGAATAACTCCCCACAAATGTGCACCATATGGAGACAATGTGCAAAGCACATGTTACAACTGCCTTGGTTCAAGGTCAAGATTGCTATTAGAGATCAAAGGTTGTATGACTATATTCTGTGTCCGCTCCATATCTCTTTAACACAAATGTTCCCAATACTGAAACGATGTGCAGAGTACATGTAACAAGCACCCTGGTAAAAGGTCAAGGTCTCTGTTACTAAAATAGAAAAATGGTTTCTGCTCAATAACTCTAGTAAAGAGTGACAAATTGCAATGAAACATGGTGACTGTGTAGGTAGCTTGCGTGAAGAGGAAGCTTTTGATTGCATTGCGGGTCACTAGGGTCAAGGTCAATATTACATAAAATTTAGATTTTTAAATTTATTTTTTTATTTTTAAAGCTGCTTGCTCTCAGATTTTTTAATTTATAAATAAATAAAGTTCTTCAAACTGTATGAAAATAACATATTTTAGAACATGTGGTCATATAACAAGGTTCCAGTATAAATTCCTGTAAAAGGGAATCATTATTCTGTAGAATTGAAATAATACGCTACCAAATGATAACGATTTGCAAACGCTTAGGAAATTCCAATATAAACATATAGTGTAGCGGTGCCGTAAAACAGCATATTCAAATGATTTTTAGCTCGACTTTTCGAAGAAAAGGGGAGCTATCCTACTCGCCTCGGCGTCCACGTCCGAGTTGGTGTCACACCTTGGTTTATCGTACCACCACACTTTTTTCAAAACCATCAGAGGTATTGCTTAGAAACTTGCCATACTTGTTTACCATCATAACCTCCATCAACAGACAAGAGTACATAACTCTTTCAAGGTTACCTATCTGTAAGCAAGAGAAAATAACTCTGTGAAAATGTATCTTGATCTGAAGTAAGAAATTCCTTTAGCTAAAGTCTTGTGTGCAACTGGCACTGTCATGCACATGTACCATTAACCTTTTGAAGTACGAGTATCTACAACTTTGCTGTAGTATTCAGGGGTATCAAACATTTCAGTTTGATAACTCTTGACTTTATATCTTGCTACTTATGGCCGTTGTTTATACAGATCCTTGTTTTGCCTTTTACTGTCAAAGTTTTGTTTTATTGGCAAGCACTAAAAAAGTCGAGCGCGCTGTCCTACTGACAGCTCTTGTTGAAAATTCTTTCCTAGCTTTTTACTTCTATTGATGAGTCTGGCTTTAAGTTTTATACTTATGTTTATGTATGTCATTTTTGAAAATTCTTAGCTTGGCTATTAGGAGAATATGGAGAGCTATTACAGTCACTTGTGCGTCGGCGTCGGCGGTGGCGTCGGCGTTGCAGCTTTGGTTAAAGTTTTGCCTGCTAGGTACTATCATGCACATATCTCAGTAACCACTTATGATATTGACTTTGTTAATGTCTTTAGGGGTGTCACGCAGTCCAGTCAGATAACTCTTGTAAAAATCTAGTACAAATTATGGCCCTTGTTTGACTTTGAAAATTTGGTTATAAAGTTTTGCCTGCTAGGCACATATCTCTGTAACCACTTATGATATTGACTTGAAACTTTGTTAATGTCTTTAGGGTTGTCACACAGTCAAGACAGATAACTCTTGTATAAATTTTGTACAAATTATAGCCCTTGTTTGACTTTGAAAATTTGGTTAAAGTTTTGCCTGCTATGTTCTACCATGCACATATCTCAGTAACCACTTATGATATTGACTTGAAACTTCAGTTATGTCTTTCGGGGTGTCACACAGTCAGATAACTCTTGTATAAATTTAGTGCAAATTATGGCCCTTGTTTGACTTTGAAAATTTGGTTAAAGTTTTGCATGCAAGGTACTATCATGCACATATCTCAGTAGCCACTTATGGTAGTTATATCAAACTTAGCAATAGTATCCAGGGGTACATTTTGTATCAAACAAATAATTTACAAAATTAAATATATAGTGATAGATTTTGACTTTTTTTATGATTCAACTTTCCTAGTTTATATTAAATTGTAAGAGTCAGCAGAATTTTGTTTTGCTATTATACTGATAAAAGTTTTGTTTTATTAGCAAGCACCCACAATAGTCGAGCTTGCTGTCTTATGGACAGCTCTTGTATTTTTTTCGACGGCAACTGAGAGCAAGCAACTTTAAATTATTTTAAGCTAAATAATTGGGGGGTGTGGGGGGGGGGGGGGGGGTCAATGTCACTTTTACTAAAAATAGACCTTTTTTTATTCTTTTTAGACTTTTTTGTTTCATTTTATAATTTCTACAGGTGCTGTTGAAACCTGTTTTGGCTGTATTGCCGCGTTTTCTTGTTTTATTTCAGTATCCTGTTTCAGTATTTCAATCATTGACAACTTCAAATGGGGAGACATATGCTTTAAATCAGATTAGATTTAAGTAATACATTTATATCAAAATATTGACAAAAGAGCGGTGGTGTAGAGGTGAAGGTTTCTGATGCCTATCCCGGAGGTTGCAGATTCGAGCCCCAGGGTTACTGTTTTTTCCAGGAAGCGGACTCGAGAATGACTCAATTAGCTTCAAGCTTTCTTCACAATTAAGCTGAAATAACTTATAATATCCTACATGTATATACTCATTAATTTGTCCCAAATAAAGACTGGTGATAATGACCATGATGATAATGATGAGGTGGTTGATGAGTTTCTGTGAACAAACTGCCTGAATAAAATGGATTGAAAGTGACGCAGACCTGGTACCCTCTCTCCCCTTTCACATTCACTGTGTGGAAGCAGTGACTTAAATGTTATATATACCATTAACATTTACATATAATAAATTTAAAAGGGATAACTCAAAGTTAATTTGTTCTTTTTTTTGTACACCAACATATGATATATTCGGATTTATCTCACTAATTTGAAATGGAGACAATTAAAAAGGAAACGGTGAATATTTGTCACGCATTTATCTGTTATTTTATTCAGGACTGCTCCTTAAAATCAAAGGACTGAAAGTACTGGAGGATCGATTGTCTCTTAACAACAACACAGTCTGCACACATACATGTGTAAATATCAGGACAACACAGACTGTACACATACATTTGTAAATATCAGGACAACCCTTACACGAGTAAAGTTATAAACTGCAGACACAACTGTCCACAAATGTTGACCTTTAACCATTTGTGTAAACTTTACTTTTGAGATAGGAACCCATGTGCTTACATTTTTGCATTCAGTGACTATGTTCAACTACCCTATGAAGTATCATAGCTGTGAATGGTAACTGAGAAGTGGATTTTGACAAAACTGAACTGAAAATTCATAGTTTGAACAACTTTTAATGTCATTCAAAAGTTATGGGATATGTCCATAGGGTTGCTTGTATTGTGCCAATTGATCGATTCGGATTTAACGTCGCACTCAACAGATAAGGTCATATGGCAATTTGCAGCTTTCATGGAGGAGGAAGACCCAGGGTGCCAATTCGGGCATATTTTCAGTCACGAGCGGGCACCTGGGTAGAACCTAGATAGCTTCCAGACATAAAAGAATCCGACCCAAGTAGGGCACGAACCTACAGCGGTGAGGGACAAGTGATCATCAGTCAGTGACCTTAACCACTCGGCCACAGAGGTCATTGTATGATGCCAAGCAATTGTCTGAAGTTTCAAGGCTTTAATGGTTACCAAGAAAGTGAATTTTAAGAAAGCTTAACCAGATTAAAGACGACACTGCCGACTGACGTCAAGAAGGTTATGACAATGGCTCTTCGTGGGCTTGGTGCATGAATGTTGTAAGTCAAATTTTGAAAATTTTACAGGAGAAAGGAAAAACTATTTATTATTTAAAATATACATTTTGAAAACCTTTTTTTCTTTTTATTTATAATTTTTTTATAATAATTTATGAATTCAATACTTTTCACCCATTAATATTCTAAATAAGTAATATACTTGAATATTGCTCACTTACAACATTCATGCGCTGAAATCAGCATGATTTAGTATTGAAATTATTGTGCATGAATGTTGTAACTACTACTTTTAGAAAACATGAAGTGCACATTATTTGATAAATAATGAATAAAATAGTAAATAAGTTAATGATAACTATATTATATAGAATTGTAATAATTAAGGCTACAATATTAATAGATAAAAGCTTTGCACTTGCATATTTTGGAAAATTTAGTGTCTTCGGACCTTCTCCAAATATGTATCCAGCTAGAAAGGGCATCTTTATAAACTGATATTATTCTTGAGTAAATTAGATATTGGTCTTTCCAACTTGTGTAACTCTTCAAGAGGCTTTACAGTTATATTAGCATTACAATTTGAATTTATAGACCTATTATTGGGTCAGTAATATGAAGTCATCATTGTTCTTTCAGGTCTCCAAGGAACACAATCCTTTAAATGCTGACTCTCCGTGTATAGTTCTGAAAGTATTTTAAATTGCAAAAGATGTCTACGCAATACCATTCAATCCTTATGTAGTTTTCACCGAATGAGTGCATAATTCTGCAATTCTGATATAACTTGTACTGAAAATAAAACAAAATGTGATTATGGTTACTGACATGATAGAAACTGTTATCTCAGAATGTTTCAAGCTTCAATAACAGTCTAACTAAATCAGAAATTTAGTCTTTTCTTATGGGTGTAAAGGGGTCAAGGACAAATTCATTCAAACAATGATGATTATGCTGACTGCCAGTGATAATTAATAGCCCTATTTTTTTTATAAAGACAGCTCTTTAAAATTATAAAAATCTTTAAGTTCTTCTACTATAACGAGGATTCTATTTCTAGCCAGTATTATAGATGCTGTCTGTTATAAGAATGAGTGAAATCTTCTTTCTGAGAGCATATGCTTTTTGTCTTGTTAAATTATAATACGAAATTTCAACAATGAACCTGTATCAATTTTCCAAGTAAACACTAATAATGGAACTGAAGTTAAAAAAGTGCAATTTAACAGCCACCTCTGCTTCCAAAAGGTTCATGCCAAACATAGCATTGTAATCATCTTTTGTTGCCAGGTCATCATACAGTCAATATAAAGGTCTATTATCTTATTTCATGGTACAATAAAATTTATATTCAATGTATACAATCAAAATTTTACAAAACACTAGCTTAATGTGTTTTAGCAATTTTAGTGTTAATATGTTGTGTTCTATATCAGTTCTAAATTAACAATAGCAAACAGGCTTGAAATTTGTTCCAGAGACCACCTCCATGGACAACTTGTTGAGGTTGCAGACTTGAAATCACTATATTTTTTCATTTATAGAGTCACAGGTTTGAGTCCTCTCTTGTTGTAAAAAAAGTTGGCAGTTTCTTATGGAGGATAGGGGTCTATTACTGGCCCTTCCAAGGAACAATACTTAGGTAAACTGCCTGCCTGTAAAAAACTAAAAATACTGATTAAAAAGATATAAAACCCAAAGAAAGAAAAGAAAATACATTTTCTCAACTACAGCAGTCAACAAGAAAAATCTATTAACATAGAATTATAAAACTCAACATTCAAATTTAAAACAGCTCATTAGATCAAAGCAGTGGGATGGATTAGGGCCCTTGTTTCACTTCAGCTTTCAAAAAAATGTCATATGGCATGAATATTACCAAGAAATTACTCTTACTGGTAAAATGAAGTTATTTTTGTCTACCAGAAAATTGGTTTGCCTTTGAACAAGTATTTTCACTCGAGAGTACAAAGTTAAATAAAAAATACTTTTTCTTCACACTAAGGTGTGACTTAGTCTGGCATAGTAGCTACTGAATATACAGCCTGATTGGTCCATCTTGTATCTATTTGTTTTTTTTATGATATTGGAATATCCTAAAGTTCTGACCCAGTTATAGGAGAGATAATTGTTATGGGCCTTTAAAACAACTATTGCCTTAATGGTTCACTTAACTGCCCTATAAGTTAATGGGTAATATAATACCATATTTGTGATATATACTGCAAGTCCTTGTTTAAACTATGAAAGTCTAAGTTACCATGGTTATGATTGTGCTTGAATGTTTAAAGTCTGGCAGAAAACGTGAAGATTACTTTAGATTATATATTTTGGCACAAACAAATTAAATAACTGTAAAGTCACAGCTGCTTTACCACATTTTTAGATTTGTACAACTTTTTAAGTATTCACATAAGCAACTTCTGGATAACTGAGTATCCCTTTTTGTGGCAAAACTATCTAAGTTGTTTTAATTATAAATGAATCTTGGTCAGTCTGGCAAAGTTTAACTTCTTAATTTCTCTGCAGTAAGTATAAGGTGGGGATAAATAGGAATCACTTTTAATATTAGACTGTATTATGACCTTTAAAAAAAATAGTAGCAAAGTATTGCTTCAAATGTTGTATATGTGTACAAAGTAAGTCATTGTACCATTTGTTACTCAAGGTTCATAACACAAAAACAATATCGGATAAAAGACTTTAAATTATTCGACCTGACTAGTTTTCTTTTAGTGTCTCCGGTCTGACTTTTTGTGATCAAAACCGCGTAGGAAAATAGTTCTATACAGAACAGATACCTCAATGATTTTTAATCATAAATTTAAAGAAGAACAACAAAATAATAGATCTATTATGCTATTCTGAAATGTTTTGAAATTATTTAGATCTTTTACTATATAATTTTTAAAACAGAAGATAGTATAATGCGTAGCAACTGAATATATAGAACTACTTGTTTGTATGTTGTTCGTTCGGCCGTAAGGAATCTATACTCCGTTAACATTGATCCAAAAATCAGAAAATATTAATTGCCTGAAATCAATGAATATTAATTATATTTTAACGAATAATAGTCTTGCTAAAATAATTAAGGCAAAAAATAGTTTGACAGAGTCAAATATTAATAAATTTTCTGTAATAGCTCTTCCGCTGTGATAACATGTTTTGGGGGGAAATCCGAAAAGCCTTTTATTACTGATCAGGTTTTCAAATTTAATTATAACTATGAACGGTCTAGAAATTAAATGAATCAAACAAGATTGCATTTTATTAATTTGTCAAAAATACAAACAAGTCCGATAAATCAATTAACTAAACGACAGCCTCTGGTCTCGACCAGTCCTTGAAGACTGGCAACCGGAGACTGTCAAATAGTACACCGAATAGTATTCAAAATCACTATTTTGAATTTGACCTTTTGACAGTTAAATATTTTAAGAAATTAACCTTATTGCAAACAAGTACACAAAACTAATGCTAAAATTTAAATTTGCTCTTTTGAAAATTATACTGTAAGGGGAAGTAACCGCTGCGGGGAGTTTGGTAGTCACGGTCAAAGACCGCAGACCATCGAATATTATCACTCTCAAAGCAGTTCCTGCTCAAAGTTACTTCCCCTGGAAATACAACCACCATTTGGCAGTAGAGACGTAACCACAGAATATCAACTTCTCGTGACGTAACAAAGGCTGTAAAGTTGGTATGTACATGGGAATCGATTTGTTTTAGTAGTTATTGAATGCGCTATTTACGGCTAAACAGTTAATAACTTTTGAAACATGAAGTAATTCCAGAAGAGAAAAGTCTCAAGTCCCCAGCTGGGATCGAATCCTGACCACTGGAAGCGGACACCACAACCACATCGCTAAAGGTTTAACCCAACAGCAAGGCTGTTGAAAGTGACATAGCCACTACTGGTTTCTTTCAATTAATCGGACAGAAACGGGACCTTTTTCTAAATAATTCTGCCAATATTGCAGATAAAATTTTCACACAATGAACTTCGGTCTCAGCTGTACGCATCCGTATACTTTGAGATGGTCACAAAATATGTTTTCTTGTTCAATTCGAGTAATACAATAACCAATGAAACGTCCCCGAAATATGCAACCCGGACATTTGTTTATTTGTGTAAAAAGTCTGTTATTTCATCAGATTTTTTTCTTTCTGGTTGATGTTTCACATTATGCTCTGTAAGGCTCAAAGTAAACAAGTGGCATTCTCGGGAAAAGCAACTGGTAACTATTAATAGCATAAATCCTGAACCGAGGTCCGTCATGGTTCATTGATTTAGGTCTACGTGTACTAAATGTGTAATTTAATGCTTTCAGTATCAATTTAACGAAAACTATCTACTTTTTCAAGATTTTAGTATTTTCTTTATGATTCATAAGGCCTTCTCCATTCCCAACTGTTAAAAGTCTATTGGAACTAATGTTGAAACGGAATGCTAACATCGCTAACCATTTGCGCAGGTGCGCATTTGCATTGATATATTAAGCCCCCACGTGACAATGGCCGTCTGCAATCAAAACGTAAGGCAAGTGCGGTACATATATATCAAATTCATTAATGCTGTTCACCTAAGTGATAAGTTGACTACACTGTCACAGACACGGAAAGCGTCTTCATGATCTGGGTATCTTCATTACACGTTGGATCAAAGGATAACTGTTTAATTACGTGCAAATCGAAATTGTCCGGATGATTGAACGTCCAGTTAACATGTAGGATACCAGTACAAACATTTGCTTTACCAGATAGTCCAACTAATTGTATGCGCGTCGAGATATTGTGTTATTTTTGTATGGGCAATATCCTCTGTTATAGCAAGGTCTTTCAAATAGTATGGTCCGGAAACGAGAGTAATACGATAAATAACTTGCCTCGGATCACGTGACAAACATCCGGGTACCCGCCATTTTGGAAAAAGAAAGAAAATATTGAAACTTTATATCTACGTATATCTCTATATTTTACCAATCAATTTGACCAACAAAGAGATCCTTAATACAATATATGCATTCCCTTATCATAATATGACATTATTTTTTCCCGATGTTTTGGTTTAGATGGATTTACGCATTGGAAAGTTGACTTGATATGAACGTTTTTTTCACAAATGGCCGAAAGCCGAAAACCGACCTAATTTTAGCGCTTCTTTCCTACTTGCATGGTGTTCATGGGATTGATGTTACATCTTTTTCTCATAGATTTAAGTCCAATGTACGTCTGTTATGTCTTAGATTTTCGTATTTCACCCGTATTTTAATTTTCTGGGACGGTTAGATCCGATCAAAATCTAAAAAATGGCGTCACCGGTGAATTTTTTCGCGATTCGGTGATATTTTGTGCACAGTTTTTCACTGTATATTTAGGGTCAAATGATAGAAAATTGCTAATTAAAATGTAAAGTAAGGGTTATATTTTGTTTGTTATGAATTAGATTTTCGTTTTTTTATTTAATAACATAATAACGTACAGTTTTGTAAGACCAATATCGCGAGTCAAATTACCATCCATCGCTAAAACGCGCAAGACGGAACAGCATGGACCGTGTTTAACTCGCGTTTAAAACAAAAGTTTATTATATATAAAGGTTTTAATTTCTCAGTTTTACAGGAAATTTTCTCAGCTTTCCAATTATACCATTTTTTAAATTAAAAAATTGGTATTTAAATGACAAAATGACGGGCAGATTTGCATACAACTATCGGACATAATACCAGTTAACTCGCTCGGCGTGATAAATACACGGTGTGATAATCGCTTCCAGGTAAAAATCGATAACCGAGACAAGATTATCAGTACGATAAGACGTTTATAGAGGGCGTTTCTAGACCATACTATTTGAAAGACCTTGGTTATAGCAAAACGAAAAAATCTCAGAATTTGCTCAAGACGTCACTTATAGTCAGGGAGGGTATCACCAGTGGTCGTATATTACCGGGGCATTCCGAAAAATGATCCAAACGTAACTTGTGAATGACGTCACCACATAATTTGCATATTGTACATAAACACTGATACATGCTAAATAACACGGTGTGAGATTTACAGATTTTATGTATACGAACCCTAAATGTTCCAACCCCAACACTCGCTGTATCAATCCCTGTTATTTAACAGTGTTTCTTTTAAATGTTTTAACACTTGGCTTGTTAAAACACAGTTTTATTACATTATTTCATATGTCAGTGATTAAAAAATTGCGGAGGACTAACCTAGTGACTTACCTGAATAACATGACTCAATTGTATTAGTTATATTTGACCTGAAGAACGACATGGGATAGAAATTTACCAATGCACCGGTATTACCCTCCAAGACTGTTACTAAAAATAGACTAAATGGTGCTTACGTTTGCGTATGTTTTACTTTGAAGGAATTCTTAACAAGATCTGTCTTTTACATAAATTATAAATAAAAGGTATAGGACAATAACAAATCAGATATATCAGGTGAATGGTCATAATTCTTTTCAGAATTTGTTTCTGAAATTTAAATACACCGGTAATACAACCCACCAGGATAATTATTTTGACTATATATGGTACATGTAATTATTAATGTGTAATTATTATTTTCTTTTCTTATATAATAAAAATAATAATAAAAATGTGTAATTATGACTCGTTTACTATAATTTTCTTCACCTTGTTTTCACTTTATATATGCATCATGTACAAACTGATTTTTAGCTCGACTTTTTGAAGAAAAGGGAGCTATCCTACTCGCCTCACCTTTATTTCAATACTATTAGAGGTATTGCTTTGAAACTAACCATACTTGTTTACCATCATAACCTCCATCAACAGACAAGAGTACATAACTCTGTCAAGGTTTTTGTCAGAATTATGACCCGTTTTCCACTTAGAAAGTGTATTGAGCTTGGTTAAGTTTTTTTGTACCACCCCACTTTATTTCAAAACCATTACAGATATGGCTTTGAAACTTACCATACTTATTTACAATCATTACCTCCATCCGCCCCTTTTTTGACTTTTGAAATGCATTGAATAGGGGTAAAATCCCTTAATGACTTAACCCTTTGGGATATTGCTTTGAAAGTTTGAATACTTGTTTGCATCGTTACCCCCATCTGTAGGCAAGAGAAGGTAACTCTGTCAAGGATTTAAAAAAAGATTAAAGCCCTTTATCGACTTAGAATCTCAGTTAAGTTTTTTCGTACCAGACCACTTTTTGACTGAACTGTTTGAGATATTACTTTGAAAGTTGGAATTCTTGTTAACCATCATGATCCCCAAAAATAGGCAGGAGAAGGTAACTCTGTCAAGGCTTTAATTTGAATTATGGCCCTTTTCGACTTAACAACAGTCAACTCGGTTAAAATTATCATTTTTGTCCACTTTTTGACTTAATCATGTGAGATATTACTTTGAAAGTTGGAGTACTTATGTACCATCTATCTGTAAGCAAGAGAAGATGACTCTGTGAAAATGTTTCTTGATTTGTTCTTAGAAATTCCTATTTAACGTCTTGTGTGTAACTGGCACTGCCATGCACATATATCAACCACTTGAAGTATTAATCTACAACTTTTCTGTAGTAATACTAGTATTCAGGGATATCAAACTTTTAAGTCCTGCTGACAGCTGTTGTTAAATTTAAATGCGCACTTCCATCTTATGTTGCAATGGTAATTAAATGCAAAGCACCAGAGGTGTTAAGTTATTATCCCATGAAGTTTTACTAATTTTTTTCATATAATTTACATTTTCTGAAGTTTTTCAGACTCAAAATTGTAAATAAGGATATTTTTATTCTAAATATTAATTATATTTTCATAAGACTTAGTGTAGCACTAAAAAGTGATAACAAATAGAGCCGTCCCCCTTCATTTGTCTCTACGTCCGGGTGAACACTTCCATTTGTAATACAAGGGTTTACAGTTTCTAGACTACATTGTAGATTATCCAAAGTTTATCGAGTGAACTTGAGAGTTATCTCCCTTGAATTTCAAGTAAACTGAATGTATTACGCTTATAATCTATAGAAAATGAACTTTTTGTAAACTGTCCGTCTGACATGGTTGCTCATGATATTGTCGCAATAAATACGGAAATGTGAGCGATAAAGAGCCATCTTGGCCCTCTTGTTGTACTTAGTTTTTGTCACGAAAGCATAACGTTGGCTATAACCTAAACCATGATAACTTTTCCATTTCACAAGATTTCTTTATCAAACCTTCAAATTTCATTATTGAACACCCGTCTAGTTCTATAATACAATGTACAACCATATTCTCAAGCCTTGAGTGATTCCTCTTCATGTGTGTGGCAATATTTGTACATGTATGTACTATGTATACGCCTCAGTGCTTCAAGATAAAACAAATATTTTTAACAAGTTGTTTGATTAATCCGGTCTTTTTGTTTCACAATTAAGCATAGATTGGTGTACACTGAATGGAATGGAACAGAATAATTATATTTGAGGTACATGTATAAATCTAAATGAATTCTCCAGAGTGAGTATTCCTGTCTGGTACCTACTATCGAGATTATGATCTTTTCATATTTTTGATAGTTTTTCTTTTCAAGTTTGGAAGTTCAGAGTGTATTTAGAAGTTGGAAAGGTTTTGAATGTCTGACTTTCGGGACGCGTGCTAGGGGAAGGCCCATCATCATGCATGCAGAAGGACTTCAAGCTTGTTGATGTGATAATGCTGTATTTCTTGCATACCAGATGGGGTTATCTGCAGTTTTTACCAGTGCTGGAAAATCTCATCTTACACCCCCCCGTGTAAGACGACTTACGTGAATTACTTATGACGTAACGTTATAAACAATGTGACGTCACTTTCCCAAACATAGCATCTAAAGAACGTTTGTTTTTATATTAAAATGCATCATTTCGATAAGTTTGTTTTTAAATATCTATTTCAAAGTGCAAGACGGTATGCAAGAAAAAGTTTCTTCCATGAGATACTTGGTTCAGATCGAAATATCCGTCACTTCGGGTAACTCGGCAGAGCCTCGTTCCCGCCAAAACAGTCACCCTCAGTGACGGATATTTCGATCTGAACCTCGTGCTCATATAAAAAACTAATAATACTTTTTGCAATTTGTGCAATGATTCAATCATTCAGTTATGCAGATTCAGTCAAGATAACTGCCATATACAACTCATTGAAAATAGTAATTCACCATTCAAAGCTGAAGACCTAAAATTCAATGATCCTATATAATAAGGCTGTTAGTTGTCATTTTGTCATATCAGTTGGAATAATATGTTTTCTATTTTAGAAATTTATTTGATATAAATGGACATGAGACTACGCTCTGATCAAATAACATAATTATGATACAAATGCATGTAGATCTAATGATCTTCAAAATCTTTAATATCAAGAAGCCCTCTTGTTTATAATCATAATGATTAACTTTATAGCCGAAAATTGCACCAGTTAGTCCAGTAGGACATCACTCACTCGCCTGTAAGATTTGTGTTAAATTCTGTCAAAAAATTAATAATACTCAGATAGCCATACGGCACTGTTATATTAATTAGAAAATTCATAGAAATTGTTAGTATTACTTCGTTGATATTTACTGGGAAAAAAATCACAAAAAGCAACAGAATATGAGGTGGGCGGGGGGGTTGTCGGGCGGGCGTCAAACATTGGTTTCCGTTCAATAACTTGAGTTAGGAGTGACCAATTGCAATGAAACTTGGTGTGAAGGTAGCTTGCATGGAGACGCAGCTTGGGATTGCATTTGGGGTCACTAGGGTCAAGGTCAAGGTCACTGTTACTAAAAATAGAAAAACGGTTTCTGCTCAATAACTCAAGTTAGGAGTGACCAATTGCAATGAAACTTGGTGTATAGGCAGCATGCGTGGAGACACAGCTTGGGATTGCATTTGGGGTCTGTAGGGTCAAGGTCACGGTCACTGTTACTAAAAATAGAAAAACAGTTTCTGCTCAATAACTCAAGATAGGAGTGACCAATTACAATGAAACTTGGTCTGTAGGTAGCCTGTGTGGAGATGCAGCTTGGGATTGCATTTGGGGTCACTTGGGTCAAGGTCAAGGTCTCTGTTACTAAAAATAGAAAAATGGTTTCCTCTCAATAACTCAAGTTAGGAGTAACTTATTGCAATGAAACTCAATGTGTAGGTAGCTTGCGTTGAGAGGAAGCTTTGGATTGCATTTGGGGTCACTAGGGTCAAGGTCAAGGGCACTGTTACTAAAAATAGAATAATGGTTTCCGCTCAATAACTTGAGTTAGGAGTGACCAATTGTAATGAACTTGGTGTGTAGGGAGCTTGCGTGGAGAGGAAGCTTTGTGTCACTGGGTCAAGGTCACTTGGGTCAAGGTCAAGGTCACTGTAACTAAAAATAGATTTTTATTTTTTTTAGTTTTTAGATTGTTTTAAGCCAAAAAAAAATGGGGGGGGTCAAGGTCACTAGGGTCAAGGTCAAGGTCACTGTTACTAAAAATAGATTTTAATTTTTTTTAATTTTTAGATTGTTTTAAACAAAAAACAAATTTGGGTCAAGGTTATTAGGGTCAAAGGTCAAGGTCACTGTTACAAAAAAAGATTTTTATTTTATTGAAGTTTTTAGATTGTTTTTAGCAAAAAATCTTTTTTGGGGGTCAAGGTCACTAGGGTCACGGTCAAGGTCACTGTTACTAAATATAGATTTAAAAAAAAAAAATTTGAATTGTTTAAGCAAAAAAATATTTTTTTGGGTCAAGGTCATTAGGGTCAAAGGTCAAGGTCACTGTTACTAAAAATAGATTTTTATTTTATTTTAGTTTTTAGATTGTTTTAAGCAAAAAAATTATTTTTGGGTCAACGTCAGTTGGGTCAAGGTCAAGGTCACTGTTACTATAAAATTTAAGAATTTCTTTTTTCAATTTTTTGAATTGTTTAAGCAAAAAAAAAAATATTTCTTTGCAGAGGGGGGAGTCAAGGTGACTGTTTTTTTAATTCTACAATTTCTACAGGCGCCGTTTAAACCTGCTTTGGCGGCATTGCCGCGTCTTTTTGTTAACATTTTTATATAGTTATGTACAGCAGTTCTTTTAGGGTTGTAAAAAGGGGTTTCCCAGCGCTATCTCCGGGGGTTGAAGCCATGCTTCAAAAACATACGCTGCGTCTTTGATGCTTTGCATCGAATTCGTCTTGTACAATATGTGGGATTTCTTTCTGACAGGATTTAGAAGCTATTTTAGTTTGTTTTGCATCTTTTTCTATTCAACATTATATTTTGCAGACTTGATTAGCTATCATTAATAAGACTTTGTAATGTACCATAGAATAGAACTCATTTGTAATCCTTGAATTGCTACAGAAGTAGTTCATTAAGTAAGAATTTGGTTGCCAAATTACCAATTTCTCTGAGGGCGGATTGGGGGTCAGTTGATTCCCATAGGCTTAACTATAGGGAAAACTTTAAAAATCTTCTTGTGTAAAACCACAAGGCCTGGAATTTGAAATGAAGCATAGTGTAGTGGACCGCTACGTAGATTGTTCCGATCAAGACCCTAGGTCAATTTTTACCCTTTCTGCAACACCATTGTTGACCTTGTATTATAACAAGTGGTAGCCAGGTGAGCGATACAAGGCCATCTTGGCCCTCTTGTTTTGCATGTGGGTCTGAAATAATCTGCCTCTGTATAAAAAGAAGTTAATTTCTAACTGGCATTAAAACCAGGGTATACGGTACTATATCAGTACTGTACTGTAAATTTTTTTACCTCTATTTAATTAAATTAAATTCAGTTGTCTTTTCAGTTTTTTGACTTCACATTTCCAAAAGTGAAAGACTATGCCCAATGTTAGTCATATCAAACAAAATATTCACTTTGTATGTTTTACAGGAGGATATAGAGAAGATGAGTCTAGATCACTTTCTTGACGAGGAGCTAAATCATTACTTTGGCAAACCAGAATTGGAAGCTTTAAGCAGCCTACAGCGCACAAGATTGAAAAATATTGCTCACAACTATGAGACTATGCTATATATGGGTGAATACTTTTTTTTAGATTTCATATGTGTAGTTTATTTTCGTACACATATACATGTAATGATAGCAGATTTGAGTAGATTTGAGATGGTAGGCTTTCCATGGACCAATAGGAAAATTATATTTAGTAGCATCGCACCAGTACAAGATGAGAAATGAAAGGAAAAAGTTTAACCTTGCAGATATTTCGGTTAGCAGCAGATACCGGTGCTTGTAGAGCCTGTTGAATTCTTATGTATATTTAAAAGTATGTTGATGGATTACAATGTTGATCAATTTCCCTCTAAACCAAACTAAATTCCTGATGAAAGTAGTTAATCAACTGTCATTATGCCCCCCTTCCAAGAAGCGGGGGTATATTGCCTTGCACATGTCGGTCCGTCGGTAGAGAATGGTTTCCAGACAATAACTTAAGAATGCTTTGGCCTACAATCCTCAAACATGCTGTGCAGGTTGGTCATGACGAGAGGATGCCCCTCTTGATTTTGAGGTCAGTAGGTCAATGGTCAAGGTCACAGTGACTCAGAATTGGTTGGTGGGTACAGAATGGTTACCAGACTATAACTTCAGAACGCTTTGACCTACAATCATCAAACTTGGTTTATAGACTGGTCATCACCAGTAGATGACATCTATTGATTTGAGGTCAGTAGGTCAAAGGTCAAGATCACAGTGACCAGGAATAGTAAAACGGTTTCCAGACGATAACACAAGAACGCATGGGCCTAGCATCTTGAAACTTAATGTGGAGGTTAGTCTTGACCAGCAGATGACCCCTATTGATTTTGAGGTCAGTAGGTCAAAGGTCACAGTGACCTGGAATTGTAAAGCTTTTTTTTAAGGCCAAAAATTGTTCTTTTTAAGGCCAACAATATTTTTTTTCTCAGGCCACATTTACTTCTTTTTCCACATTACTGATTGCATCAAAGAGGCATACCTGTTTTACAAACAGCTCTTGTTTAGATTTATTTCACTCTGTAGGTTTGCCTGCGATAAAACCAGATTTCATGAAAGGCCTTGTCCACAGAGAAACACTGGTCAAATTGAAAGAACAAAGAAGTCTTGTACCTGTCTTAGATTCTGATAGTGATGACACATGGACTCCAGATATTGAAAGGACGAACAGGGCTAAAGGTATTTTATCTTATAAAGTGCAAAGAATTCTATATAGAGCAAAGAATTCTAAGCAGACTAATCAGGTGTTTTAAAGCTTTTGAAAAATGATGTTTAGTATTTGATATAGTGAACACATAGCAAATTAGTAGATTTATGTAACAGAAGAAAATTGTCAGAGCAGTTAATTCTAGTTACACGTATGTGAAGGTCAAGACTGTCTTTTACCTGACAGTGACAATGCTTGCCTTTACATGTATATTTACCTGGGTAAACGTTTCGTATGTGGTTATTACATTTTTAAGACAAACAAGTGTTAGTTACAGGTTGCTTTTTATGTTCAGTGAAAGATGAGCATCTAGTGGCTACAATCTGCTGTTGTCACATTTTTTGGTTGATACTTAGTTCTTCCCATCCATACAAAAGATTTTGGTATGAAGCGGGACAAGGCAGATCTATTAAAAATCTTTTTCTTTGAGATGTATAATTATGGGGTATAGTATTTACTATTTCTTGTTGAATGTGCACACTATTTTAATGTGAATTGCAGTTTTATAATCCATTACCCTCTTATAAGCTCACCTGAGCACTAAGTGCTCAGGTGAGATATTGTGATCGCCTGATGTCCGTCTTCTGTCTGATGTCTGTCGTCTGTCCACACTTAAGCTTGTGTATGCAATACAGGCTGCAATTTAAACACTCAGGATTTTCATGAAACTTGGTCTGAATGACTACCTTGATGAAATATAGGTCAGTTCGAATATGGGTCATCTGGGGTAAAAAACTAGGTCAGGGGGTCAAATCATAGAAAAATCTTGTGTATGCTATACAGGTTCCGTTTTTAGCTCGACCTTACGAAGAAAAGGAGAGCTATCCTACTCGCCACGGCGTCCGCATTCACGTTGGTGTCACACCTTGGTTAAGTTTTTGTACCACCCCACTTTATTTCAAAACAATTAGAGGTATTGCTTTGAAACTTACCATACTTGTTTACCATCATGACCTCCATCTACAGACAATAGTACATAACTTTTTCAAGGTTTTTGTCAGAATTATGGCCCTTTTTTGACCTAGAAAGTGTTTTGAGCTTGGTTAAGTTTTTCGTACCACCCCATTTTATTTCAAAACTGTTACAGATATTGCTTTGAAACTTACCATACTTATTAACCATCATTACTTCCATCCACAGACAAGAGAACATAACTCTGAAAAGGATTTTGTCAGAATTATGCCCCTTTTTGTGTCGCCTTTTCGGAGAAAAGGCGATACATAGGGATCGCTCTATCCGTCCGTCTGTCGGTCCATCCGTCCGTCACACAAACTTAACGTTGGCTATAACTGCCCTTTCTTAAGATTTCTTCATCTAACTTTCAAATTGCATTGCTTATGACATGAGAGTCATGATGCTGCCACATTTTGTAGGTCAAAGTCATATTTGACAGAGTTATGCCCCTTTTTATACTTAGATTTTTGCTATAACTTTGCCATTTCTTAAGATTTCTTTATCAAACTTTCAAATTGTATTGCTTATGTCAAAAGAGTTGTGATGCTGCCAAATTTTGTAGGTCAAGGTCATATTTGACAGAGTTATGCCCCTTTTTGTACTTAGATTTTGTCATGAAAACTTAATGTTGGCTATAACTTTGCCATTTCTTAAGATTTCTTCATCAAACTTTCAAATTGTATTGCTTATGACATAAGCCTCATGATGCCTCCAAATTTTGTTGGTCAAGGTCATATTTGACAGAGTTATGCCCCTTTTTGTACTTAGATTTTGTCACAAAATTATTGGTTATTCTGACAAAGCGTAAGAGGGCGACACAAGTGTTCTACTGAACACCCATCTAGTTTGACTTAGCAAATACATTGAATAGGGGTAAAATCCACTAATGACTTAACCCTTTGAGATATTGCTTTGAAAGTTAGAAGACTTGTTTGCATCATTACCCCCATCTGTAGGCAAGAGAAGGTAACTCTGTCAAGGATTTAAAAAAAATTAAGGCCCTTTATCGACTTAGAATCTCGGTTAATTTTTTCGTACCAGTCCACTTTTTGACTGAACTGTTTGAGATATTACTTTGAAAGTTGGAATACTTGTTTACCATCATAATCCCCAAACATAGGCAGGAGAAGGTAATTCTGTCAAGGCTTGTATTTGAATTATGGCCCTTTTCGACTTAGAAAATCAGTTTAAATTTTTATTCTTGTCCACTTGTTGACTTAACCATTTGAGATATTACTTTGAAAGTTGGAGTACTTACGTACCATCATGACACTTATCTGTAAGCAAGAGAAGATAACTCTTGATCTTGATTTGTACCTAGAAATTCCCAGTTAAAGTCTTGTGTGCATTTAACTGTCAATGTTTTGTTTTATTGGCAAGCACTAAAAAAGTCGAGCGCGCTGTCCTACTGACAGCTCTTGTTCATTTGATCTTCATGAAACTTGGTCAGTATGATTGCCTTGATAAAATCTAGGTCGAGATCGAACATGGGTCATCTAGGGTCTAAAACTAGGTCACAGGGTCAAATCATAGAAAAACCTTGTGTATGCTATAGAGGTTGCATTTTTCATTGAATCTTCATGAAACTTGGTCAGTATGATTGACTTGATGAAAGCTATGTCAGGTTCGAACATGGGTCATCTAGTGTCAAAAACTAGGTCATGGGGTAAAATTGTAGAAAAATCATGTGTATGCAATAGAGGTTGCATTTTCATTCTATCTTCATGAAACTTTGTCAGTATCATTGACTTGATGAAAGCTAAGGCGAGTTTGAACATAGGTCATCTAGGGTCAAAAACTAGGTCACCCTGTCAAATTATAGAAAAACCTTGTGTATGCTATAGAGGTTGCATTTTTCATTGAATCTTCATAAAACTTGGTCAGTATGATTGACTTGATGAAAGCTATGTCAGGTTCGAACATGGGTCATCTAGTGTCAAAAACTAGGTCATGGGGTAAAATTGTAGAAAAACCATGTGTATGCAATAGAGGTTGCATTTTCATTCTATCTTCAAGAAACTTTGTCAGAATCATTGACTTGATGAAAGCTAAGGCGAGTTTGCACATAGGTCATCTAGGGTCAAAAACTAGGTCACCCTGTCAAATTATAGAAAAACATTGTGTATGCTATAGAGGTTGCATTTTTCATTGGATCCTCATGAAACTTGGTCAGTATGATTGCCTTGATGAAAGCTATGTCAGGTTCGAACATGGGTTATCTAGTGTCAAAAACTAGGTCATATGGGGTAAAATTGTAGAAAAACCATGTGTATGCAATAGAGGTTGCATTTTTCATTCTATCTTCATGAAACTTTGTCAGTATGATTTTCTTGATGAAATTTAGGTCGAGTATGAATATGGGTAATCTGAGATCAAAACTAGGTCAACCTGTGAAAAACCTGTGTATGCCATACAGGTGACATTTACAACCAAATCATAATGTAAAGTGGTCAAAAGGTTTGCCTTGTCAAGGTCAAACAGAATGTTTGTGTTTATGATATATAGTTTAGAGTTTATAGTTTAGATATATACTTTTAGAGTTGAAGTTTGGTCACATATTGTCATAAGTTGTAGTTGAGCGATATAGGGCCATTTTGGCCCTTTTGTTTATATTGCAATAGTTCATACACAAAACTAAACATTCTTAAAATACCTTATACACCAAGAGTTATTATTTCCACCGGAACAAAATCATATATGAAGGTCATAGTGACTTTGCATTTAAAAACCATTTCTGCCAGTAACTTGCTGGGTGGTTGGCATATGTATTTCACCCCAAAATATGAAGCAGAATATAACAGGTTTATCATGAGTTCAGAAGTACATTCTCGCTATTGAGCGATTCTCATCGCGGGCTTGGGACTTGCAACTTACAAATATAAATACCCTTATTTCATTATAATTATTTGATAATTATATTTCCTTTTCGCACTTTCTTACACTCATCCATTACATCTCTCTTTTTCATCTCCCTATGTATTTAGAAATTACTAAATAACACACAAAGCATCCCATCTTACCAAATATCATACAAACTGTGTTCATATAAGCCTTTAAAGGGCTTATTTACAAATCCTAATACAACTAATAACTTATGTGTATATAATTGTTGTTTAAACTTAAATTCTATACACCCACCAAAAGAAGGTTGAAAGGGTTATAGGGGAGTCAACCTGTGGTGGGTTGCTTGGTCCATTGCACTCTTTCTTGTCCGAAGCATAATATGAAAGCTACTGAATGAAATTCAATAAAACTTCATATAGGAGAGGAAGTGTGGTGTACAAAAAACAAACCTGTATCTTGAAAATTAGAGTTTTTGCCCTAATTTACTTTTTCTTGACCAGAGTATAAATTGAAAACTACTTGAAAACACTTAAAACAATTATAAATCTTAATGAGATGAAGTGCCGTATACATGTCCAATACTCTATTCTATTTAAGTATTTACAGAGTAATTGCCCTATGTTACTTTTTAAGCAGGTTTTTTTAAAAAAACCTACTTATTAGAATGGCGATGTCGTATGTCGGGCGGGCGGGCTGGCGGGCGTCAAACATTGGTTTCCGTTCAATAACTTGAGTTAGGAGTGACCAATTGCAATGAAACTTGGTGTATAGGCAACATGCGTGGAGACGCAGCTTGGGATTGCATTTGGGGTCACTAGGGTTAAGGTCAAGGTCACTGTTACTAAAAATAGAAAAATGGTTTCCCCTCAATAACTCAAGTTAGGAGTGACTTATTGCAATGAAACTCAGTGTGTAGGTAGCTTGCGTTGAGAGGAAGCTTTGGATTGCATTTTGGGTCACTAGGGTCAAGGTCAAGGGCACTAAAAATAGAATAATGGTTTCCGCTCAATAACTTGAGTTAGGAGTGACCAATTGTAATGAAACTTAATGTGTAGGGAGCTTGCTTGGAGAGGAAGCTTTAGGTCACTGGGTCAAGGTCACTTGGGTCAAGGTCAAGGTCACTGTAACTAAAAATAGATTTTTTTTTTTTTAGTTTTTAAATTGTTTTAAGCAAAAAAAATTTTTTTGGGGTCAAGGTCACTAGGGTCAAGGTCAAGGTCACTGTAACTAAAAATAGATTGCTTTTTTTTAGTTTTTAGATTGTTTTAAGCAAAAAAAAGATTTTTTTTGCGTCAAGGTCACTAGGATCAAGGTCAAGGTCACTGTTACTCTAAAATTTAAGATTTTTTTTTTCCAATTTTTGAATTGTTTAAGCAAAAAAAATTATAGTTTAAACCTGCTTTGGCGGCATTGCCGCGTCTTCTTGTTTCTATATTTGTCTTTTTACTGAATACATGATCCCAGATGTTGTATCTCCGGGAGCAACACCCATATTATTATGACCAACTCTGTCCGGCCTAACATCCGTCTGTGTCAATCTTATATATATCTTCTGCTCATGATACAATGCTATTTAACTACATGTAATAATAATATTGTGCAGCATATAATTTTTGGACATTCTTTTAAGTGCACCGACTACTTTTTTAAACAATATTTTATGATCCGTATTTTGATTTATTATTTTCAATTTTATTTTCTGAAATTTTTCTTTTATAGGAAAAAAGATCACAAACAAACGTAAATTGAAAAATGATGATGCAATAGAGAAAAAAATAAAGGTTTGTATGGACAAATTATTGATTTCTTAATCCTTATAATTAGTGACTCTACTTTTAGACATCAGCTTTATAATTATGAACTGGAAGTGAGAGTAAGAGATTATGTGTTACCAACATATTAAAACACTTCTTAAATATTTGTTAAAGGAAAGTTTGTGTTACAGTAGTGAAATTTAAGTCCGTATCCTTAGTGCCAGACACTTAATATGACTTTGAAATGCAGGGCAAGTAAGAATTTAAAGAAAAAGAGATAAAGTAATACTGATTCAGTGAAGTTAAGTAAATTAATTGCATACATGTACATTGCAGTGTATTGAATTGCTAAAGTTTGCTAAAAAAGTTATTGTTCTTATAAGAGCTTTATGTTTCAAACTTTTGGTTGGAGCACATCAGTAAAGATGTGAGAAAGAAAGATTCACATGTGTTTACTCTAAAGGTCCATTTCTAAGACCAGAATCGAATTTTCTTTTAAATCTGGAATTGTAACGGGGAAAAACAGTTTGAAACTAGCTTGTGAAACTCTACTATAGCTGTGAAGTATTTCCCTGTTTGAAATACTGCTGCAGAATAACAAGGGAATGTTTTTGCATTTCTTTAGATTGACCTGGGTATTTTTTTTTGTCCTACTTTCGCTTTATTGCATGTTGTAAGCAGTCAGAGATATACACGGTGCACATCATTGGAAGTAAAGTTCTCTCAATTATAATTCAAAATAAGCATGCTTATTCATTTACAAAAGTATTTACAGCCTCTCTCTAGGAGACTTCTTGAAAAGTACAAAGATATTTGAAAACTGGAAAACCTACTTTTTTTGAAAAGGCAAAATATACTTTATCAATTCTTTTGTTAAACTCAAATTTTCAAGACAATATGGTCACATTCGATGCAGTATGTCATATTTTTTACTTCTGAGAAGACGCCCAATACAATTCCAGATTTAAAAGAAAATTTGATTGGTCTTAGTAATGGACCTTTAAGTTGAACATTCAACATTAACGCTTGACCAAAAAGATTTTTCTGGCAAGTGAATTTACTGGGACCCTTGTTCTCACCTAGCAAAACTGAATCTGATATCCAGTGATTGCGGTTTCAGGCAGCTTTAGTAGCCAAATAGTAAGGAACCCACTTATGTTACTTCTGTTAAAAATGGTACTGACAGCTCCCTTGCTCTGTGCACATCATTTAAAGACGTGTTTAAGGAAGAGTGAGGTTAGTATGCATCCAATGGTATTAACAGTCAGGTCATCAACATCCCATCTTCGTAGTTTTTCATCTGTTTCATAATTTTACATGTACATTTTACTGGCCTTATTTCAGCGCCAGAGGAAAACTGAATTATTTGAGGAAAAGGTAGATGAATTTAGAGAAAGAAAATCAACAAATTTCATGCACGTGGAAGCCCCTGCAGATGATCAGTTTCTATGTAATGTATAAATATTTGCTGAACATTGAGAAACCATGAGGATTTTGTTTTGATCATTCATTAATCTACTTTCCCAGAAAGTATTAAACCACTATATTGATATCACGGAGATGTAAACAAGCATTTATTAAAATTGTAGTTCCCTATAAAATCAAGTATAAAATAATGCAGATTTAAAAATAATTAGGGTTAGATGACTTTTCTGTTAAATGGGACTTGGATATATAGATTTGCTCTTGCCTCAATACTTCTTTTTAAGGATGGGAATGAATATTCGAATATTCGAATATTCGCATTCATTCCGAATATTCGAATGCCATTTTAGGATTCGAATATTCGTTAAATTTTTCGTTTTTTTTTTCCATTTTTTTCCAACTTTTAAAGTTCGACAAAACGTTGACAAGCACACGAAAGCCTTACAATATTTCATCAAACAACTAATTGCTTAATAGCCCCGGTCGGTGTTTTGATAACACGTGTCATAATTGCAAATTGCAGATCCTAAATTGCAACAGTTTTTCGGGTTGTTGTTTTTGTAATTCACACGTGGAGTCATTAACTAGCGCCTTTATTTCATGTTTTGTAAGGTGCGAATCTTACTGTTTTGTTCAAATAATTAGCCCTAAATTCGGCGATGTTACTCAAGTCTATCGGCTGTAACAGATAAACGTCATAGCTTTTAATTTAAAAAAACAATCGTGTTCGATTACTCAATTGAAACGCAATCGAAAATCATTACTCAATAAAATGCAACCAATGGTATTTTGAAGAAAGAAAGATTGATGCGCACTAAATCTTTTTGCATCAAAGTCCGATTTATTAACTTTACTGACGATCAGATTTGATATTATTTTCAATCTTACTACATCTAAAAACGCTAAAATCTTGCTAAAATGCCTCCAGTAACTACATCACGTGCATGGAAGATTTTCACGCCCTCAAGTGATAACAAAACTGCAACATGCAATCTCTGTCAACAGCAGTTATCGTACAAAGCGCTCGCAACAAATAAAAAGAAATCACGTTTTATTATACTTTATTCAGATTGATACACGGAATATTATATAGTACACTTAGGCAATTATAAAGATGACAACGATATATATCGAAAAGTAGTCGTAATAGTAAAGACAACAAGGTAGAATCAATAAAATACAAACGTAAATATTAATTTTATCTGTGAAAATTATCATTTCATTTTTATTTATTAAGACAATGTTTCAAATCCTTAAATGTTGAGAATCATGAATTTAATTGACAATTTCCCGAATAGTTGGCGAACTATACATAATTTCGGAAAAATACTTTTCGGATAGTAAAACTTTCGGAAAAGTTAAAAAATTTGATTCGAATATTCGAATGTATTCGAATAGTTGATACGAATATTCGAATACTAAATATAGTATTCGTTCCCATCCTTACTTCTTTTTACTCAGTGTTTTGGATGATGTATATTACCTCTGCTTCTTTTAAATTAGATTGTGAGGATTGTAACAAGGAGTATGATATGGACTGTCCCGTTCATGGACCACTGGATTATATAAGAGATGCAGAGGTTTGTACTTACAATAATATAAATACAGTCAAACTTGTCCATGCGACCACGTGTATTAAGCGACCTTTGTCTTAAGTGACCGCTTTTGAATCCCCCCGAGCGTTTTCACACTGTTTTGCTATTGCATTAAGCGACTTTTGTCTAACGCGACCAGCGACCAGTAATTAGCGACCCATAATCGGTCTTTTCTTCGTATTAGGCAACCATTTATGTGCAAACAGATCATTTCTATGGAAACTGACTGCTTTAAAGTTGCATTTAACGTCCCAATTAGACACCTTATGTTCGCAGGTGGTATTTATCGACTTGAGGTACTTTTTTCCTATTTTTGAAAAAATTCCACATGACATAAGTACGATATTTATGGGAAACGGTTGCCGTCTCCGGTGATGCTTTGTATTAAGAGACCATTTTATTAAGCGACCGGTTTTGGCCTTTCCCTTTGGTGGTCTCTTAATACAAGTTTGACTGTAGCTATTAAACTTCAAGCTTGGCTCTGAGAACTGTCCGTGTAAGTTGAATGCTGACCAATGGCATACCAGATTGATTACGAAAGGACAGCCATTTCATTGGTCTCTACATTATAAGCTTCATATCTCTCATCCAAAAATGATCCCTGAGCTGGTAGCTTTCGTACGACCAAGATTAAGATTAGACACTGTGAAAATTTCTTCTGGGTTGTATCTGCTATTCCATGGAAGTTTGTTGGAAATGTAAACTTTACCTCCAGCGTGAAAGGCGACACTAACAAATAGACTTGTAATCTCTTTTAACTAGTGTTCAGAAAATTTACCCAAGCGATGTACGCCACACAAAATTAATGTCTTTTCATGCTTCCTACTGGTCATATGACTGTTTCGAAGACTAAGGTTTGCGCCGTTCCGTCCGTCTATCTGCAATATTTTTTCTGCTCTGTATCGTGCACATGCATGGGCAGATTTTGATATAAGTTCACACAATGCTCACCCATACCAGAAATGTGTGTCATACACAACAACCAGTCACCTAAGATCAAGGTAACACTTAGTTTTCAAATACTATTACATGCAGTTTCATTTCCGGTCTGTATCTTCCTTATGTATGGACTGATTTTGTACTATGTGATGAAGATGTGTCATGCATAAAACCCAGTCACTTGCTCCTTACATCAACCAAGGTTACACTCAAGGGCTTGAACTCTGTTAGTGTTACGTTGCAATATTTCCAGTCAGCTTTGTATCTTCTTAGTGGATGGACCAATTTCAATACAATTTCAAAGGATTGTTACCCATATGATGCGAATGTGTCATGCATAACACCCTGACAGTTACCGATTTAGATTGTTTATCATCCTGGCCGACCCCAGCATTTCTCCTCAGATGAAATTGAAAAGACTCCTGACAGTTGCAGGATGAAAAGATGGATGCATATGCCGTATAACTGTTGTTTTTTTTGAGATGTTGATATTTTTGCGCTTTCTTTGGTAAAACATAATGCTACAGAAATATACCCCGCAGAATGTTTTTCAAGATTTTTGTATAGGAATGTGTCCTCTTTTATGACATACAAAAGAGAACTGCTGGTACACATATGCATGTACTTCTACTTTTGTTGTTTAAAGGTCCATTACTAAGACCAAATCGTTTTTTTTTAAATCCTGAATTGTAACAGGCGTCTTTTCAGAAGGAGAATATGACATACTGCATAGAATGTGACCATATTGTGTTGAAAATTTGATTTAAAAAAAAAAGAATTAAAAGATATTTTGCATTTTCAAAAACGAAAGTAGGTTTTCAAGTTTGCAAAAATCTTTATAATTTCCCAAAAGTCTCACAAAAAGAAGCTGTAAATAAGTTGTATATGAATAAACATGCCTTTTTATGCCCCCGAAGGGTGGCATATTATGTCGGGCATTGAAGGATTTTGAAATAACTTGGCAAAAATGTTCAGCACATCAAGATGATATGTTGCGTGCAAGACCCATGTCCCTACCTCAAAGGTCAAGGTCACACTTAGAGTTGGAAGGTAATGCACTCCTGTATATATGCACACATTTGTGTCCGGACTGTAACTTTGTAATGCATTGAAGGATTTTGAAATAACTTGGCACAAATGTTCAGCACATCAAGGCGGCATGTCGCGTACAAGACTTACGTCCCTACCGCAACGGTCAAGGTCACACTAAGAGTTTTAAGGTAATGCAATCCTGTATATATTGTAAATGCACACATTCGTGTCTAGACTGTTACTTTGTCATGCATTGAAGGATTTTGAAATAACTTGGCACAAATGTTCAGCACATTAAGATGTGTCGCGTGCAAGACCCACGTCCCTACCTCAAAGGTAAAGGTCATACTTAGTTTGAAGGTAATGTAATCCTGTATATATGCACACATTCGTGTCCGGACTATAACTTTGTCATGCATAGATTGATTTTAAAATAACTTGGCACAAATGTTCAGCACATCAAGACAATCTGTTGCGTGCAAAAAGCACCTCAAAGGTCAAGGTCACACTTAGAGTTTAAAAGTTATTGAATACTGTATGCATGGTAACTCTGTCATGCATGGAAGGATTTTAAAATAATATGGCACAATTGTTGAGAACATGGAAAGGACAGAGACTGTGAGACACCTCTTTCAGGGGCATTTGTCACTTGTGAGGGACAGCTCTTGTTGAATAAAGTTGAAAGAGTTTCACTTCCAATGATCTGCATCGTACATTTCCGACTGTTGACAAAATGCAATAAAGCGAAAGTAGGAGAACAAGACCACCCAGGTCAATTTAAGGAAATACAAAAACTTTCACTCGTTTTCCAAAACTTTCACTCGTTTTTCTGCAGCAGTAGTTCAAACAGGGAAATACTCCACGGCTATTGTAAAGTTTTAGAAGCCAGTTTCAAATTGTATTTCATCTGTTACAATTCCAGAAAATTCAATTTGGTATTAGTAATGGACCTTTAATGCTACTGAATAAAACATAATTGTTTTTTATTCAAACTAACTAAGTTATTTCTGTCTGCTGGTAAATTATATGCTTTTGCTATGAATGTTACATAAAATGTATTCAAAGACAACAATACATAGTTAAGAAATAAACAAAATGATACTAACCAGTGCAACTTGAGATAATCAACTTCTTTTGTTAGCTAATTATTGCTTTCGATGGAATAAAATTATGTGCACACAACTTAAAGGTTTACAAATGGTGGTCTATTCTAACAAATATGATGACAATTGAGAAGCTAAAAAGATTTCAAATCTTTTGTCTGCAGTCAATTGACATGAATTACTCAATTCCAATAGATGTTACTACAGTATTGATTTTGTCTTATATATTAAAACACTCTTAGCTCCATCTTCTTAATTTTTGAAAGGGTAAATGACAAGAAAATAACCCTGATGCCCAAATCCTGCAATCATCAATAAGGTGATTGACTGCTGGTTGACGATACTATGAGCATATAAAAAAACGAAAAGCTTACACTAAGATAGGGGCACCGCTTGTTTTCCATAGATGGTAGAAAAACACTTGAAAATCCTCTCCTGCAAAAAATAATAAATCTAAATATACCATAAATGTATGCACCCCTCTTAATAGATTGCTCCGAACTGATGGATGACTTTGGATTGTATGGCAGCTTGTTTAACTGTACTTGTTTACAAATACAGGTAAGTACAGAGAATGATCCAGAGAGAGCCTTGCATACCTTACCACCAGGACTGGTTGTTAAGGAATCAAGTATCGTAGGTGCTGGTCTAGGTGTATTCACAGAGAAGGAGATACCACCTCGTGTTATGTTTGGACCCTATGGTGGAGTAAAGATATATGATGAAATGATGGCACATGATTCTGGATACTGCTGGCAAGTAAGTTGGGAACAGACTTTTATAACTACGACCGAATTCTTATCCTGCTGGAAGCAAGAGATTCTGCTTGTTTGATCAGTGCAGATCATGATCGTTTTACATGATCTGTACTTTTCACTGTATTTATTAAGTACATTTTCACTTCAATAAAAGGAACTGTCCGAATTAAAAGATGGACATGTTCATTTAAGAAATTCAGCTGAATAATTAGGTTAAATATTTGTTCCTGTCTATTCCTTAGCGTCTCTCAAGTTTATACGTATGTTTGAGAAAGAGTATTCATATTTTCCTTAAGGTAGGAGAATAGGTGAAATTCATATGGTCTAATTTCCAGAGAGAAAGGTGTAGTAAAGTCACCCAAATTCCTTATCTTACTTTCAAATGTATACATGGAAACGTAAACAAAGGCAGATGTATGTCTGCCGTCACGTAACAGTTGACGCCAATGTAACATATAGCGTAAGTATAAAAGTAAATTATAGAACGTTACAGTTCTAACAACTAGTATCCTTCAGACTTGAGTTTTCATGAAATGGGCAGCCCAGTCATTTAGAAAGTAAAAGAGGGTTCCTAACAAACCATACAAAATTGTTGTTAATAATGTCCCTTGTTCAGTGCCACTTTGACTTTCTTTCAACTGTCTAGTTTTCTAATTTGACTGAAGACCCTAAAAACCTAAATTCCAACTTAATCAGAATTGTAATCTGATTTTGAATCGTACAGTTATTGACGGAAGATTAGGGGACATCTCACTATTATTATACCCCACAAAACGAAGTTTGGGGGGGGGTATATAGGAGTGAGCTTATCGGTTTGTTTGTCGGTCGGTCGGTCGGTCTGTTGGTTTTCATGGTTTCCGGATGATAACTCATGAACGACTTTACCCTTTTGAATAATTTTTGGTACACACTTGCAACTTCATGAAATACAGGTCAAGTTCAACTTTGGGGTCACTAGGGTCAAGGTCACTGTTACTAAAAATAGGAAAATGGTTTCCGCTCAATAACTCAAGTTAGGAGTGACCAATTACAATGAAACTTGGTGTGTAGGTAGCTTGTGTGGAGAGGAAGCTTGGGATTGCATTTGGGGTCACTAGGGTCAAGGTCAAGGTCACTGTAACTAAAAATAGAAAAATGGTTTCCGCTCAATAATTCAAGTTAGGAGTGACTAATTGCAATCAATCTCTGTGTGTAGGTAGCTTGTGTAGAGAGGAAGCTTGGGATTGCATTTGGGGTCACTAGGTTCAAGGTCAAGGGCACTGTTACTAAAAATAGAAAAATGGTTTTTGCTCAATAACTTTAGTTAGGAGTGACCAATTGTAATGAAACTTGGTGTGTAGGTAGCTTGGGCGAAGAGGAAGCTTTGGGTCACTAGGGTCAAGGTCACTAGGGTCAAGGTCAAGGTCGCTGTTACTAAAAATAGATTTTTATTTATTTTTAGTTTTTAGATTGTTTTAAACAAAAAAAAAATTTCGGAGTCAAGGTCACTGTTACTATAAATAGATTTTTATTTAATTTTAGTTTTTAGATTGTTTTAAGCAAAAAAAATTTCAGGTCAAGGTCACTAGGGTCAAGGTCAAGGTCAGTGTTACTAAAAATAGATTTTTATCTATTTTTAGCTTTTAGATTGTTTTAAGCAAAAAAAAATTTTCGGGGTCAAGGTCACTAAGGTCAAGGTCAAGGTCACTGTTACTAATAATAGATTTTTATTTATTTTTGGTTTTTAGATTGTTTTAAGCAAAAAAAATTGTTGGGGTCAAGGTCACTAGGGTCAAGGTCAAGGTCACTGTTACTAAAAATATAAAAAAATAAATTTGTTATTAAATTGTAGCAAAAAAAAATTGGGGGTCAAGGTCACAAGGGTCAACCTTACACATTTTGTATGCTATTAAAACAATACATTTACACAAGTTATTGTATAATAACTCAACTCTATGTCCTTGTGGCCATTCCTTTCTTATGGTTGCCATACTTCTGTGACAAAGCTGTATTGTGGGGGTATAATTCGTCACTCTTGTGACAGTTCTAGTTCTATCTATGAATATCTATGATAAAACTGTTCAATGGCTGATCTAATTTGAGGACCTTGTTCAAAGCGTAAATGTATTTCGGCTACATACATTAATCAAGTCAATTATCTTGGAGATCCATTTTTTCAAGAATATGCTGTACTGTACAAGTGTAACCCTTGGACTTTTTACTGATTATGGAATAAGTCAATCACAATCCAAATAGGTTTGAGTTCGTTTAATATCGTTATTTATGATGATTTAATTCTGTTATTTATGATGATTTAATACTGTCACAGAGTAATTATACTACTCGATAATCAACATGTGTGTCTATGATCACTAACATGATTAAAGTGGTAACTTAAAGTTCTACACTGCAAATTGTAACGGTAACGATCCATTCCATGCATCATTGCAAGTATACAAGATGTTCAATACGAATACACTCTGAAATGCATATAAAGAGAATACTAAATACATGCAATTAATCATATAGATATTTGTCATACGAAGTCCAGGGTTCGAACCTGTACTACACTTTATATAAAGTTGTACTTCAAATGAGTTACTGGTTGATTATCTCTATGAAGATCAACACATTTCTAAGCACAAGTTACACTTATATCATAATAATGTCAGTTACACGTGCGTCTAGTGGCATCTATTTAGTAGTTGATCAGTATCATTCTTAAACAGCATTGAAGAAACACATCTATATCTAATATAAAAAACTAAATGACTTGCCAATTTATCGAATTGAGTGATAATTCACCAAATAATCTCAACAACTTCTGTTACTGTAAATTATTATCATACACATACAATCTCCATTCTTACAGTTAGCTGTGACCTGGGTGCAAAAACTATTCCAAGAAATAAACGATAAAAACTATTCAAAGCAGAAGAACAGGTCTGCTCTCTGCAAAACCAACTGTGTACCCGCCAGAATGTCATGTGACCAAAAACGGAGGGAAAATAATCCAACAGCCTAAATGGTTAACACAACTGTCCAAGGGAAGTAACTGTGTAATGTTAATCACACTTACTGCTCAAAGTAACTGTCCTGTTACACAAGGCATAAAAATATGTACAAATAATGTTTCATAAGCAATTTTTAAATCCTTCTGCCGACATAATAGGGACTGTCAGAGATATAAGATAACTTGGATGTCGCCATATAGAAGCAGTCACCCTGTGCAATTAAAGTTTGGCTACAGCGTGTCACTTCCCAAATTCCTATGCATTTATAAACCTTTCCTGGCTAACTGCGGCGCTGTTTTTTGTGTCATGAAGGGGTCTCGCCTAGGATACATATTGTCGCCCAATAAGACCAAGTCCGTAGAAAAGGGAAGATCTGTGCGATCAAACGTCTAGGCATTGTTGAGATGTCCAAAGGACCCGCTTTCTCAGTGGCGAATAATGTCATTTGCCTCTTCTACGATTTGTGAGTGTAGTGCGTGATATAACAGTAGCCGAGTAAACCTACTGCTGTTGTTTATTTTGATGACTATATTTGATGCGAAGTGACATCAAAAGACCCAACGGGTTTGGGAACTTCTAAATGTATATTGCCTCAGACCTCAGATGAGTTTCATCATAGACTTGATCGGATCAGGGCTTTCTGAATTATGGCCTACGACATAATGCAATATTTAACTATGTTTACACTCTACGACTGTCATTTCATCACTAATTTAACCATATTTACAGAGAATGTGTATGACAATCAGATCTCGGATGAGTGCATTTATGGGCTTGATCGATTTAGTTCTTCCAGAGCTATGGCCCCTGATTTAACAAAAAATACTGTATTTAACAGTGTTTACACTCTAGCACCTTTATTTCTTTACTAATCCCAATCATATTTACAGAGAATGGTATGAGTCCATAAGACCTTGGGTGAGTTCAATTTTGGGCTTGATAGAGTTGGTTCTTCCAGAGTTAAAACCCTTGATTTAACAAACAATTTGGATCGCTCACAGTCCGGCATACGTCATAGGTCCCTTAATGTTTTCCTTCAAACAACATCTCAGCTGAAACCACTGGGCCAATGATGATGAAACTTGACAGGGATGTTCCTTGCATTAAGCCCCTTCATTGTTGTTCAAATAATTCCATTCCATGCAGAACTCTGGTTGAATTTGTTTTGCACAAATTATCAACTTTGTATTCTCTATCAAAAGAAAATTTATTTACTGGAATTTTTACAGAAATGAGGCCCTTACAGGAATGTAGTGCTTTTTTATATAATTATTCTATATACATGTATGAACTTAAGAGTTCTTGTTGTCTGAAAGTGGTAGGTTACACTTACTTAATTTAATCACTAGAATAAAATTCTTGATGACTGTAAGTTAAAGAAGTAAAATATCACCTTGGAGACGAGGCCCTAATGGGATGGAGACATTTTAAAAATGCTTTTTTTTCCTAAAGCAGACAGACCAATGCACTTTCCAGTTGTTTTTTTTTCATCTATTTGCTTCATTTAGCGGGGGATATAAATTCAGTGAATTTGCTTGTGATATATAGTTTAAGGTTGAATTTCGGTCACATTGGTCCTTAGTAGGTTGATGTACTCCATCTTGGCCGTCTGGTCGAGATATGTAGTAATTGCCAGTTGCAAAATCTACACAGTTTCCGTCTAAGAAGAGTTTCAAGCATTAACTGTAGTGGCTGTAAATTGTTCATGCTTGCACACTATTCTTTACAGTACATTATACTAGCTGGAGGTAAATTTCAACAGTGTGAACAGTGTAAGTAGGTCATTTCAGAATCAATATTATCTTTCTGTCTGCCTGCTTTACTTTTCTTAGAAACAATTAAAGAGAAGGGTGGAGACATTTTTGAAGCACTATATATAGTATTTTAAGTAATTTGATCCATCTATTTTTAGATCGACACAGATGGAAAACCTAGCCATTTTGTGGATGCTAAAGAGGTAGCCTACTCAAACTGGACGAGATATATTAACTGTGCTCCAAGTGAATCTGAGCAGAATCTTGTGGCTTTCCAGTTCAAAGGTGGCATTTACTATCGATCATGCAAAACCATATCTCCCGGAACAGAACTTCTTTGTTGGTATGGTAACGAGTATGGGAGAGAATTAGGTCTAGTAAGAGACAAAAATCTGCTGATCAGGCCGAAGCTGGTAGATGGAAAAGGTATTTTTATCCACTTGTTTGGGCCTTAAGTTGTCTAACTACTGTATATTTTGTATTTGAATCAGTGAAGAAAATTTGCAACTTTTAACACAACAAAAATCTCCCTTCAAATATATTGTCCCTTTTAATGGTCTTAACAGCATTTATTGACTACAAATTAAAAAGAATTTAAGCTCTTGTAGTTTTTATAAACCCCGCACACAAAGTAAAGGGGGGAGGTATACTGGATTCAGCTTATCTGCCCGTCCATCCATCTGTCTGTCGATCGTCTGGACGCTTAAACTTGGGCTCGAGATAGTAAAATCTTGTGCGCTCTAATTCTCCAAAACCCGTGGTCAGAATTTAATGATACCTCACAGAAGTGATAAGTACCATGCCTAGGTGTGCATGGTGAAATAATTAAGCATAAAATGTTACATAAATTTTATATACTGTGTCATTGGGGTGTTCGGTGGGGATTCATCACCTTAAGTGATAGTACCTTTACAATGACATGGCTTCTGTAAAAACAAAGATACATAGAATTTGAATTGTTCATACTATAATATTATTTGTTAAAGTGTGGTAATACATTTCTAATACATTCAAGATGTTTCCTTATTCATCTGTCTCGAATAGTAAGATATTAATAAACAGTAAAACTGAATCACACTTTAATTATACTATGTTTATGTTTTTTCAGACTGTTACCAATGTGTTTTTTGTAAGATTGCCTTCACTACAGCTGTGTACAATGTCAGACATCTTGTTCAAACACATGGAAAGGACAAGCTTTCACAGAGTGATATACAGGTACTAGATGAGTGGCTAAGGAAGAATGAACGAGAAGAGTACAGAAAGAGAAGAAAGCACACAACTTGGAAAACCCATTTTGATATTTACAAACAGCATACCAGTGAGCAAGGCAAAAACGATGAACAAATAAAAGCAATTCAAAGTGTTACAGAAAGTGAGAGTGCTATTACTTGTAATCAGAAGTTAACTATGGAAATGACTAATGGAGTAAGAACATTTAGATGTTATGTTTGTGATTATGAATGCAATCAGGGATATAATATGGAGACACATATGAGAATACATACAGGAGAGAAACACTTTAAATGTGATGATTGTGATTATTCCTGTAATCAGAGCAGTGTTCTTCAGACACATATGGGTATACATATAGGAGAGAAGTGCTTTCAATGTGATATATGTGGTAATTTATGTAATTCGAACAGTTATCTGAAGAGACATATGAAAATACATACAGGAGAGAAATGCTTTAAATGTGATGCTTGTGATTATGCAAGTACTGATAGCAGTACTCTGAAGAAACATATGAGAATACATACAGGAAAGAAATGCTTTAAATGTGATTTTTGTGATTATGCATGTAATGACATGCGTAGTCTGAAAAGACATATGAGAATTCATCCAGGAGAGAAACACTTTAAATGCGATGATTGTGATTATGCATGTAATCAAAGCAGTGATTTGAAGAAACATATGACAATACATACAGGAGAGAAATGCCTTAAATGTGATGTGTGTGATTATGCATGTAATGACATAGGTAATCTGAAGAGACATATGAGAATTCATCCAGGAGAGAACTACTTTAAATGTAATGTATGTGATTATGCAAGTATTGAGACCAGTTATCTGAAGAGACATATGAAAATACATACAGGACAGAAATGCTTTAAATGTGATTTTTGTGATCATGCATGTAATGACATAGGTAATCTTAAGAGACATATAATAATTCATACAAGAGAGAAATTCTTGAAATGTGATGTTTTTGATTTATCATGTAATCAGAGCAGCGCTCTGAAGAAACATATGAGAATACATACAGGAGAGAAACGCTTTAAATGTGATGTTTGTGATTATGCATGTAATCGAAGCAGTGCTCTAAATACACATATGACAATACATACAGGAGAAAAGAGCTTTAAGTGTGATGATTGTGATTATGCATGTAATCAGAGTGGTGCTCTGAAGATACATATGAGAATACATACAGGAAAGAAATGCTTTAAGTGTAATGATTGTGATTATGCATGTAATACCAGCCATAGTCTGAAGAGACATACAAAAATACATACAGGAGAGAAGTGCTTTAAATGTGATGTTTGTGATTATGCATGTATTCAGAGTGGTGCTCTGAAGATACATATGAGCATACATACAGGAAAGAATTGCTTTAAATGTGACTTTTGTGATTATGCATGTAATAACATAGGTAATCTTAAAAGACATACAAGAATTCATACAAGAGAGAAATGCTTTAAATGTGAGGTTTGTGATTATGCATGTAATACCAGCCATAGTCTGAAGAGACATACAAGAATACATACAGGAGAGAAGTGCTTTAAATGTGATGTTTGTGATTATGCATGTAATCAGAGCAACACTCTGAAGAGACATATGAAAAATCATACAGAAGAGAAATGTTTTGAATGTGATGTTTGTGATTATGCTAGTAATGAGAGCAGTGCTCTGAAGAGACATATGACAATTCATACAGGAGAGAAACATATTAGATGCAGTGTTTGTGATTATGCAAGTAATGAGAAAGGTAATCTGAAAAGACATATGAGAAGACATACTGGACAGAATTTTTTTTAATGTGATGTTTGTGATTATGCACATAATTACAGAGGTGATTTGAAGACACATGAGATTAGATACAGGAGAAAAATGCTTTAAAGTGACGTTTGTGATTATGCATGAAATAAAAGAGGTTATCTGAAGAGACACATGAGACATGATGTCCTTATATCGCTCACCTGAGTGACATTGCTCATCAGGATAATGTTCTGCTACATTTTCATGATTGAATACAGATATGGCCTCTATCATGTTCACATTTTTTTTCATTTGTTTGCCATGGTGACCTATTTACAGATCCCAGATGACCAAGATTTATTACATCAAGATAAACATTCTGACCAAATGGCATGTAAATTTGGTATCTAATGTGGCCTGTGTTCAGTATTCAGTATTAATTTGAGTGGCGAATTAGTAAGACAAAATTATGTGCCTCTCAGAATTGGGTATGTCAATGTAGATTGAAAAGCTATTGTGACATTTAGCAGTATTTTTAATCAATGAAAGATGTAGACCATTAGAAAATGAGTTTTGACTGATTTTGGTACTGGTATCTGAGAGGGGAGACACTCAAAATCCCCTTAGTCATAATCCCCTTGGTCCAAAAATGGCATAGTAGTCAGAATCCCCTTTATGGATTTTACAAGATTTTTATAATCCCTTTGATGAAATTTACAAGGTGTTCAAAATACCCTTGATCAATTTGACAGAGTAGTCATAATCCCCTCAATTGGGTGGCTATAATCCCCTTACTCAATTTCTTTTTTACTTCACTTTGATTACTGTGGTCTTTGTTATTATGAGACAGCAATGGTGTTGAGTAGGGAAATTAGCACAATTTTATGAGAAAGAAGTGTGAATAATTTAAATTATTTTCAATGATATAGCATTGTGAAGTAATGTAGAGACAGCCCGGATAGCTCAATAGGTAGAGCACGAGACTTGTAATCTCGGGGTTGTGGGTTCGATTCCCAGGGCTGACCAACTAAAATTACTAACAGTCTTTCGGATGAGACTTTAAAACCGAGGTCCCATGTATGGGTGAAAACCTGGCATGATAAAGAACCAGGGGTGTCTCTGGAATTGGGACGCTTTCTGTATCTTGCACTATCCCCCGAAAATCTAAACTGGGGGCATTGGTCAAATGGGAAACCGGTACCAACGATAAAACCCTAATATACCATACCATGTAGACAAATAACACATTTATGTAATACTTCACTTTGATTTTTGTGGTCTTCGTTATTTTAAGACAGCAGTTGAGTAGGGAAATTAGCACATTTTTATGAGTAAAGTAAAACTAGAGACAAATAAAACATTTAAGTGATATAAATCATTAATTTTATTTTCTTTTTCAATACAATATACAATACAATACATTTGAATTTTCATTCAATAAAGCTTTCCACTTAAAAGTTGCAACAATGATTTCAAAAGTTGTTAACATAGGCAAGTAACACGGTGAACAATCACGTGATCGTAATACGTCATTTTGTTCGTCCGCAAAGAATATTTTATAAACAAAAGTCTTCGACTGAACTCTTCAAGTGAGCGTAAGTTTTTCATTTCTCAACCGATTTCTGTCAAATTTGTCGCAGGCAAAGGGGAAAACAGTACTCTGTCTCCGGTTGATAACAGTTTTCTTGAAATAAGTCGCTCTTTTGTAAACATTCTGGAAAACCTTTGCAACAACGCCTGAATTCAACGGTTTGTCCGCAAAGAATATTTCAATATCGACAGTGTATTTGTAGTAATCCACTTTTAGTGCCATGTATTCACGACGAAACTTGTGCTGTTGTCATTTCACTGCAAATAAACACATTTCAGGTCAACTCAGTGCCTCAGAAAACGATAAAACATTTAGTTTGTAACAATGCTAATCCTCAAAGGTAAAACATTTAATGCTAATCCGCATAGTTATTTCCGAAACAGTTTGCTTGGAGGTATTGCAATGTTCGATTATGATTCAGTTTCACATGTGGAAGACTCTTTCATACATAAGTAATGTTATATAGTGTAGATATATGTATTGCCCCGAATACTTAGTAAAACGGAATCGGTTGGCAAAATTTAAATTGAATACAATCTATGTTATGTTGTTTCTTTATAACATGCTTACTCTGTCAAATTTTGACATTTATCATTACGTTATGTTCTATTAAATTATTCATAGATATATTGGTGACCGTATTTGGATGTGTTCGGATTCGTCTGTCAGTAAGTTCGTTGGTTCGGCTGTCTGCAATTCAATATCTAATTTGTTACAATAATATGCACAGGCTAGTTATCGAATTAAGTTGTAGAAATACACAGGAAGATGGTATGTCGAACACACTATACTTGATGTTTAGGTCACGATTTGAGCTCATAACTGCTATCGTATATATGGCTAAACAGTATAACTTTTAACATGTCCGTTTTTGATAATTTCGACCCCTTCCATAGCCATGTCGTTAGTCTCTCTTTCTCCTCGAGGTTCAGAAAACGAAAATATTATTTCATTTAAAGACGTTTTTAAAAATGGCTTTGATGTTAACTATACAGTTTTACTATATATTTTGCCACTGTGCTAACTTCATGATGTCTTCGGACAACAAAATAACAATACGGTAAATTATAGAAGTCAGTTGCGAGTTAAGTGTATTTCGTTCAAATACAGGCGGGCAGATTACCTAAACATTGTTTTTCGATATGAGAATTACAACACCCATACCCTTCGTAAGAAACTTTCTCACATAGTCGGGTAGGTAGCAGGACTCGAACCAATGACCCTCAATTAGTGATGAGTTTTATGATTACATGTAAGCGACCTTAACCACCCGATCTAACAGGCGCTCGATCGCCAGATTGCTAAGGAGTCGAGGACTCTTGCATTGGAAGTGTGCAGTCTAGCAAAAAATCTACAAACATGCCTATAACCGCTTGTTACAATATGTAAACTTTTTAGAAGTGACAAACACAAAGTAAACAAAAAAGATGATAAGCGTTTAGTAGAGGTACATTTTAGTAGACATAGTTCCTGAGAAAGTTATAAATGGAGCGATTGAATATGCAATCTATCTGTATCATTTATCATTTAAGCAATCACGTGATAAAGAGGATCGTGCATACAAATTCCATTCACCTTGCTTCCATTTGTAACATTTGATTGGTTCAAAAGCTAGGTCATAACCCATTTTATTTAGCAGCGCGGAAAATATGAAACTGTGTGAAACGTGTTCAATGAATTAAAATTATGGCACGTTGATTGACAGTTCTTGCATATCGGATCGGCATTTCCGGTGATTTGCCCATGCTGGAAAAACCGGTCTGGCACCCCTCCTTTGCCAAATGACTATCGTGAATTACTTATAAAGTAACGTTATGAACATTGTGAAGTCACTCCTAAACACAACGTCGGAAAATCGTTTGTTTTTCATGATAATTCATCATTTTAATAAGTTTGCATTTAGAAATCTACTTCAAATTTCAAGGCGTTATGCAAGGAAAAGTTTCAATCATGAGACACAGAGCCTCTTTCCCGCCAAAACAGTTACCCAAGGTGACGGATATTTCGGTCTGAACCTCGTGCTCATTACAGAAACTATTATTCTCACGCCCTACAATATCATGTGACGTAACAAAATAAGCTCCAGAAAAGAAGGTTGAGGTCGGGGCCAAACAAAGTGATCAAACCCATTAAAGGCATAGGCTTTTTTGGATTCTATCTTTTACAAACACCGCCGCTCAAAAAAATTCACTTTTGAAATAGTGAGGGTTCTTTTATTACCGCTGATATAAAAAAACCAGTGGACGTTGCTACAGTATAGCTTTAAAAATATACGTGTCTAAATAAGAATCATTTACGAGAAATCAAAGTGGAGTTATGCACATTTGTTTTCAAGAAAAATCGAGCTGACATAGGTGTGTTAAAAGAGTAGACGAAATAATAGCTTTTAAACCAATACACCAAACTTTTCCTGCTACCAGTACGAAATAATAATTTCCAAATATTACTTTTCCTATTTTGACTAGGAGAGTCAATTTAAGTAAAAAACTGCATACAGTAGTTGCTTCCCTTCCACTGCCTGCCGAAATCTCTACCAAAAACTACAACAACACAAGGGAGATCACTGCGAAGAAAGGAACTGTTATTTTATTTGTCCAATTTCTTATTTCTAAAGCACCAACTTCAAATACTAATGTGGCATTTACATTAATTTAACACATTTAAATGCACAACAACCGAAAATTGTTTTTATAAAACTGTCACCAAAAATACATGTGCAGTAAGATGAGCATATAATGTCACTTCAAGCGATGCAAACAAACACTAAGAACATAACTCCCAAAATGTTTGACCGGCCGATTGAGACTTTTCCAAATCGTTCTTGTGAACCAAAAAGCAATAATCAAGGCAATAAAAAATATCGAAAAGAGTACTCTTTACTCATGTTGTCTATTGCAGATAGATCACAGTCTAAGATCCGCCTCCATACAAAGTTCAAATTATCAGAAATAAAATACAGTGTTTTCCTATAGATATATGCAGTAGCCATGGTACAAAGACTGCGTTTGTAGCGAAAGCTTTTTCCGCAAATCCCACAAAGGTGTGGTTGTTCGCCCGTCCATCGACTTTCAATACTCCTGAAAGAAAAATAACTATGCGGATTAGCATTAAATGTTTTTATCTTTGAGGATTAGCTTTGTTACAAACTAAATGTTTTATCGTTTTCTGAGGCACTGAGTTTTTATTTACAGTGAAATGACAACGGAGTAAGTTTCGTCGTGAATGCATGGCACTAAAAGTGGATTACTCCAAATACACTACCGAAATTGAAATATTCTTTGCGGACAAACCGTTGAATTCAGGCGTTGTTGCAAAGGTTTTCCAGAATGTTTACAAAAGAGCGACTTATTTCAAGAAAACTGTTATCAACCGGGAACAGAGTACTGTTTTCCCCTTTGCCTGCGAAAAATCTGACAGAAATCGGTTGAGAAATGAAAAACTTACGCTCACTTGAAGAGTTCAGTCGAAGACTTTTGTTTATAAAATATTCTTTGCGGACGATCAAAATGACGTATTACGATCACGTGATTGCTCACCGTGAGTAAGATAGGCTTCACAAGTAAAAGGGCAGCACACAATTTGTTAAAATCACAATATGTTATTACATACTTTTTAGCACAATTCTGATATATGACAATCTACACAATTGTTTTAGCTGAAAGTAAACTACGGAGACATTATTTTTTATATCAAGAATGCTCCATAGACTAGTGTTGTGTAACCTAGACTTTGGCCTATCGATGCGGTATGGAAATTAGTTTTTCACATTATCAGTATCACTGCATGCATATGTTCACAAAATATATCAAAGAACAAGAGGGCCAAGATGGCCCTATATCGCTCACCTTGGTACAAGTCCACTTGCCTGGTGGAAGATCACTAGATAATGTTATATACCAAATAAGTTTTCCTATATACGCCTTTGTAAAACAAATGATCCCCCCGGGCAAGGTCAATTTTGACCCCAGGGGCATAATTTGAACAAACTTTGAGTAGGTCTACTAGGCAATGCTACATGCCAAATATCTAAGCACTAGGCCTTGTGGTTTCAGAGAAAAAGATTTTTAAAGTTTTCCCTATATAAGCCTATGTAAAACTAAGTGACCGCCGGTGCGGGGTCAATTTTGACCCAGGGGTCATAATTTGAACAAACTTGGTGGAGGTCCACTAGCCAATGCTACATGCCAAATATCTAAGCTCTAGGCCTTGTGGTTTCAAAGAAGAAGATTTTTAAAGTTTTTACTATATAAGTCTATGTAAACCTAAGTGACCCCCCCCCCCCGGCGGGGTGAATTTTGATCCGAGGGTCATAATTTGAACAATCTTGGTAGAGGTCCACTAGCCAATGCTACATGCCAAATATCTAAGCTCTAGGCCTTGTGGTTTCAGATAAGAAGATTTTTAAAGTTTTTCTTACATAAGCCTATGTAAAACTAAGTGACCCCCCTGCGGGGTCAATTTTGATCCGGGGCTCATAATTTGAACAATCTTGGTAGAGGTCCACTAGCCAATGCTACATGCCAAATATCTAAGCTCTAGACCTTGTGGTTTCAGAGAAGAAGATTTTTAAAGTTTTTCCTATATATTCCTATGCAAAACTAAGTGACCACCCCCGCGGGGTCAATTTTGACCCGGGGGTCATAATTTGAACAATCTTGGTAGAGGTCCACTAGACAATGCTACATGCCAAATATCTAAGCTCTAGACCTTGTGGTTTCAGAGAAGAAGATTTTTAAAGTTTTTCCTATATATGCCTATGCAAAACTAAATGACCACCCCGCAGGGGTCAATTTTGACCCGGGGGTCATAATTTGAACAATCTTGGTAGAGGTCCACTAGACAATGCTACATGCCAAATATCTTAGCTCTAGGCCTTGTGGTTTCAGAGAAGAAGATTTTTAAAGTTTTTCCTATATATGCCTATGCAAAAACTAAGTGCCCACCCGCGCGGGGTCAATTTTGACCCGGGGGTCATAATTTGAACAATCTTGGTAGAGGTCCACTAGACAATGCTACATGCCAAATATCTAAGCTCTAGGCCTTGTGGTTTCAGAGAAGAAGATTTTAAAAGTTTTTCCTATTTGTTGCCATAGCAACCAGAATTCTGCATGGAATGGAATTCTTTGAACAATTTTGGTAGAGCTTCATGCAAGGAACATTCCTGCATAGTTTTATCAACATTGGCCTAGAGGTTTCAGAGGAGATGTCATTTGAATCAAAATGTTGACGGACGACGGACATTATAATCCATCAGAAAAGCTCATCCTGGCGTAGCTAAAAAAATGAATCCTGTATTAACGGATCGTATTAAAACTGGAAAGCTAGTGGAAATATTTATCAAATTAATTTCTACGAACATCTCTTGTGTAATATTTTGACGACACAAGGCGACATTGTTTAAACGTTTGTTATAGGGGAAGGATTCAGTGTCAGAAATGTATGAGATTAATTCGGTTGGCGAAAAATGTGAAACAAGAGGGCCTATATAATGTAATGGCCCTATATCGCTACCATTTGCTATAATAAAATGGGTCACGATTCTAACATAATTCATAGACGTCTACTACACAATGCTAAGTAGCATTTAAAATATATATTATCTGCCTGTTGGCCTTGTATTTTTCTAAAGGTTTTCCCTATATAAGCCTATGTGAAATCTAGTGCTCCCCCCCTCCCGGGAAGGTTTAATTTTGACCTGGGGGTCATGATTTGAACAATCTTGGTAAAGGTCCACTAGACAATGCTACATGCTAGATATCTAAACTCTAGGCCTTGTGGTTTCAGAGAAAAGTTTTTCCTATATGAGCCTATGTAAAACCAAGTGACCCAGGGCTCATAATTTGAACAATCTTAGAAGAGCACCACTAGACAATGCCACATGCTAAATATTTAAGCTCTAGGCCAAGTGAATGCAGAGAAGATTTTTAAAAAGTTTTTTCCTAAATAAGCCTATGTAAAACCAAGGGACTCCCGGGCAGGGTCAATTTTGACCCTGGGGTCATAATTTGAACAATTTTGGTACAAGTCCACTAGACAATGTCACATGCCAAATATCAAAGCTCAAGACCTTGTGGTTTCAGAGAAAAAGATTTTTTTTCCATTATAAGCCTATGTAAAACCAAGTGACCACCCGCGTGGGGCCAATTTTGACCCGGGGGTCATAATTTGAACATCACTAGACAATGCTACATGCCAAATATCTAAGCTCCAGGCCTTGTGGTTTCAGAGAAGATTTTTTAAGTTTTTCCAATATAAGCCTATGCAAAACTAAGTGGCCACCCGAGCGGGGTCAATTTTGACCTAGGGGTCATAATTTGAACAATCTTGGTAAAAGTCCACTAGACAATGCTACCAGCCAAATATCTAAGCTCTAGGTCTTGTGGTTTCAGAGAAGAAGATTTTTAAAAGTGTTTCCTATTTGTTGCCATAGCAACCAGAGTTCTGCATGGAATATAATTATTTTAACAACTTTGATAGAGCTTCACGCAAGGAACATCCCTGCAAAAATTCATCATCATTGGCCCAGTGGTTTCAGAGGAGATGTCGTTTGAAGGAAATGGTGGACGGAAGGACGGACAGATGTACGACGGACGGACGGGAAGCGATCCTTATAGCTCACTCTGGCACTTTGTGCCAGTTGAGCTAAAAACAAGAGGGCCAAGATAATAATAATAATAATAATAATAATAATTAAAAAAAGATGGCCCTATATCGCTCACCTGACTACCATTGGCTGTAATACAAGGGGTCATGATTTTAAACCAATTCGCAGAGGTCCACTACATATACATTACTCGATCTAAATTGATGAATAGAATAGAAAAAAATTCTGATAATATTAATAAAAGATTGTGCATAAGTGTTGATTTTTCATTATTTTCTTTATTTGCTAGCATTAAGATTTTTACGGAAGCGTATAATGGTCGCCAGTTGCTAGATATTTATGTAGATTTGATGCGAAAATATCGCACCATGTGTGAAATCTTACGGGAAAATGCAAGATAGTAATAGATATATTGCATGATAATTGTAGCATTCGTTCCTTAAGAATCAGCAAGTAAAATCATTTTGAACGGTATAGTTATTGCATGAAAGATTTATCTTGCTTGTGTAAGATAATTTATTACTGAAAATGAGTTAATATTTAGCTCCGACATCGGTGAAACTAGAGTAGATTACTTATGAAAATGTTCTCTTTTAAGCTCACCCTAGCCTGTCTGCCTGTCTGTCTGTCTGTCCACACTTACCGTCATGAAAATTGGTCAGAATATTTTTCTTGATGATCTCTCGACCAAAAGTTGAAACCAGGTCACGCGGGGTCAAATCATAGACCATGTCAAATAATAAAAAATATTCCAAATATTGTAGAAGCCAAATTTGCACCCAATCACCCGGGAGGTCTTGATAAATGCTATATCAAGTTTGAAATTTGGTCACATCATAAAATCTAGATCACAAGGTGAACTCATAGAACATCAACATTCTAGAATTTACATTTTGAATCAAATCATCTTGAAAATTAATCAGAATGTTTGTTTTGATGAACTCTATGTTTAGTTTTAAACTGGGATTCGTGGGGTCATTCGTGGGGTCAAAAAGTAGGACACCAGGTAAAATAATAGAAACATCTACGAACTCTAGATGCCACATTTGACACACCGGCATCAGTCATATTGAAAGAAAGTTTGTCTTGGTGAACTTTAGTCCAGACCGAAACTGCGTAACATCTGGTAAAAAGTTTGTACAATGATTTTAAACCTACGTTTGGAACGTGTTTACCGTTTCGTAAAGAGATTTTAAAAAATTGTCAGCGGTTGGCATCGATCATGACTTTAAACTTACTTTTTGTCTTTGGGACAGGATAGCGATATAGGACCATCTTGGCCCTCTTGTAATTCATTATAGCCGAGGGCTGTAGAGTAAATGATTGTTTTCGGTTTCAGCTTTGCGCGAGAAATATACGTCAGATAAGAACTTGATTTGCCAAATAATATGTGTCGTATTCGGGAAAAAGTTTGTTTAGTAATAGTTTTAGCAAGATATTATATTGTGATTGCTTTTTGACGTCTAACGTGTTACGAAAACAAACAGCTCTGTTTTTAATCAATTGTTTTATTTTATCATGACATAACGCACAATTGCAAAATATTATCAAGCAAAGTCAACATATTACCACACACATGTCTAGTTGATATAAACAGTAACTGTCGACCATTATACGCTTCCGTACATTTGTTTCAAATCTTATCTTTACTACTATAAAGATTACAAAAACCATTTTAAATGAGAAAAATAGGCACTTTGGACCTCAATAGTTAAGGCTATTGTATAGTGCACTTCTATCTTATAGTAACGTAAAGTACACTGCTCCATATGTCAGATTTATTCACTTCATAACATGTGTTGGAGTTTATCATTTCACAATTGTCAGATATCAAATGTATTTTATAAGTTAAGCGGTTGTCGTCAATGTTGTCATTTTTCTAAATATTATGTTATCAAAAGCAACGTATTAGTACATGGATATAGCGTAAAGTACATGTCATGTGGATTCTAATCTGTGTTCATTAGAAAGAAAATGTGCGACTTAGTTGATTATTTCATTGATCTGCACCAATTATCAAACTTTACCATAACAAATGATAAATTCTACATTACAATATTTTGTAACGTAAGGTCATGTAAAGTACATGGCACTCGTATGTATTACTATGGTCAAACACAGAATTTGAATGGATAGAATTTATGTACACAAATTGTTATTATCAAATATGATGTAATTACTAATATATCATGCGTTACAAGAGTAATAACTCACTGTGAACTTCTTTTCTTTTGTTTTTAGATTTTAGGGGTTACGTAAATTACACCCAGATATTCATGTTGCGGCACGGATTTGGCAACTGCAACAAGCAGTTTCAGAAACTGCAGACCCTAGCTGTCATTTTGATATATAATACAAAATGTGGTATTTTGTGCCCCGGTCCCTCTCTCAATACTGCAAGGAAGTTGCACCACTATTAATGCTTAGTAACATTCCAAATATCTAAGCTCTGCCTGTCTGCCTGGTTTCTTTAAGTTTGCTTCAGCTTTTAAACTCACTTTTGTTCAAATAAAGTAATTTACAGTTAACTGCATACATTTATAGTAAATACACAAGTGTTTTTGTTTGATAAAAGAAAACTCCGACACGATTTATTTTCTTTGCTTTATTTTTTAATTTAAAGTGGAATTATGCACTTTTTTTTTCAAGTAAAAATCCTGCTGAAATAGGTGTGTGTAAAAAGGGTAGAGGAAATAATAGCTTTTAACCCAATACACCAAACTCTTCCTGCTACCAGTATGAAATAATAATTTTCCAAATATTACTTTTTCTTATTCTGACTGGGAGAGTCAATTCAAACAAAAAACAACTGCATACAGGAGTTCCTTCCCTTCCACTACACTGCCAAAATCTCAACAACAACAACAATAACGAAAGGAAGATCACTGCGAAGAAAGGAACTATTATCTTATTAGTCCATTTTTTTATTTCTAAATCACCAACTTCAAATACTAATGCGGCATTATCATTAGTTAAACACATTGAAATGCACAGCAACGGAAAATTTCTTTTATAAAACTATCACCAACAAGAGGGCCAAGATGGCCCTATATCGCTCACCTTGGTACAAGTCCACTTGCCTGGTGGAATATCGCTAGAAAATGTTATGTACCAAATAGGTTTTCCGATATACATGATATACGTCTTTGTAAAACCAAGTGACCCCCGGTCAGGATAAATTTTGACCCCAGGGTCATAATTTGAACAAACTTTGAAGAGGTCTTCTAGGCAATGCTATATGCCAAATATCTAAGCTCCAGGCCTTGTGGTTTCAGAGAAGAAGATTTTAAAAGTTTTTCCTGTACAAGCCTATGTAAAACTAAGTGACCCCCGGGCGGGGTCAATTTTGATCCGGAGGTCATAATTTGAACAATCTTGGTAGAGCTCCACTAGACAATGCTACCTGCCAAATATCTAAGCTCTAGGCCTTGTGGTTTCAGAGAACAAGATTTTTACCTATATAAGCCTATGCAAAACTAAGTGACCCCCCCGGATGGGGTCAATTTTGACCCGGGGGTCATAATTTGATCATTCTTGGTGCAGGTCCACTAGACAATGCTACATGCTAAATATCTAAGCTCTAGGCCTTGTGGTTTCAGAGATTTTTAAAGTTTTTCATATTTGTTGCCATAGCAACCAGAGTTCTGCATTGAATGGAATTCTTTGAACACTTTTGGTAGAGCTTAATGCAAGGAACATCCCTGCATAGTTTCATCAACATTGGCCTAGTGGTTTCAGAGATGTCATTTGAATCAAAATGTTGAAGGAAGACGGATGACAGACAATCATCCATCAGAAAAGCTAACCCTGGCAAAGCCAGATGAAGTAAAACAAGAAGACGCGGCAATGCCGTCAAAGCAGGTTTAAACGGCGCCTGCAGAAATTGTAGAATTAAAAAAAAGACAGTCATCTTGACTCCCCCCTATTAACAGTGCCCTTGACCTTGACCCTTATGACCTTGACCCTTATGACCTTGACCCCAGAATTTTTTTTACTACAATTTAAAGACTGAAAAAATATTACATTTTTAGTAACAGTGACCTTGACCCTAGTGACCTTGACCCCCCATTTTTTTTTTGCTTGAAACAATCTAAAAACTAAAAATAAATAAAAATCTATTTTTAGTTACAGTGACCTTGACCCTAGTGACCTTGACCCCTGAATTTTTTGCTTAAAAGACTAAAAACTAAAAAAACATAAAAATCTATGTATAGTAACACTTACCTTCACCTTAACCCTAGTAACCTTGACCCTGAAAATTTTTTTTTGATTAAAACAATCTAATAACTAAAATCAAATGAAAATCTAAAAAACCTCGAAATTTTTTTTATTTAAAAGACTAAACACTAAAAAAAAAAATCTATTTTTAGTAACAGTGACCTTGACCTTGACCCTAGTGACCTTGACCCCGAAAAATTTTTTTTGCTTGAAACAATCTAAAAACTAAAAATAAATAAAAATCTATTTTTAGTAACAGTGACCTTGACCCTAGTGACCTTGACCAGACCTGTTTACCCTATTTAGAGTCTTTCAGAAGTTTGGACAGCTACTCTCAGTAGTTTTGGGCTGCTGTCAGTAGTTTTCACTTTCACAGATATAATAAGCATTAAAAAGCATTGTTAGTTTGTTTTTTCGCTTTTTTAATTCCAACCGTTTCTTTTTCATTATCGGGCAGACGTTTTTCTGCCATGTTGCGTGTTCACTGGAACTAATCCTGGTTATCAAATGTTTTCTTATCATGCAAGCGTCCGAATGATCACGATTACTGTCTAAATACCCACAATACCGGCAAGAAACGGAAATACGCTTTAAAAAACGAAAATGACCGATTATATATCAGAATCCGTAGTTTTTAAATGTCAATCCGTAGAGCGTATTTTTACTGTAAAAAACGTGGAAAATACGGCGAATCCGTAGTAGTAAACAGGTCTGCTTGACCCCGAAAAAAATTTTTTTTTTTGCTTAAGACTTGAAACTAAAAAAAAATAAAAATCTATTTATAGTTACACTGACCTTGACCTTGACCCTAGTGACCTTGATCCCGAAAAAATTTTGACGCCCACCCGACATACGACATCGCCATTCTAATAAGTAGGTTTTTTTAAAAAAAACCTGCTTAAAAATACACTACGTGCAGTAAGATGCGCATAATGTCACTTTAAATACAAGTACGAATTTACTAAACTTATTAAGAAATACATTTTTGATATTTTGTTGAAATGCTGAAAATACAATTTAATTTCTGTAATCATTTATGCACATTCATGAAATTGTAGTCTGAAGAAGCAGCGACTCATTGTGCTTGACCATTGTAACAAAGGGCAATATCTCTGTAACTAGTCAAGATGGAGTTATAGTTCTTGTGCAATGCACTTCCTCTCAATGTGCTTGATCATTGTATCAAGTTGTATTGAATTCCAACCAGTAGTTTTCAAGTTATGCTCTGTACAAGGAAAAGTAACAAAGGGCAATAACTCTGTCAAAGTCAAGATAGAGCACTGCTCTGATTACCTGCATAATCACAAACATCACATTAAAGGCATTTCTCTCATGTATGAATTCTTATATATGTCTTTTCAGATTACATCTGTCATTACATGCAATTTTAATTGAATGATAAATTTAAAGCATTTCTCTCGATGTATGAATTCTTATATGTCTCTTCAGAGCACTGCTATCACTACTTGCATAATCACAAACATCACATTTAAAGCATTTCTCTCCTGAATGTATTCTCATATGTCTCTTCAGAGTACTGCTATCAGTACTTGCATAATCACAATCATCACATTTAAAGTGTTTCTCTCCTGTATGAATTCTTACATGTCTCTTCAGATGACCTCTGTCATTACATGCATAATCACAAACATCACATTTAAAGCATTTCTCTCCTGAATGCATTCTCATATGTCTCTTCAGAGTACTGCTATCAGTACTTGCACAATCACAAACATCACATTTAAAGTGTTTCTCTCCTGTATGAATTCTTACATGTCTCTTCAGATGACCTCTGTCATTACATTCATAATCACAAACATCACATTTAAAGCATTTCTCTCCTGAATGTATTCTCATATGTCTCTTCAGGGTACTGCTATCAGTACTTGCATAATCACAAACATCACATTTAAAACGTTTCTCTCCTGTATGAATTCTCACATGTCTCTTCAGATGACCACTGTCATTACATGCATAATCACAAAAATCACATTTAAAGCTTTTCTCTCCTGTATGTATTCTGATATGTCTCTTCAGAGTACTGCAATCAGTACTTGCATAATCACAAACATCACATTTAAAAGGTTTCTCTCCTGTATGTATTCTCATATGTCTCATCAGATCACAGCTCCTATAACATGCATAATCACAATAATCACATTTAAAGTGTTTCTCTCCGGTATGTATTCTCATATGTGTCTTAAGAGTACTGCTATCAGTACTTGCAAAAGCGCAAACATCACACTGAAAGCATTTCTCTCCTTTATGTTTTCTCATATGTCTCTTCAGATCACTGCTCTGATTACCTGCATACTCACAAACATCACATTTAAAGGGTTTCTCTCCTGGATGAATTCTCATATGTCTCTTCAGATGACCTCTGTCATTACATGCATATTCACAAACATCACATTTGAAGCATTTCTTTCCTGTATGTATTCTCATAATATGTCTCTTCAGAGTGCTGTTATCAGCACTTGCATAATCACAAACATCACATTTAAAGCATTTCTCTCCTGTATGAATTCTCATATGTCTCTTCAGCGCATTGCTCTGATTACTAGCATAACCACAAATATTGCATTGAAAGGATTTCTCTCCTGTATGTATTCTCATATGTCTCTTCATATCATTGCTCCTATTACAAGCAAAACCACAAATATTGCATTGAAAGCGTTTCTCTTCTGTATGTATTCTCATATGTGTCTTCAGATCACTGCTCTGATTACAGGAATAATCACAATCATCACATTTAAAGCGTTTCTCTTCTGTATGTATTCTCATATGTGTCTCCATATTATATCCCTGATTGCATTCATAATCACATCTAAATGTTCTAACTCCATTAGTCAGTTCCTTAGCTGACTTCTGATTACAAGTCATAGCACTCTCATTTTCTGCAATATTTTGAACTGCTTCTATTTGCTCATTGTTTTTGTCTTGCTCCATGACACAATGTATGTTGTTTGTACATGTATATCAAAATGGGTTTTCCCAGTTTTGTGTTTCCTTCTCTTTGTGTACTCTACCCGTTCATTCTTCTTAAGCTACACATCTAGTACCTGTATATTGCTCTTTGAGAGCTTGTCCTTTCCATGTGTTTGAACAAGATGTCCGACATTGTACACAGTTGTAGTGAAGGCAATCTTACAAAACACACCTGGGTAACAGTCTGAAAACACATAAACGTTTTATAATTATTAATGTAAGATTCAGTTTTACTGTTTTAACTTTTAAAGAATGTCTTACCACAAGAAACAGATTATTAAGGACACAATTTGTATGCATAATAAATGCATTATCACACTATAACAAATCATATTATTGTATGAAAATAAAAATTCAAATTATATGTTTCTTTTAGTAAAAAGCACGCAATTAACCATATACATTTTTTTAAATATGGGTTAAGTGAGTTTAATCGTCACTTTGTGGAATTTGCGCTGGGCCATTTTAACGGGAATTTCGTGTAGGCTCCTGAAATAACTGTTCTTCGACCGCCATTCTCTTTTCTATCAAATTGCTGCATGAATATCTTGATATTAACACTACAGCACAGTCACAGCCTTCCATCACAGTATTCATCAAATTGGTCACTGAGAGTACTAGTGGAGAAGTTCAAATTGTGTTGGAGTGGTGTAGAATAAAATTGTGTGAGTTGTGTAGAATGAACAGATGTGGTCTGGCCGCTAAATTTTCTCCTTGGCCAGTGAAACCTGCAAAAGCACAAGTCTGGCTCGTGGATTTTCAGGTTAAATTTTCTCTGACTGGATAAGTATTGCATTTTCATATGAAAAACATATGCAATTGATGTCACATAAACCATGAAATTATTCTTTTTATTTTTTATTTTGTGTCACATTACTCTCGCCAATTTCCTTAAACACTTGTGTCAATCAAAAACATACAGTTTTGTAGTGTCAATCAAAAACAGACAATTTTGTTGTGTCAATCAAAAACAGAAAATTTCATTGTGTCAATCTAAAAGTTTTGTTGTGTCGATCAAAAACAGACAATTTTGTTGCGTCAATCAAAAACAGACAGTTTCGTTGTGTCAATAAAAAACAGACAGTTGTCTATAGGCTGATGGAGCATGATTACAATTCTCGGCTGTTTTGCCGTCAGTCAAAACTCTGGCCTCATCCTAGAAAGTAAGCTTATATAAATGCTCACATGGACGGACCTTGATAAAATTTGCTTCAAGTCAGTCAAAACTCAATTGGCGTCTGTCTCTGGGAGTACTAGCTGACCGGGCGATTGCCAACATTGCGACTGTTGGCTAATATACAAACTTAAAGAAGGCGGAGGAGCTAATAAGCCATTACCTGTCAACTAGCACGAGTTCGTCTTGGAAGTTATCAAAGGTATTATTTTATAATCATAAAACTGAAAACATTAGAGCTCGGCGAATTTCTATGACAGAGTTTGTAACACTGGGAAAAAAACACTGTGGGAAGAAAAACACAAATTAACAAATAGTTTCAGAGTTGAAGGTAGTTTCAAAGTTGAAGGTATAGACATCTGATGTGAAGAAAGTGTTAAGCTACTAGGCGTCAACATTGACTCTTTTAAATTTCAATGAACAAGTAACTAAAATGTGTAAACTAGATGGGTGTTTAGTAGAACACTTATGTGGCCCTCTTACACTTTGTTAGAATAACCAATAATTTTGTGACAAAATCAAAGTACAACAAGAACTGTCTCTCACAAGTGACTAATGCCCCAAAAAGAGGTGTCTCACAGTCTGTGTCCTCTCCATGTGCTCAATAATTGTGTTATGCTATTTTAAAATCCTTCCATGCACGACAGAGTAACCATGCATGTGACCTTGACTTTTGAGGTAGGGACATGGTTCTTCCACACAACACTTTGTCTTTTGTGCCAAGTTATTTTAAAATGAATCAATGCATGACAAAGTTACAGTTCCGACACAAATGTGTGCATATATAGAGGATTCCAATACCTATAAACTCTAAAGTGTGACCTTTACCTTTGAGATAGGGACGTATGTCTTGCACGCGACATGTCGTCTCGATGTGCTAGACATTTGTGTCAAATTATTTTAAAATCCTTCAATGCATGACGAAGTTACAGTCCAGACACGAATGTGTGCATATATAGAGGATTCCATTACCTTCAAACTCTAAGTGTGACCTTGACCTTTGAGGTAGGGACGTGAATCTTGCACGCAACATGTAGTCTTGGTGTGCTAGACACTTGTGCCAAGTTATTTTAAAATCCTTCAATGAATGACAAAGTTACAGTCTGGACACGAATGTGTGCATATACAGAGGATTCCATTACCTTCAAACTCTAAGTGTGACCTTGACCTTTGAGGTAGGGACATGGGTCTTGCACACGACACACCATTTTGTTGTGCTAAACATTTGTGCCAAGTTATTTCAAAAGCTTTCAATGCATGACAAAGTTACAGTCCGGACACGAAGAAATGAAAGGCCTGACGGACGGACTCATGGACGGTTCCATTTTAATATGCCACCCTTCGGGGGCATAAAAAGTTACAATACAAGCTTTTTATAGTAACAACAAAGGGATGTAATTCTCTTAAAACAAGAGTAGCTCATGGTGGTGATCGAACATTTGTGTAAAGTAACATCAAAATCCCTCCATGCATGAAGAAGAAATGCTCCGGACAAAGTCATTCTTGAATTATTCTTGTATCTAATGCTCCGGACAAAGACATTCTTTAATTATTCTTGTATCTGACATTTGGCCTCTAAGTGTGACCTTGACCTTGGAACTAGGGGCCTGGTTCTTGCGCATTACACTCTATCTCATGCTGGTGAACATTTGCACCAAGTAACATCAAAATCCCTCCATGCATGAAGTAGATATGCTCCGGACAGTCATTCTTGAATTTGACCTTTAACCTCTAAGTGTGACTTTGACCTTAGACCTGGGACCTGGTTCTTGCGCATGACACTCTGCCTTATAGTGGTTAACATTTGTGCCAAGTTACTTAAGAATCCCTTCATCCATGGATAAGTTACAGCCCGGACAAACTAAACTCGGACGGACACACACACAGACGGACGGTCTTTTTTTGCTTGTCAAATCTTATTCCCGTAACTTTATTGCAGTTTTTAGGCTATTATTAGTCAAGAGTAGATCCACTTACACATGTTTTAAATATCCATGAGATGTTATTCCTATGATATCCTTTCCTGCATGCCAAAATGTTTTTATTACTCTTAATATATGTAATATTATATGATTGTGTAAAAAAAGTGTTAAATGCCTATTGTATCTCCATTTAATATGTACTTTTACTTTTCAGGTCAAATGTTTTTGTTAAATCTTGTTGTTAAGAAACATATTATTATGTTGGTAAATATTGTCCAGACAAATTAACCTGATCCTGACCTTTATGCATGAATACATTATTCAATGATTTCATTGAATAAATAAATTTTTGTGAGTAAATCGTGCATTAGCTGTACTTTTTGTTACAATTACGTAACTTCTCGCAAGTTTACAACATATTTTGTACTTCTAATAAACGACTAAAGATGTATTGTCCATCGTAGGTCAGTGGTTAGAGTACATAATCCTTGACTGGAAACAGATAATGGATCAAATCTTGTAAACTGAATTTTTTTAAAACACGAAATACAGACGAAGCAATGCTAGGTTTTTTATGCTTTTGAAAAGATTAATATAAAAAAAAGAAATAAGATGAAATTCTTTAATACTGATTCCTAAAACATTCAATGAAAAACTAGACCTATCACTAAATGTGATTAATACCCCAGAAAGACTGCTTTATAAACTGAGGAAGTTCGTAGTAACAGAATACCTTGCAAAAATAACAACTAAAAGTGAGATATTGTTCTTGGCACTAACTCTGTAATTAGTCAAGATAAAGTTATGCTTCTTTCACACTGCGCTTTCTCTCATTGTGCTAGACCATTGTATGAAGCTGTATTGAATTCCAACCAGTAGTTTTCAAATTATGCTTAGGACATGGAAAAGTAACAAAGGACAATTATAACTCTATAATTACTCAAGGTAGAGTTATGGTTCTTGTTGTATGAAGTTGTATTGAATTCAAACTAGCAGTTTTTAAGTTATGCTCTGGACAAGGAAAATACAACGGACTGACCAACCAACCACCGGGTGACTCCTATATACCTCCCTAAACTTCATTTCGGAGGTAAAACAACTTTTGATGAATGCTGAGGGCAATTGAATTGGACCTTCGGACCACCTCATCTACACTTCACCAGGGATAAAGACTAACATTTTCATCTTGGTGGCCACCTGGACCATTAACTATTGAATCTTGGTGGTCCAGAGAAAATGTTGGTGGCCCAATTATTTCAATGATACAATTACACAAATTCATATCTGAAAATGTATTTATAACCTATGTTATACAAGCATAATGTAATTAATGTACATGTACTTAAGGATTTCAAGTCTGTGCAATATACACAGATACAGTTTTGATAACAAGTTTCAATAGTCTCTGTTATAATCAATTAAGTTGGAAAACCCTACACCTCTTCTAAGAAAACGGTCAAGATCAGAGTAAAAATTGTAGTTTAAATCTTTTCTGTCTCATTTATATTTGGCCTCATAAATTGCCTGACACCTTAGATGAGATAAGTTTAACTGTCTCGAGCTTGTAAGATTAATCAGTGGGTTTTTTTCAGGCTGATTTTGCAAAGCCAAAAGGTATTTTAAAAACAAAACTTAATGAATTTCACAATTGACAGTTATTTAAAAAGTTTAAGCTGGACTTTTTGTTCGAGTAAAATTGTTAATTTAAATGATAAAACAGGGTTCTCTGAAACGCTTAAATCTGCGTATATTTGTGCGCATAATTTTTGCAAAAGGACGCTTAAAATCGCCGCCGACGAAACCGCAAAACGCATAAAATTTTGTGGAAACGCGTCAATATACAATACACAGCTTTACACTAAAGATGACAGCTGATAAAATGTCACGGCGTCACCCGTTTTGAGCTCTCAACCAATTAGAACGCAAGGTTTTCCGATACTTTAGTACCGTCGAACGCTCGATAATCTGTGTATATTTGAATGTTGTGATCCTGAATCTTTTAATCATGTTTATGGATTAAACGATGCTTTAATTTGGTGTATTTGCTGAGATGTGACTTGAAAGCGTGTTTGCCGATTAATTATTGGCTTATAATATTACAGCTTTTTTTCGTAACCTTCGAGAAACCTGGACTTATCACATTATAATGGACAAAAATTACCTTATTGATTCAATTAACGTTGTGTTTTAAGATATATTATCGCTGTTTTTCGGGACAGCTTAAGACCTTAAAGAGACTTAATTACTGCTCATTAATTTTGTTTATTGTTTATGCAATGAAAAGATGGTGGCATGTTTGTAGTGAAGTCACTCGAAAAGACGTATGTCTTTCACGCGACACGTCGTCTTGATGTTCTAGACATTTGTGCCAAATTATTTTAAAATTCTTCAATGCATGACAAAGTTACAGTCCGGACACGAATGTGTGCATATATAGAGGATTCCATTACCTTCAAACTTTAAGTGTGACCTTGACCTTTGAGGTAGGGACATGGGTCTTGCAGGGGACGCATAGACAGACGGACGGACAGAAAGATGGACGGTACAATTTTAATATGCCACCCTTCAATGGCATAAAAATGTAAAACAAGAGGGCCATGATGGCCCTGTATCGCTCACCTGAATACCATTTGCTCTAATAAAAGGGGTCATGATTTTAACATAATTTGTAGAGGTCCACTACATAATGCTAAGTAACATTTCCAATATCTATTATCTGCCTGTTGGCCTTGTGTTTTTTTAAGTTTTCCCTATAATTTATAAGCCTATGTGAAATCAAGTGCTTTCCCCCCCGCCCCCCTCCCGGGAAGGTTTAATTTTGACCAGGGGGTCATGATTTGAACAATCTTGGTAGAGGTCCACTAGACAATGCTATATCTTATTTTTATTTTTTTTTTTTTTAAAAAAAAAATTTTTTTAATTTTTTTTTTTTAAATTCTAAAAAAAAAAAAACCCCCCCCCCCCCCCCCTTTTAAAAAAAAAAAAAAAAAAAAAAAAAAAATTTTTGTGCCGCCCCCCCCAAAAACATGCTAAATATCTCAGCTCTAGGCCTTCAGGTTTCAGAGAAGTAGATTTTTAAAGTTTTTCCTATATAAGCCTATACAAAACTAAGTGACCACCCACTCGGAGTCAATTTTGACCCGGGGCTCATAATTCGAACAATCTTGGTTGAGGTCCACTAGACAATGCTACATGCCAAATATCTAAGCTCTAGGCCTTGTGGTTTCAGAGAAGAAGATTTTTAAAGTTTTTTCTATTTATTGCCATAGCAACCAGAGTTCTGCATGGAATGGATTTCTTTGAACAACTATCATAGAGCTTCATGCAAGGAACATCGACAGACCCCGGACGGAAAGCGATCCTAATAGCTCACTCTGGCACTTTGCCAGGTGAGCTAAAAAAAATAACGCGACTTCCAGTTGGGTTACTTCACAGCCGTTTGGAATAATGATCAAGGGACTATCCGTCATCTCGATTTCAGTTATCTCGATTTTCCGATATCTCGACTGGATTTTCTCGGTCCCGATTTTTTCCCTTCTTATTCTGTATTAATCAACTACGGATATCTCGATTTGTTTATCTTGATTTTTTCGTTATCACGACTAAATTTTTGATCCCCAACTATGAAATTTTCTCTATTTTCACATCCAATATCTCGATTTGACATTTATCACCTGCCAAACAAGGTGCGAAAAGCTGCACGCGATTGTATTCGCTCAATTGTCGTCTGCTGTCAGAGGTGCGAAAAACACCTTGCGCGGCTATTCACTTAGTGATTCAGTTAATTTATTGTTTGTTTGCGACGTAAGCTGTGTAAAATGCGGAATATGGTTATTTGCATTGAATTGCTTCGAAACTTAGTAAATTTATTTGAATTCATAAACAGCAAGAAATGAAAATTCTGTTAATTAAAATCGTGTCATCAATATGTATACATTAGACAGTTAACATCTCGATATTGAAAAATAATAAAAGAGTCAAGTTGTAGGGCGGAAGTCATGAACGTGTCCGAGGGCCAGTCGAGCAATCCATAGAAGGGCCCGGTAACCAACCCGGGAGGATACGTATCTGGATCAGCAAACGCTGAGAGTTTTGGAGGACCCGGTAACCAACCCGGGGGGATATCCAATCTTTCGGCACCAGGGTGCAAGGGCAAGAAGTCAAGAGAAATACACCCCCCTATCAAGCATTTTTAAATATTTTATTCAACTTCCGTTATCTTGATTTTTCGTTATCTCGACTTATTTTCTTTGGTCCCAAAAAAATCGAGATAACGAGAGTCAACTGTATTTCTAAAAACTTTTTTTATTACATCATGTAATTAACAAGAGCTGTCCATAAGACAGCAAGCTCGACTATTGTGGGTGTTTGCTAATAAAACAAAACTTTTATCAGTATAATAGCAAAACAAAATTCTGCTAACTATTAAGTATAAACTAGGAAAGTTGAATCATAAAAAAAGTCAAAATCTATCACTACATATTTAATTTTTGGTAAATTAATTGTTTGATACAAAATGTACCCCTGAACACTATTGCTAAGTTTGATATAAGTACCATAAGTGGTTACTGAGATATGTGCATGATAGTACCTTGCATGCAAAACTTTAACCAAATTTTCAAAGTCAAACAAGGGCCATAATTTGCACTAAATTTAAACAAGAGTTATCTGTCTTGACTGTGTGACACCCCTTAAGACATTAACAAAGTTTCAAGTCAATATCATAAGTGGTTACTGAGATATGTGAATGACAGTACCTAGCAGGCAAAACTTTAACCAAATTTTCAAAGTTAAACAAGGGCCATAATTTGTATCAAATTTATGCAAGAGTTATCTGACTTGACTGTGTGACACCCCTTAAGACATTAACAAAGTTCAAGTCAATATCATAAGTGGTTACTGAGATATGTGCATGATAGTACCTAGCAGGCAAAACTTTAACCAAATGTTCAAAGTCAAACAAGGGCCATAATTTGTACTAAATTTAAACACCAGTTATCTGACTTGACTGTGTGACACCCCTTAAGACATTAACAAAGACAATATCATAAGTGGTTACTGAAATATGTTCATGATAGTACCTAGCAGGCAAAACTTTAACCAAATTTTCAAAGTCAAACAAGGGCCATAATTTGCACTAAATTTATACAAGAGTTATCTGACTTGACTGTGTGACACCCCTAAAGACATTTACAAAGTTTCAAGTCAATATCATAAGTGGTTACTGAGATATGTGCATGATAGTACCTAGCAGGCAAAACTTTAACCAAATTTAGTACCTAGCAGGCAAAACTTTAACCAAATTTTCAAAGTCAAACAAGGGCCATAATTTGTACTAAATTTAAACAAGAGTTATCTGACTTGACTGTGTGACACCCCTAGAGACATTAACGAAGTTTCAAGTCAATATCATAAGTGGTTACTGAAATATGTGCATGATAGTACCTAGCAGGCAAAACTTTAACCAAATTTTCAAAGTCAAACAAGGGCCATAATTTGTACTAAATGTATACAAGAGTTATCTGACTTGATTGTATGACACCCCTAAAGACATGAACAAAGTTTCAAGTCAATATCATAAGTGGTTACTGAGATATGTGCATGATAGTACTTAGCAGGCAAAACTTTAACCAAAGAAGCAACGCCGACGCCGACGCACAAGTGACTGTAATTGCTCTCCATATTCTCCGAATAGTCGAGCTAAAAATAAAGATAAAATACACCTGTAAAAGAGACCTGTGACAATTAGATTCTTTGAATCCCAAGGATAGAGGTGTAACATTTCATCGCGGTTTACGAGGCATCGCAGTTTACGATGCATCGCGGTTTCTTTTACTCTCACTGTTCACGGCATGCCATTACCAAAATTCAGTTTGGTACAGCCTAGTATTTACTGAACATTGGTATTCAGTGTAAAGGGAAGTAACCCCTTTGAAGAGCTCAAATGAAATTTTTGTTATGTCAATCTTCATTGGCTTAGAAATATTTTTGAACCAATGTTGGCGCATGATTTAAAGATGATCGCTAAAGTTTAATTCTTGGCTATATATCAAATACTTTTTTATATTCTTATGTTGTTTGATTAAATGTCACAAACAATTACTTTTTAATAAAAAACATACAAAAGGATTATTTTGAGCATTTATATCATTATAACATATCTAATATATATAACTATAGCAAAACAAGAGGGCCATGATGGTCCTATATCCCTCACCTGACTACCATTGGTTTTACGTATATAAGCCTATGCAAAACCAAGTGACCCCCCCAGGTGGGGTCAATTTGACCCAGGGGTCATGATGTGAACAATCTTGCTAGAGGCCCACTAGCAAATGCTACATGCCAAATATCTAAGCTCTAGGCATTGTGGTTTTAGAGAAGAAAATTTTTTAAGTTTTTCCTATATAAGCCTATGCAATACTAAGTGACCACCCGTGGGGGCGGGGGCGGGGGGGGGGGGGTCAATTTTGACCTAGGGGTCATCATTTGAACAATCTTGGTAGAGGTCCACTAGCCAATGCTACATGCCAAATATTTAAGCTCTAAGACTTGTGGTTTCAGAGAACAAGATTTTTGAAGTTTTTCCTATATAAGCCTATGTAAAACTAAGTGACCCCCGTGCGGAGTCCCTTTTGACCCAGGGCTCATAATTTGAACAATCTTGGTAGAGGTCAACTAGACAATGCTACATGCCAAATATCTAAGCTCTAGGCCTTGTCGTTTCAAAGAAGATTTTTAAAGTTTTTCTATATAAAGCCTATGCAAAACTAAGTGACCACCCGCCTGAGGTCAATTTTGACCCAGGGGTCATAATTCGAACAATCTTGGTAGAGGTTCACTAGACAATGCTACATGCCAAATATCTAAGCTCTAGGCCTTGTGGTTTCAGAGGAGAAGATTTTTTAAGTTTTTCCTATTTGTTGCCATAGCAACCAGAGTTCTGCAGGGAATGGAATTCTTTGAACATCTTTGATAGAGCTTCATGCAAGGAACATACTTGCATAGTTTCATCAGCACTGGCCCAGTGGTTTAAGAGGAGATGTTGTTTGAAGGAAATGGTGGACATACGACGTACGACGGACGAAATGGGATCCTAATAGCTCACTCTGGCACTTTGTGCCAGGTGAGCTAAAAATCAGTATATCAAAAAAATTTATTACCTCCCTTTAAAAGCACCCAAAAAGTCAGTGTTTAGTAAAGGTTGACTTTTAAACTGTGTTCAGTGCGTGCAGAAGGATACATTTTGTAAGTGTTTTACTATGCACAATTTGTCCAGTTAAAGTTCTATTTAGCGATCTGTATTACGTCAGTGGCAATAAACACATGGCCTCCCCTCAAACACCACCCTCCTAGCCGAGACAAAAGCTTGTTTTTCTCAATAAAAAGGCTGGTGATCTATCATTTTTAAATTAGTTTTCAATAAAGTGATTTTTGAACACTTCTTCTGCAAAAAAATAAGAAATTCTCATTGCTTGAACATTAAGAAAAAAAACTTTGAAAAATGACTACAAATTTTACATATTTTCTTACAGAAACTAGTGTCTCTTTATGGGTTTTCTCAGTTTGAATACATTTTGAAATCTCAGTTCATGTAGTTTCTTGAAATAGGATCAATTGCTTAACATTTTAAATAAAAAACGATGGTAATTTGCCAAATTTAGAGTTTTAATTATTGATAAACATGAGATAGGGGTCATTTTCACTGCTTTCGGGGTATACTACAAAAAGTGTCCATTACTTCTAAATAAGGCTGGTGACCTACCTTTTTTATTTTATATTCTGACTTAACAGGTATTATCCTGAACAACAAACAAAATTTCATAAAATTCTCATTGCTTGAAAAAAATGATGAAGCTGTAGTGATCGTCTTTAATTATAGTTCAGCAAGCTTACTAAAATGTCTGCCGATTCATGTTGAATTGAAAAATGCGTTAGAAATGTTTTGGTCTCCAGTTCAGCAATATTTTGGTTTCAAATTGGTGGGAATGAAAATATAGTATGAAAACCTTATGCAAATTGCAGCCAGGCGAACTACTTTTATCTTAATAAATATTTCCGTTCTTTGGTTTATTCAGACTTTATAATTCACCTTTTTGGAACAGTAGAATGTATCCTATCGAACCGTCATAGTGTATCGTTACACCTCTACCCAAGGATTGATTCACACATTAGTGCCACGGTATTTTCGTTGCAAATCGACGCTTTACTATCACTGCTATCAAGTTGTTTGCGGTTGATGTATTTTGTGACATTTTGACAAAATTCTGTTTGAATGTGTGGACTAAAAATATTGACACTAGCATGACTCTAGAGCCTTATCATTGCCTTATTGATAGACACTAGTGGATATTCGAGGCTGTTTGGATTTATCGTGAATTTCAAGCAATAAACAAGGGGAATCTGGTAAATTGGTTGTTGTTGTTGCATAACTTGTATTATATATGCTTGATAGTCGGTCCGGGGTGTTTTATAAAAATGACTTTTCGGGGTCCAAACTTCATGTGACTGTGCTTAAAGGTGTGAGACAGTAACCGAACGTGTCATTTGTTAAAACAACAACTTGTTACAATGTTTGCAATTTACACTATAAACACTTTGCTATCAAAACATCGACAGAGTATTAAATGACTTATAATATGTTATACTGCTAGTTAAACTAAAAATAATAACTTTTTTAATTAACATAATTTTATATATTAATATCAGGATGTTCAATTGACCCAAAACCTCGGGTCTTGACCCGTGAAAATCGAGAAATACCCGTATTTGACCCACAATAAAAATGTCCTATGCGTCAACTTGACCCGTCATGAGTCTCGTCAATTTCTCTGTGTCAATCAAAATCCGACTGTCTATTGGATAACGTATATGGCTGCAGGGCTTTTTCACCCAAAATTGTGAAGACACCCTAGCCTGTACATTTGTGAAAAATTTAGCGCACGATTGTCCATTTTGTGAAAAAATTAGCACGCGATTGTCCAAAATTGTGAAAAAAAGCTGTCGCAATTTTCAATAAATTGTGAAATTTAAACTATGTTGCTTTTTTATATATAAAAGGTGTTCGATGTACAATGCAAGACGAGGAGGGCGTGAGCACCAAATAATTTAGTCTGGTTCCATGTCGTGCTGGCATGCTACAGTAAGTCAGGCAAAGCTCAATAATGGCGGCGCCCAGTGGATGCCCAAAAGTACATATACTGTTTATATAGTGAAAATGATAAAAGTATTGATCATTCAAAACTAATAATTATGTTAATTTGAAATAGTTTTAAGAGACGAAAGGTTTTTTGAATGCTCAATCTGTGAACGTTGTAAACGTTGAAAAAGTTGGACCAGTAAGTGTACTAAATATATTTTAGACAAGTTACTTCAATAATACATTTCGGATATGTTTTTTTTTTTTTGCCATAGTCAAGTCAAAAAATGTTCAAATTTAAATATGAAAAGGAAAAAAAAAAAAGGAGAAAAAAGTGCCGCCGGTTGGATTCGAACCTCGCCTGTAAAATTAGAATGCTAGTGACTTACACACTGCGCCACAGTGAATCATCTAAAAGTGACTGCTTAAATAAGACATTAATATTAAATTCCTATATATAGAACAGCTGCGAACATAATAGTTTACAGATTAAATACCACGTCCGAAAACTATTTTTAAACAGCTATTTTTCCTGTTCTTTATTTCTTGTTATATTTTGCTGGTCAATCAAATATTATTAGCAATTTACATTGGGTTTGTATTGACAAATCACATACTGCAAGGTTTTTTGAATGATCAACTCATACATAAAAAACCCGTATTAACTCAATGTAAAAATTTGATAGTGTGGGCGCCGCCATTATTGAGCTTTGCCTGACCCGTACCGTATGGGTAGGGGCAGGTAACACCAGATTACAAATAATTATCATCTGGCAGCAAGACTGCAGTGCAGGAGTCTGTACTAAAAACTGATCCTCTGGCACCGACTGGCCAATACATGACGCGGATGAATTAAATGAAGTATCATCATGTGAAACTGCAGGAGTCTGTACTAAAAACTGATCCTCTGGCACTACATGACGGGGATGAATCAAAGTATCGTAAAAAAATTCATGTTCGAAACTCTTACAGACAGTTCCAGTTACATCCGGGGCACTGCATATGTCAGAAAGACTAAGAAGTGGCGTTGCCACAAACATTTCATTCAGTTTTTTCGTCAAACCTAAATTAAACAGAGTCAACTGCGTGCTTGGGTTTTACATAATACTTTCCGTTGCGCGTCATGACTCCCTCCTGGTCTTGCAAGTGAGTGAATACGTGCTTGAAATGAAGAAAGCCTCAGAACATTATTCTTAGCATACACTCTAAGCCGCAGTTACCTCCCCTCTTGTGCAAAAAGTATTGGAAAAGGGAAGTAACTGCGACCGCGAGTAGAATAAGTTCTATTAAATTGAAACTGAAAGAAAAGGGCTGCATACACAAGTTCAACCGTGAAGTTGAACGCAAATATCTTTTCTCAAATTGTGAAAATAATATCACTATTTTGTGAAATTTTGACCTCCGATTGTGAAAAACATGCAATATTTTCAATTGTGAAGTAGCCGAATATCGGTCTCTGCTAAAGAAGGCAAAAAAGCCCTGGGGCTTTGTAACAAGTCTCGGCAATTACACCGTCAGTCAAAAATTGATTGTCGTCTGTTGGTTAATATACGAAAGAAGGCGGAGCTAATTAGTCACTACCTATCAATCAGCACGTGGCCGTCTCACTCGTTATCAAAGGTGTTAATTGATAAACAATGATAGACCTCACACAGACTAATGAGTGGCCGACTCTGACATGACTTGGTGTATAGTAATTCACAGATCGGCAGAAACATAAAATCAAAAGACAATCAAATATTTTTCTGTTTTTCCGATAATCATATGTCATTACTGACATTAGCACATGCTTTCACAATTTTAAAACTTGATAAAACCCGACCATGCAGCACTGATGTCAAAGAGTAACGAATGACAATAAAAGCATTGAGCACTGTTTTTGATATTTAAATAACTGACCTATGTGTTGAATTATTAACTTTCAAAATTGTTACGGACGTAATTTTATCATTATCCGGCGCCTCTGGTATTTGTCAGCTCTAATAATAAATAGCTATATTTTTGACATTTTTTTGTATTAAAACTGTTAAAATCGGTCAGGGGGAGGCATGACGGTAAATCACAGACATGCGAGGTCGCAAAAATATGTGACAAACGGGTGAACAACGTAATTTTCAGCTGAAAAAACCTGGAGCAATAACGTAGTGTGAAACAACGCAATGAAATTCTAGAAATGGTGATGGCATTTTATTATTGTTTCATTCTATATACTGTAAAATATTTTACCACCGTTTGTTAGTGATTAAATCTGTATTTCAACAGGGATCGTATATACAGGGATATGAAACGCGCTATAGAGCAGACGAATTTATTGATTTTTCTGCGCCGTAGGTAAGACGGCGCTGTCCGATAATTTTCGATCCGTTAGCGTAGATAAAACTACTTGTCTTTGATTATCGACGGTCGCTTTTCTCTAATTAATTGGTAACTGGTATTAAAAATAAAGAGGCACGGACCTATCTTTGTATTTGGGTCCGTGATAAAGAGGAAAAAAGTGAAAATTTAAAAGTATGGAAGATTATGTATTGATCTTGCAAATGTGTAATAACAAAATGCGAATAAGCAAAAACAAATAACAAAAGAAGAGTGTAAAAGGCGCGATGGTATTACTGTCGTATTATACTTTCTAGTAAAAGATCAGATCAAATTAACTTATCAACAAATTATGTTTTTACAAAACCGAAATCACTTTGTTATATATCATTTAATTTTCCTTTTATCGACAAAAAGGCAATCAACAAAAAAAAAAAAAAAAAACAACGTGAAAGGTGCGAAAGTTCTTCACGACATGTTTGTGTCATTTCATTTTGATATTAATTTTGTAAAAAGTCATCAAAATAATTATCGACATCGTTTACTAATAGTTGTGTTGTCTTTTGATCGGAAACAAATTAATAGGTATGTTTGCAGAAAAAACAAGAGCTGTCCCTCCCAAGTGACGAATGCCCCCGAAAGAGGTGCCTCACAGTCTGTGTCCTCTCCATGTGCTCAATAAATGTGCTATGTAATTTTAAAATCCTTCCATGCATGACAGAGTGATCATGCATACAGTATTCCATTACTTTAAACACTAAGTGTGACCTTGACCTTTGAGGTAGGGACTTGGGTCTTGCACGCGACACATCCGCTTGATGTGCTAGACATTTGTGCACAGTTATTTTAAAATCCTTCAAAGCATAATAAAGTTATAGTCCGGACACAAATGTATGAATATATACAGGATTCCATTACCTATAAACTCTAAGTGTGACCTTGACCTTTGTGGTAGGGATGTGGGTCATGCACGCGACACGTCGTCTTGATGTGCTAGACATTTGTGCCAAATTATTTTAAAATCCTTCAAGGCATGACAAAGTTACAGTCCGGACACGAATGTGTGCATATATGCTTATATAGAGGAATCCATTACCTTCAAACTCTAAGTATGACCTTGACCTTTGAGCTAGGGACGTGGGTCTTGCACGCGACACGTCGTCTTGATGTGCTAGACATTTGTGCCAAGTTATTTTAAAATCCTTCAATGCATGACAAAGTTACAGTCCGGACACGAATGTGTGCATATATGCTTGTATGGAGGAATCCATTACCTTCAAACTCTAAGTATGACCTTGACCTTTGAGCTAGGGACATGGGTCTTGCACGCGACACGTCGTCTTGATGTGCTAGACATGTGTGCCTAGTTGTTTTAAAATCCTTCAATGCATGACAAAGTTACAGTCCGGACACGAATGTGTGCATATATAGAGGATTCCATAACCTTCATACTCCAAGTGTGACCTTCACCTTTGAGGTAGGGATGTGGGTCTTGCACGCGACACGTCGTCTTGATGTGCTAGACATGTGTGCCAAGTTATTTTAAAATCCTTCAATGCATGACAAAGTTACAGTCCGGACACGAATTTGTAAGTGGGGACGCACGGACGGACGGACGGACAGACGGTCAGACGGTGCGATTTTAATATGCCACCCTTCGGGGGCATAAAAAACGAAATAATTGCAACAAATCGCAATTGCTCAACACAACATGGAATCTAATTTTACACATCTACACACATTTTTAACCGTGATATCAAGTGAATACTTATGAAACTGATTTTTTTTATCGAGATCAGTCATTTCACATGCTTAAAATGATCATTTTCATGTAAAAAGATATATTCTAATATACCTACGGTATATTTCTATAGTCAATTCGAGTGCATTAATATGATTAAAGCACTCGGAAAAGTAGGCGGAGTTTCGGACATGGAAGTAGCTCCTTCCGACTTTTCTAATTTACTCCCGCGCAAAAATAAAATATAGAAATGGAAATAATATCAGTATAAATACATCAGTCGCATGAAAAAGATTTGTTTAAGAACCTAAATATTATTTTTGATTGCGTCAAGTAAGCCTTAGAATACCCTCACCATGTTTCCCTTAAAAAAGGCCAAGAAATTCAAGATTAACAGTCATACAATGTTTTGATTCCGGGAGACAAAACTATGAATGAAAACGTTTACGTCATCACACTGACGTCATTACTCCACGTTAAAACGTTGTACAGTTCAAATTAACGGTACGCATTTAAATCGATTGTCTGCTTTGTTATAGGTTCTGAATCTGACGTATTCTGCATAATGTCAGTCAGGTATTTCTTTTTACATTTTATGTATTAGATGATTAAACTAAAATAAGTTTGTATAATATAGTTATGTTTGATATCTTGAATGGTTGCCCGAATAGGGGAGTGAATTCCAACAGCTACTATTTATGCTGTTTTTCACATTACCGCCGAACTGAAAAAAGGTTCGTAGTAGTTACGATAGTTTTCAAAAAATCGGCTTCTAAGAATCGAAATAATCTATGCCTTGGAGTGCTTTATCGAAATTGACGCATTTCCCGTCGGTAATGTGCCTGCGTAATAATTCACTCGGGCTTCGCCCTCGTCAATTATTCCGCCAGACACATCACCTCCGGGGAATGCTTCAATTTCGATAAAGCACTCCAAGCCATAGATTATTTCTTAATTATTTTCTTAGGGCTATAAGTAACGCACAGCATAACAAGTATGGCTACCAATCTTATTTACAGCCGAATGACGCTCGTTTTCAAATGTGTTTTAAACAATTTTTAGCCATTGTAACGGGTTTGCAAATAGTTTAATATGTGTATCAATGATTCATGAATATATTTTAATTCAACATTGGGACTCAATAACCACATCGGTGCGAAAATTCGTTACTATGTAGAACCTGGTTTTGCAAATTTCGCCATTTTGCCGCCATTTTCCAGCGCAAAAGTTAAAATTGGCCCAAATTTACGAACTTCTCCTTCATCACTTACCCGCTTTTTAACAAAAGAAATTACTGCGAACACTTAACAAACCCTTTCTCAATGCAACCAAATCCATATTATTCACGCAAACACAAAAGAACGACAGAAAGTCGCTACAAAGTTGGGCTATGTTAGCCGCAGCTCCGCCATTTTCTCATCTTTCTCGTCAAACATTCTTACAGATGATCTGCACTTGAAAGGGTATATATTGCAAAAAAATCGATATGACTTCTCACAAATACCTTGTCAATGTTAATCATAACTTACCAATTTGTTATGTAGAAATTCAACGTTGATAGATTGATAATATTTTAGAGATTGAAGAAGATATTATCGATGATTTTCTGTATTCGCTTACTTAAAATGGCGTCGTTGTGATGATGAAATCTCGCAAAATCTCGTTACGGCAGAGAATTCGACCTTTTTCGCACCGTTTCACAATCCGTTAATATAACAAATCCTGATTTCAAGAACGTTTGCTCAAAATGGCGACGGATTCAAAAAAGGATTTGAAATGACCAGTCGCATTTCGCAGCATGTTTTGACTTTGTATCAAGTCGTGTACTGAAAAAATATAATTTTGAACTCAAGACAAGTAATGTTTCTAGCGTTTGAATCACTTTAAAGTGCTTGAAATTGGCGTATTTTGTTGTTATGTGTACGAGAAAAAATGAAAATATCTTTCAAAATGGTGGCCACCGACGGCAATAGAAATCGATAATGGATTAGCCTATCAGTAGCCGTTACCAATCCCGATAGTATATATTCGTCCCAGATAAAACCTAGGAAAATGATGAGCAGCTATCTAATTTAAGAATCGTTAGAAAATACGACTGAAAAGCAGCAGGACACAAAAACAAAATATGAAATGCAAGCCAGGATATATTACCTTAACCCGATGACCCTTGATTCGACCCTTAAAATTGTCACTTTGACTCTTGAGAATTTGATTTTGAACCTTGAAAATTTAGGCTGAAGAGTCAATGGCCCTTGATTTTCAAAGCCTAATAAACACCCTCAATATGATAATACTTTCGTATTATTTCTATGATCTGATGATTTATAATGATTACTGTACACATCTAGTCCTAAGTTTCATTACATCTGGTCCGAAGTGTCTACAAATCTGGTCCGAAGTGTCTGGTCCGAAATGTCCGTTGTGTCCGAAAAAATTGAGTACGAAATTTTGACGAAGAGAACAGGCTTATTGTTGAAGCGTATGCAAAACCACTAAGAAGGTACATTAAACATGATAACAGACTTAAAAAAGACTAGAAACGTACATCATTCGGGCTATTTGACACCACATATTTGTTTGTTTTGTGTGTATCATATCTCTAGCGCTCTTGTACCAAGGGAGCACACTGCGTAAATAAACCCAAACTACTAATCAAAGGAGTGAAAGTGCTGGAGGAACAACACAGTGTGCACATATACATGTGTAAATATCAGGACAACATAGACTGTACACATACATGTGTGAATATCAGGACAACCCTTGCACGAGTAAAGTTATAAACTTGAGACACAACTGTCCACAAATTTTGAATTTTCACCATTTAAACTTTACTTTTAAGATAGGAACCCGTGTGCTTACATTATGGCATTCAGTGACTATGTTCAACTACCCTATGAAGTAATAAGCTGTGAATCGTAACTGAGAAATGGATTTTGACAAAACTGAACTGAAAATTTATGGTTTGAACAACATTTAATGTCATTCAAAAGTTATGGGATATGTCAATAAGGTCAATTGTGTAATAATGGCGGAAGAACGAAGGACGCAAAGCGCGACCATAGGTAAACGTATGTACGAGTATTTACTTGAATACTGAAAGCAATTAATTATGTGATTTGTGATTACCCATGGAAGATTTCAAATTGTCCGCACCCATGGACAATACGAAAACATACTTATAACAATGCACCGTTTTTTTACTTCCGCTGCAAATGACCAATCGGAAGTCCTCGGCAGATTCCGTTACCCTACATCAAACGAAGCATTCTGCCGAGGTGTTCCGATTGGCAAATGACGTCATTTATGTGACGTCATTAAATGTCAGCCATTTTTGTTTTGAAAAAATGCAACACATTTCCGTTTAATGCAGGTTTGTACTTTGGAAATATAAAGAGATTCTATTTATGTACACATTCCTAAAGTTTGATACCCTTCCTGTTACGCCATAAAAAGTAACATTTCTTTTAGCAGTTAATACCTTGATTCATGATTAAATGGATATTCGATATCATTATTTTCGTAACTTCAAACGTTTTTGCGACCCCTGGGCCCTGAAAATTCGTAACATTTTAAAAAATAAATTACTGTTATGCTTTCGCCCGATATAGGTTTTGCCTATTTTCATACGGGCGAAAGCTCGAAGGGCGCAAAGAAGGGCGAAGCCCGACCATAGGTAAACGTATGTACGAGTATTTAATTGAATACTGAAAGCAATAAAATTAATGAATTCACGATTACCCATGGAAGATTTCAATTTGTCCGCACCAATGGACGACAAGATAACATATTTATAACGATGCACCGTCTGTACGCAATCGCAACGTCTCGGCAGAATGAAGGGTAAGGAAATTTGCCGAAGACTTCCGATTGCGTCTACAGGTACTCTGTTGTTGTTGTCATTAAATGTCTGCAATTTTTATGCCCCCGAAGGGTGGCATATTAAAATCGCACCGTCTGTCCGTCTGTCCGTCTGTCCGTCCGTCCGTGCGTCCCCACTTACAAATTCGTGTCCGGACTGTAACTTTGTCATGCATTGAAGGATTTTTAAAATAACTTGGCACACATGTCTAGCACATCAAGACGACGTGTCGCGTGCAAGACCCACATCCCTACCTCAAAGGTGAAGGTCACACTTGGAGTATGAAGGTTATGGAATCCTCTATATATGCACACATTCGTGTCCGGACTGTAACTTTGTCATGCATTGAAGGATTTTAAAATAACTAGGCACACATGTCTAGCACATCAAGATGACGTGTCGCGTGCAAGACCACGTCCCTAGCTCAAAGGTCAAGGTCATACTTAGAGTTTGAAGGTAATGGATTCCTCTATATAAGCATATATGCACACATTCGTGTCCGGACTGTAACTTTGTCATGCATTGAAGGATTTTTAAAATAACTTGGCACAAATGTCTAGCACATCAAGACGACGTGTCGCGTGCAAGACCCACGTCCCTAGCTCAAAGGTCAAGGTCATACTTAGAGTTTGAAGGTAATGGATTCCTCTATATAAGCATATATGCACACATTCGTGTCCGGACTGTAACTTTGTCATGCCTTGAAGGATTTTAAAATAATTTGGCACAAATGTCTAGCACATCAAGACGACGTGTCGCGTGCATGACCCACATCCCTACCACAAGGTCAAGGTCAATTAGAGTTTATAGGTAATGGAATCCTGTATATATGCATACATTTGTGTCCGGACTATAACTTTATTATGCTTTGAAGGATTTTAAAATAACTGTGCACAAATGTCTAGCACATCAAGCGGATGTGTCGCGTGCAAGACCCAAGTCCCTACCTCAAAGGTCAAGGTCACACTTAGTGTTTAAAGTAATGGAATACTGTATGCATGATTACTCTGTCATGCATGGAAGGATTTTAAAATTACATAGCACATTTATTGAGCACATGGAGAGGACACAGACTGTGAGGCACCTCTTTCTGGGGCATTCGTCACTTGGGAGGGACAGCTCTTGTTGTGTTTGAAAACGCAACACTTCAGCTTTGTACTTTGAAATGTAAAGAGATCCTATTTATACACATTTCAAAAGTTTGATGCTCTTTCTTGTGATAAAAAGCACCATTTCTTTTCGCAATCAACCCTTGATGCATAACCCTATGGATATTCGTGACCAATAATGTTCGGAACTTGAACCGTTTTTGCGTCCCCTGAAAATTCGTACCATTTCTAAAAATGAAATCTGTGTTATGCTTTCCCCCGATATAGGTATTGCCTATTTTCATACGGGCGAAAGCTCGAAGGGCGCGAATATAGGTCCGATATAGGTATTTCCTATTTTCATATTATTATTATTATTATGTAAGAGTATTTAACTGAATACTGAAAGCAATAAAATTAATGAATTCACGATTACCCATAGAAGATTTCAATTTGTCCGCACCCGTGGACGATACGATAACATATTTATAACGATGCACCGTCTGTGCGTTATTTTCGGAACTTGAACTATTTTTGTGTCCCCTGAAAATTCGTACCATTTCTAAAAATGAAATTCCTGTTATGCTTTCGCCCGATATAGGTATTGCCTATTTTCATATTAGGACGGATATTTTACCTAGTTTTCCTTTTAGTTTAAATTTCATTCCATATGTTAATCGTCGTAATTGAGAGTTATGGGCGCATCCATTTTGAAGTATCCGCCGAACACTTATATGAAGCAGACGTTTTTATTGATCAAGAATTCTGTTTCGATGTATTTCATTGGTTAAAGTTTATAAGGTAATTGGTCTCGCTAACATATTTGCTCTTACGGACGGACCTTTATAAAATTTGCTTCAAATCAAATCTTCAACCTTGAAACTTGTTACGCATTTTCTAACCAATTATTTATTGGTGCACGAGAATGTCATGTCATCTTCTTTATTTCGTCTATATAAACGATAACACTACTACTTTCATATCAGTTTGGTTCTGGCCACTAAGGTCAGTTCTGTACAAGACTTAGTCTTGAAAACAAAATAGGACTTAGTCCTCACGACACTCAGTGTCAACTTCTTTATAAACTGATTTAAATTGTTTAGTAAATCTCCTCTCAGTTTAATTTATATATAAAATTCATTTCAACAGACCCATCTTAAATATTTCAATATCTACTGTATAGTTCAATTTAAATAAAGATAATTTTCAAATATATAATTAATTCTCACTAAATAAATGTAATATCAGCAGAGGTTGTTGTTTAATTATTTAGTTGATACTTTCAAACCCTGGTATCCTAGAATACGCTAAAACGAGTACATCTGACCATCTTCTGTCCGTCTGAATGATTAGCTATATACTACTGTGATCAATTTGTGTCCGCCACAAAGTGTGCTACTAAATTTTTTGTTTTGTTTGTAATTGTGCTTATTGGGTCCACCATCCTCGTTCGAGGCATAGTCGGTACGACCCGGTGTGCTACTAAAAGAACTTGGCCACTGTTACATTGGTGCTGTGACCAGTGATGCTGCTGTTTCTGAAATTATCAGGTTAAAACACCAAAGTTATGAAAAACCAGAAAAGTCCCAATTGTTGTATTTACACAATGATGTTATAAAATTGTGGTAACCATGGGAAGTTTTGGAGTTATGTGACCACTTGTTATACCATAAGTCCCATAATACTTCGGGAGGTATGGTTTTTCAGTTAGTAGCACCTGAGAAAATAAGATCAGTCATTTTCAGCCAGTTACATAACCAGAGATACTCAGGCCACTTAGGCAGGGATCGTACATTATAGATGCTGTAAAACGCAGATTTTACTGGCCTGGTATGTCCAGTGATATTGTACTCTGGGTACGTCAGTGTGAGTTATATGCAAGATGTAAACCGGGGCCAGGTAAAGGGAAAGCTCAAATACAACAAATAAGAGCCTATCGTCCTATGAAAGTCATGGCAGTAGACATATTAGGTCCACTCCCATTGACAAAGCAAAACAATGAATACATTATTGTCTGTGGCTGCTACTTTACAAAATGGATAATGGCATTTGCTGTTCCAAACCATACTGCATACACCGTAGCTGATACTCCAGTAACCCAGGTAGCTGATACTCCAGTAACCCAGGTTTTTCTTCAGTATGGATTTCCATCCCAACTTCATACAGATCAAGGTCGAGAGTTCGAATCCAATCTTTTCAGTCATATTTGTGAACTGTTAGGTATAGATAAAACTCGAACCTGTCCTTACAATCCAAAATCAGATGGTTTAGTTGAACGAGCAAATAAAAGTGTAATTCAAATGTTAAAAATGTTTATCTTCTATCTATCTTGTTATACTGCCTCACACCTCTCACGAGTATTATGGGCAGGGTGCACGCCGGGTGTTAATAAAAGATAAAACTACTGCAAGATAGCTCCTACAGTCAAGAGAAACAAGACGGTTAAAACTTGTTAAAATAGTAAAAGAGTAAAAGGGTTAAAAACAACTGTTGTATGACTAATAATTGATTTGGGCCCTGCCTGCTTGAATGATTCAAGATCAGGCGGATCGCAATATGTGTGGGTAATCTATTCCACGGACTGTTGTATGGGGGAAAAAGAGTACTTAAAAAGTCCGAATTTGCATGGGTTTGGCGGAGACTAAGGGGGTGCATATGTCTTGTTTACCTGTTTGGGACTTCTAGGTACTGGGCAGGGAGTTGCTACAAGATTGTAGTATATTTTGTAAAACATAACCAATTTATGTTTCAATGTTTCAATTTATGTTTGTTTCAACCGAACAGAAAGTCTGGGATGATCATCTTTGCTATATTATGGCAGCTTATAGGGCAACTCAGCACAGCAGCACTGGTTGCAGCCCAAATCTATTAATTGTTAGGACGTGAGGTTGACAGCCCAATTGACCTTATGGTAGGCCCTCCACCAGGGCAGCCTGAGATAATATGCCCAAAAGAATATGTAGAATGGGTAAAAAAAAACGTTGAGACAATTTTATACTTTTGCTTATGACCACTTAGGTATAGCAGCAAGTAGGCAAAAACGGTACTATGACCGAGGGTTGAAACCCCGGGAATTTTCCCAAGGTAGCTGGGTCTGGAGATGGTACCCGCCTCTAGCAAAGCAGAAGCTAGGTCTGGGTTGGACTGGTACATATTTGGTTTTATCTAGAATAACATACCTTACATATAAAATTCAGAGGTCCGAAAGTACTAAATTCTCGGTTGCTCATGTAGACCATTTAAAGTCCTATCAGGGGAAAACACCTCCAAGAAACTGGTTAAGCCAGGATCAGTCCGAAATCAATGAAAGTTCGATAGAATTTGAATGTGAAAATGAAGCTCAAACTAAAAATAAAATCAAGCTCATAAAGCTCAAAATCAAGCTCCTGAAGCTCAAAATCAAGCTCTTGAAGCTCAGTTGCAGGATGAAGCTCAGACTCAAACTAAAAGTAGGACAAGTATACCTTATTTGCCAAGGTCACGTCGCGAGAGGCCCGTAAAGCCCCGTGAGATATACTCGCCCTAAATTGTAATATGTATATAACTTTTGAGGAAAACTTGTAATACTATAGCTCCATTTAGATATTCGTTATTGTGTCTACCTGTATAGAACAATATAAATGTTGCTAAATTACATTGAAATAGTTAGTTCACTTATTTGAATTAAAATCGTGATTATGTGTTTGTAATTAAGACTTTTGATTGTAGATAAACGTTTATATTCTAAATATAATGTAATAAAAAATTATCTAGCTCCTAAATGCATAAGTTGTGAAAATTTCACAAAACAAATTAGGAACTTAAGGGTATAGATTTATATATTTGTGTACTTTTTAATTAGATAAGATTGAAATGTATCTTAAATAATAACAATCAAATTGGATCATGTTATTTGTTTGTACATAGTATCTATAAAAACACTTCAATTTGTGATATAAACATATATTATGTAAATAAAATTTAGACTTTCTTTCATGTTTAAACTGTATATATATGTACAATTTTGTTTGATGATATAAATATAAGGGATATATATGGCTCTATATAAAAATAAAAAATACTGATAAAATAGAAGTGTTATAATGAGAATAATTTATAATACTAAAGCTGGACGATTTACCTCTCATTAATTGTTCAACGGATAAAGAAGTAAACAGTCGCCTATATCTAATTTATATATGTTATTGCTAAAAATATACTTGTATTGTTTATACTTCAGAAAATGGCTCAGGCACAGTTGAGAGTCCCTGACAATGAAAGACCTATATGGCCGATGGAAGGCAGTACATGCCCAGTCCCGGGCTGTGCCGGATTTTACCGGAAATACGCAGATTTAAGCAGACAGTGGTCATACAAGCATGAGCCTGTAAAAAGACTGTTCAAATGCGTGCAGTGTAATGTCATTAATGTACGAAAATATGATGTAAAACGTCACACATCCAATTGCGGAGGCCAGCACTTTTCTGAAGAAAAGATAGTTATAAATTAATTTTACAAAAGTCCAGGAAAATTTGCTAAACCAATTTTACCACCAGTGGTGGTGAGAACTGCATTTGAGACGGAACAGCAACGCAGGGAGCAAGCAGAAAGTCAGAGACTGTGCAAGTTGGAGCAACTCAGGTTGCAGGAACAGGCAGAGAGGAGGAGGAGGGCCTTCGATCCGGTTATCGAGCTCTATCACGACCGGTTCGAAGAGCTTGATTGGTCCGATTAAGACATGTGTATTTTTACTATTATGTTATAATATTACATTGACATTAATTGTGTAATAAAAATGATATTACAATGTGAAGAAATATATACCTTATTCTTTGTCGTTTAAATTGAGAGATTTATTTTGTTTTAAGGTAAAAAGTTAATAGTAATAATTTTTCTCTTAATTTTATTCTTTTTCTGTTTTTGAAGAAGAAATTACCACAGGTTATGCACTATTAGACATTTTATTTTAATATTTTTGTTTTTCATAAATAGGTCTGTAGGTCAAGGTTATTACAGAGAGGAACCTCTTTATTTTTAAGGAGGAAGGAATGTAATAGGACGGATAGTTTACCTAATTTGCCTTTTAGTTTAAATTTCATTCCATATGTTAACCGTCGTAATTGAGAGTTATGGGCGCATCCATTTTGAAGTATCCGCCGAACACTTATATGATGCAGACGTTTTTATTGGTCAAGAATTCTGTGTCGATGTATTTCATTGGTTAAAGTTTATAAGGTAATTTCTTCAAACTTGAAACTTGTTACGTATTTTCTAACCAATCATTTATTGGTGCACGAGAATTTCATGTCATCTTCTTTATTTCGTCTATATAAACGATAACACTACTACTTTCATATCAGTTTGGTTCTGGCAACTAATGTCAGTTCCGTACAAGACTTAGTCTTGAAAACAAAATAGGACTTAGTCCTCACGACACTCAGTGTCAACTTCTTTATAAACTGATTTAAATTGTTTAGTAAATCTCCTCTCAGTTTAATTTATATATAAAATTCATTTCAACAGACCGGTCTTAAATATTTCAATATCTACGGTTCAATTTAAATAAAGATAATTTTCAAATATATAATTAATTCTCACTAAATAAATGTAATACATGTATCAGCAGAGGTTGTTGTTTAATTATTTAGTTGATACTTTCAAACCCTGGTGTCCTAGAATACGCTAAAACGAGTATATCTGACCATCTTCTGTCCGTCTGAATGATTGGCTATATACTACAACCATTAGACAATTGTGATCAATTTGTGTCCGCCACAAAGTGTGCTACTAACAGAACTTGGCCACTATTACAATTGTATTGTGCCAATTAATTCGGATTTAACGTCGCACCCAACAGCTAAGGTCATATTGCAACTTCCGGCTTTCATGGAGGAGGAAGTACCTTGGTGCCAATTCCCTGTATCAGAATGTGGGGGTCATTTAGAAATTCCGAGGGTCATACCCTTTATTGTAAAAAAATAAAAGGCATGACTTCATGTATATGTTAAAGAAGTTTTATTCAGTTTACTTCTGTAAAACTGCATGTAAAAATCACAAAATGGTGGGTAATCAAAGGGTTGGCAAGACAACAGGTGTTTCTCTGTGGATGCTTTCCATTTTTGCACTGCATCTCAAAAGTCAAATTTGTCCACAAAGCGAATTTTTGATAAGTGCATTCAACCATAGACATTAAACTTGGATATTATTTGGCACACTGAAACCCCTTTCAATAGTGACAGTCTGATCGAAATTACTACAAAATGATCATTAAAATCACTCAGAAAGACGTTTTTGTTTCCCCTTTAAAGGTTCGTCGACCTTCTCTTGTTGTACGTCTACGATACCATGATGACGGTATCATAAGAATCAACACACACAAAAACGCAATGGTACAAAATGTGGGCCGATCCGAAATCAGACGACAACGACGACGGAATAGGGTCAAAATTATACATATCCCATACCGGAAGCGTATTTTATAAACAATTTATCTTGCATTTCGAAGCGTTTTGAGAGGTTTTAAAATGTTATTTTTGTAGTAATTTGATCATACACATTTTAATTGCGTCATAGAAGACACTCGTTGCTATTTCTGTTGCGTCATTGACAAAATGAGTGCGTCAAAACCGCAGAAAACTCGCGGAAATACTGAATTTAGTGTATCCGGTGTAGCGATGCGTATTTCACGGGTCTTACATTTCTCATGTCACACCGGTCTGACGATAAAAACCGCGTAGGAAAATAGTTCTATACAGAACAGATACCTCGTTGATTTAAGTTACAAATTATAAGAAAAACAACAATATAATATTATGCTATTCTGAAATGTTTTGATATTATTTAGATCTGTTACTATATAATTTTTAAAACAGAGGACGGTATATATGGAACTACTTGTTTGTATGTAAAGAGTTCGGCTGTAAGGAAGCTATACTCTGTTAACATTGGATCCGATTGAATAAATCAATCGATCCAAAAACTATCGAAAAATGCACAGAGCCACGAAATCGTGTTTGCAAACAAAACCCAGTAATACCTGGGACGAATATATACTATCGGGATTGGAAACGGCTACTGATACGCTAATCCATTATCGATTTTTATTGCCGTCCGTGGCCGCCATTTTGAAAGATAATTTGCATTTTTTCCCGTACACATAACAACAAAATACGCCAATTTCAAGCACTTTGAAGTGTTTCAAACACTAGAAACATTACTTGTCATTGATTTGAAATTATATTTTTCAGCACACGACATGATACAAAATCAAAACATACTGCGAAATGCGACTGGTCATTTCAAACCCCCCCCCCCCCCCCCCCCCCCTCCTTTTTCGAATCCGTTGCCATTTTTGAGAGAACGTATTTGAAATACAGATTTAATCACTAACAAACGGTGGTAAAAATATTTTACAGTATATAGAATGAAATAATTATAAAATACCATATCTAGTATTTCATTGTCAACATTTGTCGAGTATTATAGCTTTGCTTTACGCTTTCTGCCGCTTCTATTTCTAGACTCAAGATGGCCGCTTCCCGTTCGGACGGCCATGAATTTTGCGAGATTTTCCGTCGTTTCACACTCCGTTAATATTATTGCTCCAGGTAATACGCAATACTTTCTACTGATAACAGATAAATGCGGTGAGCAGCGTGTTTTTGTATTGTTACGGGTGTTTTTAAGAGCCGTTACTTTTTAAAAAAAGATACTCTTAAATGTTCCTGGAAAGCTAAAAGAAAATATACATTTTATTCATTATTTTCAATTATTTTTAAAATTCAAAATGTGAAATTTGCGAGCGCGTAACTTACACTGTTTTCATAAATTGTAACTGCAGAAACGAGCCCTTATGAAACATTCAAAACCATTATTCAGACCACAATTAGAATAATAATATAGAACAGTGTATACGGGGGTTTGACTGAAAATGACTTTTTGACAATGTTTTGTGATTTTTTTCATGAAATGGTATTATTTTGGTAAAATTGGGGTATTTTGTTAAAATTACAGGGCAGTTTAGTACTCTGGTGCCAGTGCCACATCTGTTCTAAATTCCCATTTATGTTATTATCACTGGCACCAGAGTACTAAACTGGAGGAAATAAAGATTATATACCTATCAAAATGACATTTTTAACGACTCACATATGTATTTACCTATTCCGTTGGCTGCGTAAACAAAGGATTTTCCGCACTACATTTTCAAGCAGTCGAGGTTTAAAAATATAATCTACCGATAAACTATCATAAGGTAGAGTTTTAGCGGTGTAAACAAAAACACGTTGTCATGTGTAGAGTTATAAGCTCCCCAGTGGTGTTTTTGCCACTGACCGTTCCAAGGCGGTGCCCCACTGTGTTCCTTTAATTGTTCGTTTTGTCCTCGTGTGTTTGCTTTGTATGCTTGTGTGTGTTGGTAGTGTATGTTTGTGTGTGTACATGATTGTGTGTGTGTGCGTGTGTGTGTGTGTTGGTGGTGTGCACTTCTGGGTGCTGTGGGGCTCGTTTTGGGGAGGCTGCGTTTTTGGTACGTGGCATTCCCTGTTTGATATTATTTTTGTTTTTTTGGAACATGGTGGGGGTAAGGGTGAGGTTGGGTGCGCACCATAAACCGGTTTAAGCTCCCCAGTGGTGTTTTTGCCACTGACCGTTCCAAGGCGGTGCCCCACTGTGTTCCGTTAATTGTTCGTTTTGTCCTCGTGTGTTTGCTTTGTATGCTTGTGTGTGTTGGTAGTGTATGTTTGTGTGTGTACATGATTGTGTGTGTGTGTGTGTTGTGTGTGTGTGTGTGTGTGCGTGTGTGTGTGTGTGTGTGTGTTGGTGGTATGCACTTCTGGGTGCTGTGGGGCTCGTTTTGGGGAGGCTGCGTTTTTGGTACGTGGCATTCCCTGTTTGATATTATTTTTGTTTTTATGCTCACAACTGTGTTGTTTGTGCCGTGTGGCGGCCGTAAAAAGTCTCCCCGTACATTCAATCAATGTTGTTATATTTTCATCCTTCAGGGATTGTTATTCGTTCTAAACCCTCGGCCTCTGTCAAGATGAGGAGTATTTTATACCGTGTTGAAGGTTCTGTGTTCACTGGCATTCGGGTCCATGCTAGTTATCCCGTCCTATTGCGACCTCCAGCGCGATTAACCAGGTTGTGTTTAATTGTCGCTTAATATTTTCACTTGACGAATTGATACTGATGACTTTTCTACCCGAACGCCACTTTTCACAGAATGGTATTACAAAATTACATTACATGAGTACATATAATATAGTTCCGAAATTAATTCTTTCACCTCTTCGGTTACACTCTGCATCATCCGTACATCTGCCTATTAACAACAGTACTTTTTTAAGACATACACCATCTATCTGCCTTTCTCCTTTAAAGCTACATTCTGCACAGTCATTTTATATTCCACGTACTCATTTTAATTCTCCAGCTGTTTTTCGAAATAATCTACGTATTCGTCTATCACCTTTAACTTCTACTATACTGAAGAAATATAAAATAAAACATACAAATTTTCCGCAGAGATGTAGAGGGTACCGTTCTATTAACAAGTGCAATGCTAAGAGGTGCGGTTGTTGCAATCATTTATCGCACAGGTCTACAATTACCTCAAATGTTAACGGCAGAACTTTTAATGTGGTACTTAACTCTGACGTTGATTGAAATACGTCCCACATGATTTATGTACTGACTTGAAACGCACCCAATTGTGGTATTCAGTATGTTGGGCAAACTGGGCGATCTTTAAAAATTCGTTTCCGCGAGCATTCTTACAAAATGCGAAGTCGGAAAAAGTTCACTACATTTTTATATCAACACTTTCGTAAATCTGGCCATACAATTGATCAGGTAACCATTCAGCCAGTAGAGCAAATCGTCTATGATATAAATTGTACATCTAGTTTTAAAATCAAAGCCAGACATTTAGCAGAATTCAAATGGATTAAAAATTTACAGTCACCGTTTCCGTTGGGCTTAAATGATAATATTTATCAAGAAGGTAATATCTCTAAAAACCCTGATATCGATATATTTTCAATTTTAAATATTAGGAAACGTAAATCTAGGTCTCATGGAATTAGACGCAATGGTAATATTAAGCGTAAATCAAAATTGAATATTTCTGTTGCAGACCTCGATATAATTCTTTCAAACTCTGGTAGACATTCAATGCTTTCTCGTCTCACATCTTTATCTATTCAGTCTCTTAAAAAACTAGACGAGGAAGCGGACCAGTACGTTATTCAAACGGATCCGTTTTACACTGTGTCATATCTTATCCAAAATTATACACAACACGTTCTCCGTCCACACATTGACACTCAATCTGATCATAATAGACATTTTCTTAAAATTCATTTCATTAATAAAGGTATTGACTTCATCGATGTACCCAGTATATTTCGTGATAGACGTGTCATTGATTCTGTGCCTAAGTATTTCCGAAACTCCGAAGTTCCTATTATCTGTTATAAATATAAAACACCTGTTAGAAATGTTATATTCAATTACAATAAAATTGTTTCCGACCTAGATGTTCAAACAAATACCCCTTCTTACTGCGAATGTAAAAACTCGAAATTTTGCTATTCAGATGCCGGTCATGTCATCACTGGAAATTTTGATATTATTAAAGACAAGCGTATTCGTAATTTATTCTTTAAAGGACCAAAATACAGAATTCCTTCTACTATTGATTTTCATTTTTGTCGTGGTCATATTGCGGAATCTATCGAAACTTTTTGTGTTAAATGGTGTCGTCGTGAGAATGCTGATCCAAATGCATTAACGTCTTGGAAACGAAGTATTTTTAACATTGTCGATTCTCGTATAAATTTTTACCAAACAAATGAACACCTACTTCCATCAAAACCCAAGTTTACTTTAAGACATCTGAAAAAGGAAATCCAAGAATTTCATTCTAAGTATGTCTTAGTTCCAGCAGACAAGGCGGCCAACAATATTATCATCATTTGACGCCTACATTATATTAATGTTTTACAAAACGAACTACATAGCACTAAAGCTTATATATTGAGTCCTTCCGTTGAACAAAATGTGGTCACTGATCACATCAGTGAAGTTTCTAATTTGAAAGTTCGTATAGATGATCAACATATTAAACTTCCTACTATGTACTGGATTCCTAAATTACATAAACAACCATATAAAGCTCGTTTCATCGCTAATTCAAGCTCTTGTACCACTACAAATATTTCAAAACTATTAACATCTTGCCTAACTGCTATAAAAGCCCACGTGAAAAGATATTGTGATAAAGTATACGAAAACTCTGGTAAACATTTATTTTGGTCGATCAAAAATTCTGGCGAAATCCTGGATAAGTTTAAAGTTAATAATTACAAAGTAACTTCAGTCAGTACATACGATTTTTCTACTCTGTATACCACTTTACCACATAATTTGATAAATGACAAGCTAACTGCCCTAATTCAAAAGACTTTTGCCAGGGAGAATGCTACATTTCTCGCCTGCAATTTCGATAAAGCTTTTTTTACTAGCTGTATTGTTAAACATTATACTATGTGGACCTGTGACGAAGTTTGTAAAGCCCTTTCCTTTTTATTGAACAACATTTATATAAGGTTTGGGAATGCAGTTTTCAGACAAGTAATCGGTATTCCCATGGGAACTAATTGTGCACCCCTTGTCGCAGATTTGTTTTTATATTGTTATGAAAGAGACTTTATGTTGAGTCTTTCTCCAGATACGCAGGCAGACATTATCACTGCTTTTAATAATACATCACGCTATCTGGATGATATTCTTAATATGGATAACCCGTTTTTTGGTCAATTGGTGGACACTATTTATCCCCGGGAACTCCAGTTAATTAAAACTAACAATTTGGATACTGGTGCTTCATTTTTAGATTTACATCTCTCTATTTATAACAATATTATACATACTAAAATTTATGACAAGAGGGATGATTTTAATTTTAATATTGTAAATTTCCCCCATTTGGATGGGGATGTACCTCATGCTACATCTTATGGGGTATACATTTCTCAGTTAATTCGGTTTGCCAGAGCGTGTAGTCATGTTGAGGATTTCAATGAACGTAATCAATATATTACAAATAAACTTCTTCAACAGGGCTACCGTTATTACAAATTGCGTAAATATTTTGCTAAATTTTACTATCGTAATTCTGATTTGGTTTTGAAATTCAATAGTAATCTAAAGACTCTTCTGCGAGAAGGTATTTCAAAACCCAATTTTTATGGGGATGTGGTTTACAAACTTCGTAAGATTTTGGGTCATGGCAATTTTCCAACTGTATTTGCTAAAATTATAAAACGTTTTGTTAAAAGAGGTTACGACCCTACTGTTTTGAGACACACCGCATGTTTGGTGTTCAACCCGTTTACAGTTGGACGCTATGCTTCCCTCTTTGATTGTGTCTGACGGAAGAGGGGGAGGACTCTGTGATGGGCAGTTTTTAAATCCCACTGGGACGAAACTGTTTTGATTTCTGTCCTCTGGCCTGTTTCGTCGGGCCCTTAAGGGTGTTTCTCTTGGTGCTCTGCCTTCAGCAAATGCATTGAGTACATACGTTTTTTGGTTCTCAAGGTTTGCTTTTTATATATTTATACACGAGCATTTTTGTGTTTTACATACCATGCCTTTTGTTTCCATGGCGTGTGTTAGAGATTCACCTAGCAGGGATTACTTTTATTTACACTGTCCTGTGACTTTGGAACATGGTGGGGGTAAGAGTGAGGTTGGGTGCGCACCATAAACCGGTTTAAGCTCCCCAGTGGTGTTTTTGCCACTGACCGTTCCAAGGCGGTGCCCCACTGTGTTCCTTTAATTGTTCGTTTTGTCCTCGTGTGTTTGCTTTGTATGCTTGTGTGTGTTGGTAGTGTATGTTTGTGTGTGTACATGATTGTGTGTGTGTGTGCGTGTGTGTGTGTGTTGGTGGTGTGCACTTCTGGGTGCTGTGGGGATCGTTTTGGGGAGGCTGCGTTTTTGGTACGTGGCATTCCCTGTTTGATATTATTTTTGTTTTTTTGGAACATGGTGGGGGTAAGAGTGAGGTTGGGTGCGCACCATAAACCGGTTTAAGCTCCCCAGTGGTGTTTTTGCCACTGACCGTTCCAAGGCGGTGCCCCACTGTGTTCCGTTAATTGTTCGTTTTGTCCTCGTGTGTTTGCTTTGTATGCTTGTGTGTGTTGGTAGTGTATGTTTGTGTGTGTACATGATTGTGTGTGTGTGTGTGTGTTGTGTGTGTGTGTGTGTGTGCGTGTGTGTGTGTGTGTGTGTTGGTGGTATGCACTTCTGGGTGCTGTGGGGCTCGTTTTGGGGAGGCTGCGTTTTTGGTACGTGGCATTCCCTGTTTGATATTATTTTTGTTTTTATAAGTGTTCTGCATAAAAAAACTCACAAGTTTCTGAACAATTTTTCATTTATATTGATTCTATTTGGAATAAGCTTTACAGGAATGTAATTTTTTTTACAAGATATATTGAGCTTAAATAAATATTTGAAGCCGTCAAAGTTAGCGACGAGATTCTGATCGCCGGCATTTACACATAGAAAGAAAACGTTCCGCATTGTTTGGAATTATAACATAAATATAAGTGGATTGTGCGCGATGAGCGGCCGTCGTATATAACAAAAAGTCCTAGCGCACAATTTGTTGGGCTAACCCAGGTTAATATTCATTAGCTGGAGATGGTCCAGCGACGCACAATCAGATAGGTTGAAAATGATCATTCCAGAGATACTAGTGTGACAGACCTGCAGAACACTCTCCACACCACAGGCACTCGAGTCAGTCAATATAACATGTACAAGGCAAAATAATATCCCACTAGCCTCTACATTACCACGTTGTAATGTAGAGGCTAGTGGGGTATTATTTTGCCTTGTACATGTTATACTGACTGACTCGAGTGCCTGTGCTCCACACCCTTGAAAACAGGCGTCAAGCCTCCAAATTGGTTATGTTTTAAAAAATATCTACAATCTTGTTGCAATCGCCCTGCCCAGTTACCTAGAAGTCCCGAACAGGTTAACAAAACATATGCACCCTTTATAGTCTCCGCCAAACCCGTGCAAACTCGGACTTCTTTAAGTACTCTTTTTTCCCAATACCACAGTCTTGTGGAATAGATTACTCACACATATTGCAATCCTGCCTGATCTTGAATCATTCAAGCAGACAGTGGCCCAACTCAATTATCAATTGTACAATAGTTGTTTTTAAATCTTTTATAATTTTACTTTAAAAGATTTAACAATCTTGATTCTCCTAACTGTTAGAACTTTTTATCTTTTATTAACACCCGGCGTGCACCCTCCCAATAATACTTGTGAGGGGTGTGAGGCAGTATTATAAGATAGAGATAAAGTGTCATTAAAACGGTATTTTGTCATAAGAGACCAGTATCAAGAGCATTTCATAACTTTTTGAATTTAAAAAATCCAACAGATAGCAAAAAAGTTAATAAAAGTTCAAAAAAAATCCGATACACTAGCATTTGTAAATTTATACAACTGATACTGCCCACCAGCATTTTTTTTATCAAAATTGCCGTGTGGCGATCACTCTATTAGGGGGTCTACTATTATAGGTAGTGGCTAGGTAGTCGAATCCGGCTATACTTAGACCAAAAGGCTAGATAGCCGTTCTTATATTTCATACCAGGCGCTACATAGGCTCGGTATTGAATAATCAAAGGACCTATAAACTACTGTTATTATGGATCTTTGAATAATCATTTGTTATATTAAGGTGCATAATTCGTAATACAATGTAGTTTACTTGTTTATTAATATATGACAATGATTGCATTTTATCTTTCTTCGTTGTTTGTTTTCGAATATATTTCTTATTTATCTACACTATGCTATTTAAAACTCGGCCGGAAGATCGTAGAGCACCACAAGGCCTTTTTTACAGTTTTGTTAGTCTTATTTTTGTTGTTGTTTTTGTTGTTATGTTATGAGTTGTATAAACGTGTTATTTTGCGGAAATACAAACGACTGGTTGCTGTTTAAAGTTCTACCAACGTTGTAATTTCTTTACTGTTATTTTTCCAGATAAGCAATTCTGACACAATCAGCTCTTTTTCTTTGGTTTCTTTTGCATGTCCGCACAATGGACGTGTAACCAGCACAAACAGCTGTCGCATCCCATATACGACACGTTTCAAGTTGATGTTTGCATACCTTACATGCCCAGTCTATCTAATAGCAGATTTTTCGAAGGTACGCGAATCAAGGCTCTAAAACTGTACACATTTAATTGCCTTCTGGTACGCCTGAAACTTAATATCAAATTATGAAAAGCTAGAGAGAGTTTCGCCGACGGTGTCATTGTGCCTTTAAAGGCCTGGTAAACACATGCCCCGTCACAGAGCAGAATGTAATCTACGATATACAGACTAGATACTATTCTGTTAAACCGACATGTTGTCTTGTTCAGAGAGTATGTTGTCTTGTTAAGAAAGGTTTGTTGTTCTGTCAAAACGGTATGTTGCCATGTTCAGAGATGATGCTATTATGTAAAGCTGGTATACACGTATATTGTTTTCTCCAAACGAAGTTCTGTGAAACCAATTTAGCGTTGGTGTTGTTCTGTCAAACCTGTATGCTGTATTGTACAGAGGGGGTGTCATTGTGTCAAAGCAATATGTTGTATTGTTGAAAAACGATGTTGTTTTGTCAAACCTACATGTTGTCTTGTTCATGACGTATGTTGTCCTGTTCAGTGGAGGTGTTGTTCTGCAATGCCTTTAAGTTGTCTTGCTCAGAGACAGTCATATCATGTGTCAAACTGGCATATTGTTTTCTTCAGTGATCGACGATATTGTTCTTTTATTAAAAGTTATAAATAAATAAATAAATGCTATGATGTCAAACGGATATGTTTTCTTATTTGCAGAGGTTGTTGTTCTGTGAAAGATTTATGTTGTCCTGTTTAGAGGATGTATTTTTCTGTCAAATCGTTATGTTGTCTTATTCAGGGATGATGTTATCATGTCAAAGTGGTATATTGTTTTCTTCAGAGACTATGTTGTTCTGTGACACCAATATGTCGTTTTGTTCTCAAAAGTTATAAATAAATAAGATTAGGGGCCTAAATGATTTACATCTACGTGTCACGATTCCAAATGTATAGTATGACTGATTTATTTGAAGGATTCAAAATGAACAACACCACTTCGATTAGACAGGACACCATGACGGTTTGAAAGAACAACATCCTCACTGAACCGGGCATCCTGTCTGAACAAGCCAACAAGCCTTTCCTAACAAAATAACACAGATTTGAGAGAGTAATATCCTCTTTTAACAGAACAGCATACTCTCTGAAAAAGACAACAAGCGGATTTGACAACACCATCCGATCTGTACAAGAAGACTCAATTGACCGAACAAAATCGTCGCTGAACAGGACAATATACCACTTTGATAGAACAGCATTTTTATGGAACATGACACCATATAAATTGGACTGAACAGTATCCTCCCTGAATAGGACACCATACTACTTTGACCGGAGAATTTCCTTTCTGAACAGGACAGCATATCACTTTTCGTTGCTCTGTGCATCTTTCGATAGTTTCAGTACTTTGGGTTTATTAACGGAGATAGCTCCCAATCGGAAGGACAGGTTTATTCCCCGGAAAAAATGGAAAACCCGGAAAAAAATTAAGTAAAACCCGGAAAACAAAAAGCATGCTATAAAAGCTACATTTTTTGTCCGACTGAACTGAAACAGATATCATTGTAAAGGTGACGCTCTGACGTTTCCAAATATGTATAAAACTTTAACCCAAATTGAACAGTTATTTCACAAATACCTTGGCAAAGTACGGTGTTTTTAGCTATTTTTGAAGCAATTTTTCAAAAAATGTAAAACCCGGAAAACAAAAACATGTTCCAAAGACAACATTTTTCATCCGACTGATATAAAACTAGTATCTTGTAAAGCGACGTTCTAACGTTTCCAAATTTATATGATGCATTAACCTAAAGTAAGTAGTTATAACACAACTACCTCTGCAAGTTAAGGAAATTTTGCTTATGTTTTTGTTCAAAATTTTCAAAGAATATAATATACGGAAATTAAAAACATGTTGCAAAGACAACATTTTTCATCCGACCAACATAAAACCGGTATCTTTTGTGTAGGATACGTTTTATTGTTTCCAAATATATATAACAATTGAATCCAAAAAACGTAGTAAAAAAAAAAAAAATTCAAAAAATTTTTGTTAATTTTTTTTTTTTTTGGGAAAAAAAAAAAAAAAAAAGGGGGGGGGGGGAAAAAAAAGGGGGGGGGGGTGTTGTTTTTTTTTAAAAAAAAAAAAATTTTTGGGGGGGGGGGGGGGGGGGGCCCCCCAAAAAAAAAAAAAAAAAAAAAAAAAAAAAAAAAAAAAAAAAATTGAAAAAAAAAAAACCCCCCCCCCCCCCCCCCCCCCCCCCCCCCCCCCCCCCCGGCCCCCCCCCCCCCCCCCCAAAAAAAAAAAAAAAAAAAAAAAATAAATAAAAAAAAATTTAAAAAAAAAAAAAAAATGAGTCGGTGTGTATGTGACCGTTGATATATTTAACTAAACATTCCCATATCTCTGAGGGTAGGTCACAAGGAATCAAATAACTAAAGTGTAGTTTCTGTATTTATAATATTTAATTTGTTTCCTTTGTAGGTTCAAGTCATACTGACTAAAAAGGGTATCCTACAAATACAAGAAAACAAGAATAAGCATAAAGCAAATAAAAACATATAAAAGCAACTAAAAGCAAAAGCAAATTATTGCACAACAATAATTTGGGTCAGACATTACTTAAGTAGAAACATAAATTACTTCAAGACAGTAACAGTTATTAATTATAAACAAGATTTGGGTAAAAGGAATTTAACCAAATGTTTAAATAACCAAATTAATTATTAACTGATACTGATGGACAAGCCAAGGGGATTTGGACAAGGGAAAACCTGGATTTACCTGATCTGTAAAATACAACTGCTTGTAGAAATAAATATAAGATGTAGTTAGAAAAACTACATCTTTGCTCTAGCGGTATCTGTCCAACTGTGTGAACTTAAAATCCCCCCAAGCATGAGAAAGGGTGAGATGTTTATTCAGGTGTTACAAATAGACCAATCACCAGTTGTTATGTTTTCCTTTACACACTGTTAGTAACTAAAAGAATATAAATAGAAGTCACCTGATATCATATGATCACATGACTGAGTTGTCACATTTCATGTACAACTCGTGCAAATATTATTAGGTGTAAAACTACTAATAATCACCACTGTGACATTCCCCCCTGCTTTAAAAAAATGTCTCCTGACATTTCAAAATGTACAGACTATGTTCACATTATATTGAATTTGCTGTTTCAATACTTTTGACAGATTATAGTATTATATGTTACTATATTTCACTGTTGTCCGAAATACTATGAAAAAGTATTTAAACATTTCAAATGAATACCTTGTAATAAATAGTAGTTTATTCTGTAATGTTTGTTAAACAGAAAACCAAGTTCGTAATATTTACAAAACTTATGATAGATGAAAACTTTGCGAAACGATAAGCAGAAAGAACATTTCACTGAAATGAAACAAAATACTGATGTCTTTGAGGTTTTGCTGATATCATATAATATACCAGCCAGAATTAAGCTGAAAACAAATTTCAACTATTTACATGTTACAATTATACTACTGTAACTTTTGCTTTGGATGAAGGCTACACACCATGAAATGTTATCTTAAGAACAACATTCTTTACTTTAACTCTACCTACTTGCTTGCAAGCTTTTCTTTCCCTAACTATACTTCATCCAAAGTCTTCACTACAATCAGCCAACTTCTGCAGAACAGCTTTAAGGCATTAAAAATTACATATTAGGCAATACATATTGCATAATATTCTCAATACAAAAATTAAAAACATTTAAAAGATTTATTCATTGAAATAACATCATGAAATTATCAGCAACTTCAATGAAAATACACTATGATAAAAATATACTGTGACATTCTCCCTTGACACTTAAACGAAAACTTCAAGCTCCGCTGACTGTTGATACATGACATAATCACCGTACCTCTCGGCACTTTTCGATTTCTTTTGGGCCGGGTACGTGGTTCAACTGTGATTTCAGAAGCTTCTGCATGTGAAGTTTGATGTGAAGGAGAAGAAAGAACAACTTCAGAAGATTTGTCACTACTTGGAAATAGTTGTGGGACATTACTAGAGGAAAACTGAGTTTGTTCTCCATTAGTACCTGTATTATTCTGCACAGATTGCACAGAAGAACTATTTTCTGAAGATAAAACCTGAACAGTATGACCATCAGAGTGAGAAATATCCACTGTATTGGATTCAGAAGTATTTTCTGACATCTGGGGAACAGATTGCCTAACAACTGGTTTTCCTACAGGATATTTACAAAAATAAGGTAAAAATATATCTGATGCATCACTGTCAGAACCATCTGATGAAGGAATTACCTCATCCGAAACAACAGCTGTCTTAGACTTAGAAGAACCTTTCTTTTGACTGTTTGACTTCACAGAATGTGAAATAGAAGAACTTGTTGGAATAGTGGAAAATGGAAGCAACATATTTCTATGCAAAATCCTTGTTCTGCCACCTCCATTCTCTTTCACAACTTTGTAAACAGGCAAATCTGAGTAGGGTTTTTCTACCACTATGTAAGGATCTTTGGCCCATTTATCTGCCAGTTTATTCTTACCTTTCAGACCAACATTTAATGTTAAGACGCGATCTCCAATATCAATTGTCGCTTCTTTAACCTTCAAGTCATAATTAGACTTACTTTTCTGGGCTGCCTTTTCAGACTCACTGGAGGCTGTCTTATATGCAAAGTCAAGACGATCTTTCAAAGTATTGACATAATGTTTCTTACCGTTGGCTGATGAAACAGACGAAGAAGGTAAATTTAAGAAAGCGTCTACAGCTAGACGAGGATGTCTTCCAAACATTAAAAAGAATGGAGAATACCCTGTGCTACTATGACGAGTTGCATTATATGCATGGACTAATGGTGCAACATATGAACGCCAATTAGCTTTTTTGGTCGTCACTTAAAGTACTGAGCATGCCAATAAGAGTTTGGTTAAAACGCTCAACTTCTCCGTTACCCATGGGATGATATGGTGTGGTTCTGGACTTTTGAACCCCTGCTAGATTACAAAGTTCCCTAATGACACGGCTTTCAAAATTACGGCCCTGGTCGCTATGTAAACGTGCAGGGAATCCATAGTGAAGGATAAAATTTTCAAAAAGGACTTTGGCAGTTGTTGTAGCTTTTTGATTTCTAGTAGGTATTGCTTGAGCATACCTCGTAAAATGGTCTGTAATGACTAGAACATTTTCAAAACCCCCTTTGGAACGTTCCAAGGACAAGAAATCAATGCATACTAGTTCCATTGGTTGTGTTGTTGTAATGTTGACAAGTTCAGCTCGAGTTTTGACTGGAGTCTTACTCATTATACAGCGATGACAATCTTTGATTCTTGAATCAATATCTGCCTCTAAACCAGGCCAATAGAAGCGAGCACGGACTAAAGAAAGAGTTCTGTCACGACCTTGATGACCAAGATCACTATGAAGAGTTTTAAATACAAGATCCTTGAACCGTAATGGTAAGACTAACTGCTGAACAGTACGTCCATCAAGAGTAGAAGTGCGGTATAAAATACCATCAGTAAATGAAAGTTTTTTCCATTCACGAAGATACCTAGTCACCTCAGGAGTTTCCAATTTAAGGGCGTCCCCTTTTGGAAGAACACCGGACTTAACAAGGGAAATAACTCTACCAATGGTTGGATCTGTCTGTTGCTCTTTAGACCAATCAATATTGCTTAACTCAGTGGCTTGAAAAGTTTCAGGGGAATCTTCCTGTAACTCTGTAGTGCCTAAAGTTTCTGCAAGAGGAACAAAGTCAGTAACTGATGCATGACAAATAGCATTTATCACTTCAGGGAACTGAATGACTTTGGGCTCAACTTGTGGTCTCCGGGAAAGTCCGTCTGCATCTCTGTTTGATTTCCCAGTTTTGTAATGAACTGTGAAATTGTAATTACCAAGAGCTGCCAGCCATCGATGCCCAGTTGCATCAAGATTTGCTGTTGTAAAAGCATATGTCAACGGGTTATTATCTGTGTTTACTCTGAAAGTATTTCCGTACAGATAATCATGAAACTTTTCTGAAACGGCCCATTTTAAACACAAAAATTCAAGTTTATGCGCAGGATAATTTTTCTCGCCCCCCTTCAGACCACGACTGGCATAAGCAATGACACGCTCTTTACCATCCGGGAGCTGATACAATACAGCACCAAGACCTTGACCTGACGCATCTATATTTAGAACAAAGGGCTTATCATAATCAGCATATGCCAAAATAGGAGGTGAAGAAAGTTTTCCTTCAGAATTTTAACTGCATTATCCTGCGCTTCTCCCCAATGCCAAGCTTTCTGGTTTTGTTTACGGCTACCCTTCTTTTTAGTAGGAATACCTGTTAACAATTCATTTAATGGCTTTGCCAGCTTGGAGTAATCCTTAACAAATTTCCTATAGTAACCAGTAAAACCAAGGAATGAACGAAGTTCTTTGATATTTTTGGGATGGGCCAAGTAACCAAAGCACTAATTTTCTCAGGGTCAGTTGCTATGCCATCCCGACTGACTACATGACCTAGATAAGTAACACTATTCTTGAAAAGTTCACATTTGCTAGGTTTAAGTTTTAAACCATGTTGATCTAACCTTTCAAAAACTGCTTCCAATCTGCGAACGTGTTCTTCGAAAGTTTGGGAATAAATAAGAATATCGTCTAGAAAAATTAGACATTCTTTCAAATTTAAATCTCCCATACACTGTTCCATTAACCGTTGGAATGTTGCAGGGGCATTAGTTAAACCAAAAGCCATCCTATTACATTCATAAAAACCAAGATTTCCAACAGTAAATGCAGTTTTGTACTTATCCTCTTCCTTCATCTCTACCTGCCAATAACCACTACGCAGATCTAATTTAGAAAAGTACCTAGAACCTATTAACCTATCTATAGTATCATCTATTCTAGGTAATGTGTATGCATCCTTAATAGTCCTATTGTTTAACTTCCGGAAGTCAATGCAGAATCTAAGACTTCCATCCTTCTTTCTAACCAGAACAACGTTAGAAGAAAACGGACTACTGGAAGGTCTAATTGCATCAGCTTCAAGCATTTCTTTCAAATGCTGCCTGACTTCTTCTATCATACCTGGAGGTATTCTCCGGTATGCATCCTTAAATGGAGTATCGTCAGACAATTTTATTTCATGCTGAACGATATTTGCTTTACCTAGGTCTGTTAAACCAGTAGAAAAGATATGTGACCAGTTTCCTAGAACTTGCTTAACTCAAGCAATTGATCTGGAGTTAAATTGTCCTTATCTATCTTAACGCCCATCTCCTCCAAATGTGAAGTTTCACGAGGTGCTGACGTTTGCGTTGAAGAAGGATTCCATGAATCAACCACCTTAACACTATGTAATGAACATAAAAAGAGTTTTAGGCGGAATATTAATGACCTTGGCAGAAAGGTTACAAACCCTGACAGGTACTCTAACAGTACTACCAGAAGACTTTAAAGAAACCACTCTTGGGCATATGGTAAGACCACCTGATAGGGCAGCATCAATATGTTCAGTGACTGCTGACTCAGTGTTATCTACCTTTCTAACAAGACCATGAATAGTTTTGACCTCATTTGGTTGTATTCTGATAGCATAATTGTTTGTTGTTTTAACAGGTATACTACCATCTAAACTATCCATAGCAGTTTGCCATTCTTCTGGTATACTACAATGTACACCACTCGCTTTACACAACCTGATCAAGTTTGTGCCTACAATTGCAGGAACTTTGTTACCATACTCTGTAGTAGGAACAACTAATACTGGTATGCAAAAAGAACCACTGTTTAAAAATGGGACAGAAATATCCGCCTCAATGTAACCTTTGTAATGTAACTGTGCACCTGTGGCACTTTCAACTGACAGACCAAAATCGGCTATGTCATGTAAAACAGGCAAAGGTTTAAGTGAATGATAAAATTCTTCTGAAATTGTAGTGATCATAGAACCTGTGTCTATTAACCCATTTACTTCTACACCACAAACAGTGATAGAACTAACATTGGAAGAACCAACCATTCTATTTAAAACAGTAGACTTTGTACTATCTACTTTTGCATATTCAATATTACATTTTGGGCTCTGCATTGACTCCGCGAAGTCTTGTTCTTCTGTTTGCCCTACAACAGAAGAACATCCTAGTTTAAATGATCAGTTGCATTTTGTGGACCAGCAGAAGTATTACCACGGCCGCCAGTATTACCTCTACTGTTTCCCCTTCTACTAAAACCTCTACCGAACCTCTGCCGTAACCTCTACCACGACTTCTAGTTTGACCAGGATTATTGTACATACCCCTACTATAATCATTACCTCTACCTTTGTTGTAGGATTGGTGGTCAGAGTTACTTGTACCTGTTGGCTGAGAGTTTGAGTTACTTACCAAAAGAAGACTCCATTTTACTCTCTAACACCTTCATTCTACTCATAAGCTCTTGAAGCTGTTTTAAAACAAGAACATTAGAATCAGATGTATTGTCAACCTGACTACTATGCTGCTGCACTACCTTAGGTTTTGGAGTGCTAGAGTTGCTAACACTTGCTAACTCTTGCTGCTCTACTTTTCTAATTTCCCTAAGTAAAGACTGAAAATCCTTTTATATTATTGTACAAGTGGTGAGTAGTCCTCTTTAAATCTTTATTACTCAAGCCAGTCCATAACTTGTTAGAAGCATAGAATCTTTCGCAACTTCATCAATATGACCTTTTTGAACTGCCCTTGATAAAGTTTCTTCAAGGCGAACACCATAACTCACAATTGATTCGGATGCCTTTTGACAATCATTGTAAAATGACTGCATTAAATCCTCACCGCTTTCTACATTTCCATAAAAGCATCTAATTTATGTAAAATAGCTAAGGGTGTAGCATGTTCTCCAACAGAAACTAACATAGATCGAGCTTGACCCTTTAAAGAGTTTCTTATGGACTGCAGAACTAATGCTTCTGGTATATGACAGTCACTAACTAAACATTTGACCTCAAACTGCCATATGTTATAACTGACCTCACCCTTAGGTACATCCTCTGAACCACTAAATACTGGTAACTTGGGAATATACGGTGTTCCAAGAACAGTATTATTTAGAATGTCTCTCTTGGGAGGACATGAATCTACAGGTACTTTAACCATTGTATCATGTAGAAACAAACTATGTTTAGGTTCATCTACAGGTACTTTAACCTTTGTATCATGATGAAACAAACTATGAGTTGGTTGATTCACATGAGGCTGGTTAAATAAACTAGCACCTACACATGAATCTGTAACTACCTGATCCTTTACAGGACTCAATCCTATACCTCTACCTCTACCTACCAGAGGAGAAAAATTTACATGAGGAGTACTTTGTAAAGGATGGTACTTCTGAAATTGTAAAAATTGATCATATTCAGATTTGGGAATAACTCTATAAATCTGACCACTATTTATGTCGAAATGACTTTACCTAAAGCAGCATCAGACGGGATGTCATCAGGACCACCTGTAGCACCCTGAGAATCAGACATTATGACAATGAAAACACACCAATGTACACTACAACAATGCCAATGTGTCACTTACACAACTAAACAAATGTAACAAAACAATTGTTACAAAAGTGACTTGTACACAACAGATTTCACCTCAACTTGAAAGTGAAATAATAACAATACAATTTTATAAAAACCACACGGTGTGATACCAAGTACTTAATATGAGTTTCTGGACAATGCTAACACACTCAGTATTAATATCTGAAAAAGAATCAAGAATGCAGCCGGTACAGTGATTGGGTCAATCCCTACCTACATGTCTCCTGCTACACCCTGACACCATTCAGACAAAAACACTAAGAACAGTCAACAATTGCCCTTTGTGCAAAACGCCTTGCCCAGTATTTTGACAAAACAAAACCTGGATGAATACCGTCCTTGTACAATTTAAAGTTCACTGAACTTCTACTAGTTCTAGAGCTAGATTTCCTGTAATGTAACAGATCAGCTCTGAAACGAAAGGATGTAGCACCATGTAACTGGTTGACCGACCTTAAATAGTCATTGACCAAGGCAATGCGCTCATTTAAAATCAAGTCTTGATCCCTAAATTCCTCTGGACTAGAGTGAAAATGACTCTTATTCCAATTCGAAATAGAATATGGCGGTATTTCCAACCAAACTACCTTAACAGATGGAAATCTGGATAGAAATTGAATATATTTTTGAATCCAGTAAACCATGTAAGAATGACAATGAGAATCTGATGAATGTCTCAGAGTAATAAATTTTGTACCATTAATGCGGCATGTGAGATCACAAGTACCTAACCATATATAGAGTGTAACACATCTATATATATACACTTTCTTGTGCAAGTTTTTAACAAGCCACTGGTACTGGTCTCCAAGTCTGGCACCGCCACGGTATACAAATTCAAAATTTACACCATTTCTTTTTAAAGAAATTAAAATTTGAATGTATATAACTGCCTTTGCTGTCTGACAGAAGTATTGGCTGTGAATTCAAAACACCATTGAATTCAAATGGCCTATCTACATATTTCTGCAGCTTACCTACTGACATTCAACTAACTAAGTATACTGCAGCTAAAAATAAGAAATGCTGAAAAATAAAACCTGTAAATATAAAATCACTCATTCATGACTTTCTCACCATGCTGTTAATTAGCTATGCAGTGCTAGGAAGTAAAAGAAATAGTTTACCCCAAATTGTAAAATATTCTTTCCCCAGTAAAAAATAATTTACCAGGTTCAGACCAATATAAGGGAACTGGGAAGGGTTGGGAAATACAAAATTTCCTAAACTGCAAAAATGTAAACAAAAATGTAAACAAAAATGTAAACAAAAATTGCAAACAAAAATTGCAAACAAAATAGAAAACTGAAAATAATGAAAGCAAACAAAGTTAATACACTGCAAATCAAATAAATGAAAAACAGAAGAATAATGCACTGCAAATTAAATTAAACAAAAGAAAACACAACACAAGCACAGTTAGTGTCAATCACTAAAAACTGGTGAAATTGTTCCCCAATAAACTCCTAATGGCTTCCTCTCCAGACTAGATGTTGGATTCACTGAATGTTTCCAATTATATACTAGTATACCGATACGTATAGTACTACATCAGTACAATCATGTACAGTACTAAATTAAATTAATTGCCATGGACTTTTAATTAATGAAATTAAATACCGGTTTTACATGTTAAAATGATTTTAACACTGGAAATTGTCCATCCTTCAGATAGGACACCCACAAACCGTGTTGGGCGCCATTGTCACCAAAATGTCACAGGATGAGAAAAATATGCAGCAAGACCGGGGCTCGAACCTGGGGCCTTTCGCTTACAGGGCGAATGCTCTTTACCCCGACTGAGCTACCGGGCCGCTTACACATATTCTCCCCCAATTGTGAAGTAAGTCCGAACTGTGACATACTCCCCAACCATATTGAAATCTGCCCTCGAATTTCGTACGGGTTAAAAAAAAAAAAAAAAAAGGTAAACATGATCTCGAAGTATATATCCAGTCACAGCCCCACGTTGGCGCCAATGTACAGGGTGAGAAAAATGTGCAGCCAGACCGGGGCCTCGAACCCGCGCCCCCCCCGCCTTACGGGGCGAATGCTCTACCGACCGAGCTGCCGGGCCACTTACACATATTCTCCCCAATTGTGAACTGAGTCCAAACTGTGACAATGATCTCCCCCCCCCACCATACGGGTTAAGAGAACAAGGTAAACATGATCTCGAAGTATATATCCAGTCACAGTCCCATGTTGGGCGCCATTGTGACCGTTGATATATTTAACTAAACATTCCCATATCTCTGAGGGTAGGTCACAAGGAATCAAATAACTAAAGTGTAGTTTCTGTATTTATAATATTTAATTTGTTTCCTTTGTAGGTTCAAGTCATACTGACTAAAAAGGGTATCCTACAAATACAAGAAAACAAGAATAAGCATAAAGCAAATAAAAACATATAAAAGCAACTAAAAGCAAAAGCAAATTATTGCACAACAATAATTTGGGTCAGACATTACTTAAGTAGAAACATAATTACTTCAAGACAGTAACAGTTATTAATTATAAACAAGATTTGGGTAAAAGGAATTTAACCAAATGTTTAAATAACCAAATTAATTATTAACTGATACTGATGGACAAGCCAAGGGGATTTGGACAAGGGAAAACCTGGATTTACCTGATCTGTAAAATACAACTGCTTGTAGAAATAAATACTAAGATGTAGTTAGAAAAACTACATCTTTGCTCTAGCGGTATCTGTCCAACTGTGTGAACTTAAAACCCCCAAGCATGAGAAAGGGTGAGATGTTTATTCAGGTGTTACAAATAGACCAATCACCAGTTGTTATGTTTTCTTTACACACTGTTAGTAACTAAAAGAATATAAATAGAAGTCACCTGATATCATATGATCACATGACTGAGTTGTCACATTTCATGTACAACTCGTGCAAATATTATTAGGTGTAAAACTACTAATAATCACCACTGTGACATGTAGAACACCCGGTGAGGTCAAATAACCTCCCTTCCCGACTTTAATTTTAATATATAATAAAAAAAAAAAATTAAAAAAAAAAAAAAAAAAAAAAAAAAAAAAAAAAAAAAAAAAAAAAAAAAAAAAAAAAAAAAAAAAAAAAAAAAAAAAAAAAAAAAAAAAAAAAAAAAAAAAAATAGGAAAAAAAATTTTATTTCATCAAATGTCAACCTTATAGAATAACTACGCATTGAACAAGCTCGGGAAAGTTTTAAAAATCTTCAAATAAAGGCAAACTTTTATATTTATACACTGTGTCACAAAACCTTATGAATGACATTCCATAGTAATAATACGCACGCTTTTCATGCTTTTCATGTTTGATGGTAAATTCTCCTAACCTTACAACAATATCATGTACCGGTCAATGAAATATCTATTCCACTGACCCCGCTAACAATGTTTTTCATTATTTCAAGTATTCTGTATCTATATGATCTACAAAATACGACCGTAACTTCAACAACAAAAGCAAATATTATTTACGGTCGATATATTTGTAGATAGGAAGACAGACAGGCGAACAGACAGGCATGCGAACAGACAATCTGACATAATCTTTTTTTCACACAACTGTTTACATACAATAATATAGTGATTTTCCATAAACATGATAAATTAAGTACTATAATAGTAAATGTTTGAGATGTTCGGGGGATTTTCCATTAAGTTTTCCTTTTTTGTTTACACCTAATAATGCTGTAAAATGGTGAACTTAAAAAGATAAATTAAATACTTGAAAAGTGCTAATCGGCGTAAAAATTATGTTCTGCTTAGCAATCATTCTAATTGAATATACAACTTTCAACTTTTTTTCTTACTCTCAAGATCAATACAAAAATGAGGTAAAAATATCAAATACATACAGCGTTATCGAGGACACAAGACAATACTGCAACGGTTGCATAATCACATCATACCAATCATTACGTGTTAATATTGGATATTAATCCTATAAAGTATACAGTTGTATATTGGCGCGTATCTTTTGGCAGGTGTCATGCGATTAATACACAAACTATTATACTTTTATGAAAACTGATGGGGAAAAAAACAACATATAACAGGTATACTTCTCTTTATGCATGAGAACTTCTTAGATTGTTGCAAATAAACTATAATAATTTCTTCGGCACTAACAAAACATCTTATTTAGTGATTAAAATAAATGTGTTACACTGCACATATGGGACAATTGTACAAATTCTTATGTCAATCACAGTGAATACTTTTAGTTTCAATATCACAGAACTTAATTTCTGTTATAACTTTTCAATATAAATATTAACCTGCATCATACTATGATTTCATTATTTAATATGATATATAGATACCAGAATATATATAAATAATATAAGCTCTTTTTAACATAAAAAATAAACACTTACCGAAAAGAACGGAGCAACTTCAAAAATCACTTGTTCTGACAACAACTGAGTAGTTCTATATCCAGGATATGAAAACACGGAATAAGATCCCTTACACAGATATTCCGACAAGTACTTTGTCTGACTATGTCCTATTACAAATGCCATACTTTAATACTCAATAACACACGAAACACAAAATGCACAGAATCACTTTAAGCCACAGGAAATCACAACTCTTTATTTAACAAGTAAACAGTTAATTATGAACTTATAGAAATTATATCCAGGAATATTATCACTTACAGCTTCAAATAATCATGTAATATGATTTGCAACTATAATAATGATGTACACATATCTGAATCATTTTATACATAACCTAGACTTTTGCTCATTTCTGATTACAATCACACTTACATGATTCTTTCTTCTAGGTTTTCACAAGTTTTCACATTTTTTTTTCGCTTAAACATTGCTATTTCAACACAATGACTTTCAAACAGGCGGTATAGTCTTCTAATTAGCAATTAAGAAAATCCACAACATTAATATCGTTTCATTAAAGCCGCTCATATATCACACCTAACACGTGTTAAATGATTTTGGACACATGACAATTTTGCTTTTAATCAGAGAACCGATCATATTTGTTTGATCTTTACATAAAAATATACAACGACTATATTGTTATTATTTACAATAACAGATTATAATGTCAATTTTGTTAATTATAGAAAAATGTTTTATTTCATGAAGTTTTAAAAATGAAATCTACATTCAATATTTCTTATATTGTAAATCTTGACAACTTGAAGCAATACTAGCTAATATTAGCTATATATGCGAAGCATTTGTGTGATAACTACGTATCAAGTTTCATATATATTTGGAAACGATAAAACGTATTTTCACAAAAATACCAGTTTTATGTCGTATGAAAATTGTTGTCTTTGCAACATGTTTCTTAAATTCCGTAAAGTATTTTCCTTGGTAATCCTTAAGTTGAAGCAAAAATTGCTAACATTAGCTAAATTTGTAGAGGCGTTTGTGTAATAACTACTTAATTTGGATTTAAGTTTCATATAAATATGAATACCATAGAATGTATACTTCACAAAGATACCGGTTTTATGATGGTCGGATGAAAAATGTTGTCTTTGCAACATGTTTTTAATTTCCGTAAATTATATTCCTTGAAAATTTTAAACAAAAACATAAGCAAAATTTCCTTAACTTGCAGAGGTAGTTGTGTTATAACTACTTACTTTAGGTTAATGCATCATATAAATTTGGAAACGTTAGAACGTCTGCTTTACAATGATACTAGTTTTATATCAGTCGGATGAAAAATGTTGTCTTTGGAACATGTTTTTTGTTTTCCGGGTTTTACATTTTTTGAAAAATTGCGACAAAAATAGCTAAAAACACCGTACTTTGCAAAGGTTTTGTGAAATAACTGTTCAATTTGGGTTAAAGTTTTATACATATTTGGAAACGTCGAGCGTCACCTTTACAATGATATCTGTTTCAGTTCAGTCGGACAAAAAATGTAGCTTTTATAGCATGCTTTTTGTTTTCCGGGTTTTACTTAATTTTTTTCCGGGTTTTTCATTTTTTCCGGGGAATAAACTTGTCCCAATCGGAAGTCCTCGGCAGATTCCGTTACCCTACATCAAACATGCGAATTCTGCCGAGGTGTTCCGATTGAGATAGCTCCCTTAGAAGAGATCTTGATATTTTTGATATTATTTTTGTTTTTTTGAAATATGTTCAACACAAAACAAACAAATATGTAGTCTGTATTAGCTCAAATGCCTTATGGTGTAAGTTTCTTGTCTTTTTTGGGGGATCCGTTATCATATTTTATGTATCTGCTTAGTGGTTTTTCGTAAGCTTCAAAAACAAGTCTGTTCTCTTCACCAAAAGCTCGTAATCTGGTAATATTCGTTCTCCATATTTTTCGTACCAGTACCCCCGCGGCATCAGTTTCGGGCGATTTCTTTTAATGATACCGTTTAACCTTGCGAGACGAGATTTCACGGCTGGCTTGTGAGCAGTTGGACAAGAAGGAGGCATCTTGTCGTTTGGCACATTCATGACATTTGTAAACAAAATTGAAATAAGACATGTATAATACAAGACACTGATTTAATCTTACCTCCATTTCACTCATTTTCACTATCCCTTTTTATTCCTTATAATTCATGAAGGGTAAAAGCCCTGGTAGGGGGGCCAGGAGGGCTTTGCCCCCCGGCCGAAAAAGAAAAAATCAGCATTTTAAACGACCTTGGAAGCCATCTCTTTGCATGCAATTATTAATGAGCAATGGAAAAAACATACAAATATCACTGAATTTTTAGAAGAATTTTATGACATTTATATTGTTATTACTCAATTTCACCAATTCAAAATATTTTGTCTTTAACCGTTTCCATTTATTAATCATATGTTGTTTACTTTTTACATATTCACTTCTATTTCTCTTAGGGCTGTGTATTGCCAGCCTACTTCCGATACGATTTGTATTTCAATACGGGTCTTGCGATACAGAACGATACATTAGGGTACTATAGGAATGTAACAAACAGAGCTGTAGAACGAGATTTTTATTGAGCTATTCCAAATATCTTTCAAATGTGAACATAAAACAAAACATTAGGTTTAATTTCTAAAAACAATCAACCAGCTCAATGGCGTCACTTCGCGGTATTTCGATCGCGGGACTTCGCGTTTCTGCGAATATTTTGGAGTGACTTTGAGTGAAAATATTTATAAATTAAAACGTTGGTAAAATACATTGTACTGTAAAAGCGACCTGTTGAAATTAAATTAATTGAATCACAAAGACTTAATCAGACAGACGTATTCAATTCAAATTGTTTATTTTTTCAAACGACGTACGCCGCTACTGTATACTATCACAACGTTACGGTTTTGTTTTATTTTATTGTTTCAGAAAGTATCGAGTTATTTTTATCAGAACCTAAAACATTAATCACCTTTGTGTTGATTTAAAATATTTATTTCCGTTAAAAATCCGCTGTAATTGGTGCCTTAGGATTTGTCACTCGCGATAGGTGTGAAAAATATGGCCTGCCGCAAAGAATGACGAAACTAATCCAGTCTATTTTAATAAAAAGTGTTTGCAAATCCAAGCTGTGTGACACCACTGACTTAGTAAGGTTTGTTAATTTGTGAATGCAAACAGTATTTATGAATTAACAGTTAAAAAGTTCCAACCGTTCTTTATTTAAAACAAAATCGCGGCGTTTCAGCGTGTCTGTTTTTTTGTCATTTATTGTTTCAGTAACAATCTCTATTTATTTAAATGAATAGCTTTTGCAGAATAAATTGTTTTTACTGCAACTCTTTTAATCATAAAGATAAAGCCACAGGTGTCACGAGATCAAAGAAAAATCGCCGACGCTACATTTTGTACATGCGTGTTTGTCTGATCTTAGTGAAGCACGTGGCATCAAAAAGACCGAGATATTTGATAGCTCTTCATGCCGTAAGGTCGTTAAACAGAACAATCTGAAACTGACAAATTTGTATTGTGCAAGTTTTATTGGATTACGTGAAAATCGTCCTCATTTATTTTTGAAACTCCTACGAAAACAACCGATTCAAACATGATTTTAAACCAGGCAATTGGTGAAAAAGTAATGGGGTAAATACCCAATTACACCAAAAAAACAAAAATAATATCAAACAGGGAATGCCACGTACCAAAAACGCAGCCTCCCCAAAACGAACCCCACAGCACCAAGAAGTGCACACCACCAACACACACACACACACACACGCACGCACGCACACACACACACGACACACACACACAATCATGTACACACACACATATACCTACCAACACACACTAGCATACAAAGCAAACACACGAGGACAAACGAACAATTAAAGGAACACAGTGGGGCACCGCCTTGGAGCGGTCGTGGCAAAAACACCACTGGGGAGCTTAAACCGGTTTATGGTGCGCACCCAACCTCACTCTTACTCCCACCATGTTCCAAAGTACAGGACAGTGTAAATAAAAGTAATCCCTGCTAGGTGAATCTCTAACACACGCAATGGAAACAAAAGGCATGGTATGTAAAACACAAAAATGCTCGTGTATAAATATATAAAAGCAAACCTTGAGAACCAAAAAACGTATGTACTCAATGCCTTTGCAGAAGGCAGAGCACCAAGAGAAACACCCTTAAGGGCCCGACGAAACGGCCAGAGGACAGAAATCAAACAGTTTCGTCCCAGTGGGTTTAAAACTGCCCATCACAGAGTCCTCCCCTCTTCCGTCAGACACAATCAAAGAGGGAAGCATAGCGTCCAACTGTAAACGGGTTGAACACCAAACATGGGGTGTGTCTCAAAAAGTTGGGTCGTAACCTCTTTTAACAAAACGTTTTATAATTTTGCAAATACAGTTGGAAAATTGCCATGACCCAAAATCTTACAAGTTTGTAAACCACATCCCCATAAAAATCGGGTTTTGAAATACCTTCTCGCAGAAGAGTCTTTAGATTACTATTGAATTTCAAAACCAAATCAATACGATAGTAAAATTTAGCAAAATATTTCGCAATTTGTAATAACGGTAGCCCTGTTGAAGAAGTTTATTTGTAATATATTGATTACGTTCATTGAAAACCTTATCTGTAGCTCTGAGTGCAGATCATGATCAGACAGCAAAATAATGAGGCATAGAGCTTAGATATTCAGCATGTGGCATGACTACCAAGATTGTTCAAATCATTACCTCAGGGTGTAAATTAACCCTACCGGGGTCTCTTGATTTTACATAGGCTTATTAATAGGAAAATCATGAACCAAAGGTAAAAAATTATTTAATTGACCCTTTTCTGCTTAATAACCTTCTATTATAGCCAATGGTAGACAGGTGAGCAATATAGGGCCATCATGGCCCCAGGGTTCCCATGCTTCTGGGAAATCGGAAAAAGTCCTTGAATTTCAAAATCAGGGCTCCCGGTCTTGAAAAGTCCGTGAATTTGGTGAACTATGGTAAAGGTACGGGAAAAGTACTGAAATTTAGACCATCCCCCAATGTTGAGCTCTCCTACCCTTACGATGTGGCGGCGTTTGCTAGCGCAAATTTATAACAATTTGATCACAAGAGTGAATTTTGCGCGACTGTCCAGATGTCTGAAGGACAAGGGACGTAACACAGTCGAAACCGTTCAGAAAAATCTTTCAGTGACAGTATAGAACCTCAAGATGGCGTCCGTGAAAATAAAATTCAATTTCTTGGTTTAAATACATTATGTTTTGGTGGTGTTTCATTGTTTTCGTGTGGGAATGTAAATTTATGTTTTGACGGGATTACATAAGTTTCTAGGTCGCCTTATAAATGTTAGTTTTGTAAAATATCTTTTGAGAAAATTAAAACTGTTAAAAATCTTTGTTTGAGAATTAAACGCTTGAAGTCGTGGAACAATCCTCCAGTTAAAAATGTCATCTGTCATCGTGTGCCAGTCATTCGAAAGAGAATTTGGTTTTAGAAATCAGAAAATAAGGCTACAAACTTCAACAGTATACACTGTAAAAGGGTCCTTGAAAAGTCCTAAAAGGTCCTTAAAAAGTCCTGGGAAAGTCTTTAAATTTTAAAAACCTAAAAGAGTGGGAACCCTGTGGCCCTCTTGTCTTACTTAAAGCTGCTTATCACAGATTTTGGTAAAAAACAAATTTCTCAAAATTGTATGACAATAACATATTTTAGAACATATAAATCATGTAAAAAGGTTCCAGTATACATTCCTGTCACATATATCTGAAGATTTGAAATAATACGCTACCAAATAATAAAGCGTTGCATTTGCAAATGCTTTTTATGCCCCCAAAGGGTGGCATATTAAAATCGCATGTCTGTCCGTCCGTGCGTCCTGCCTTACATTTCTTTGTGTCCAGGCTGTAACTTTGTCATGCATTGAAAGCTTTTGAAATAACTTGGCAAAAATGTCTAGCACATCAAGACGACATGTCGCATGCAAGCCCCCATGTCCCTACCTCAAAGGTCAAGGTCACACTTAGGGTTTGAACGTAATGGAATCCTCTATATATGCACACATTCGTGTCCGGACTATAACTTTGTCATTCATTGAAGGATTTAAAATAACTTGGCACAAATGTCTAGCACATCAAGATGACGTGTCGGGTGCAAGACCCACATGCCTACCTCAAAGATCAAGGTCACACTTAAAGTTTGAAGGTGGCACACATTCGTGTGCGGACTGTAACTGTGTCATGCATCGATTCATTTTGAAATAACTTGACACAAATGTTCAGCACATCAAGACAATGTGTTGTGTGCAAGAACCATGTCCCTACCTCAAAGGTCATGGTCATACATAGTATTTAAAAGTAATGGAATACTGTATGCATGGTAACTCTGTCATGCATGGAAGGATTTTAAAATAACATAGCACAATTATTGAGCACATGTAGAGGACACAATCTGTGAGACACTTCTTTCGGGGGCATTCGTCACTTAATTGTGAGGGACAGCTCTTGTTTCAAATATTATACACGTATAGTGAATCGGTGCCGTTAAACTAGCATTTTAAATTGATTTTTGCAAATTCCTACCTAGATTAATTTTGTACTTCATTGTTGATTCTAGCCATTAGTTATATATTTTATAAGTATGTCATTTTTGATTTTTTTTTCAAAGGCAACTGAGAGTGAGCAGCTTTAAATCGCCGACGGTGAATAACTTATTTTGACGCTTGTTTTTCGATCGGGAATCAAAACTTATCCTCAATTGTTACCACAAATTATTACCAGTGACGTGTTCTATCTTAGACTCATGCACATCATAGTTTGTGTTCAAAACTTGTGTTGTTTATAGTTGATGTGGTATTTTCGTGAACGCTGCTTGGTACGGTCAGTTAGATGAATCAGGCATATTCTGGACGTCGCTATTAAAAGCATTTTAAATATGAAATTGGATAGATTGTCAAACAATAGAAAGACATTACTGTAATACATGTACTGACCTACAACCCACAAACATCTTGTTTTTGTCGAGCCGCTTGCGAAAGCTCGATATAGTTGTCCAAATGGCAGTTCGGTGTATATATATGTGTAAGTGCATGCGTGCGTCAGTCCGTCCAAGTTTAGTTTGTCCGGAGCATATCTTGTTCATGCATGGAGGGATTTTGATGTAACTTGGTACAAATGTTCACCATCATGAGACGGAGTGTCATCCCCAAGAACCAGGTCCCTAGGTGTAAGGTCAAGGTCACACTTGGAGGTTAAAGGTCAAATTCAAGAATGACTGTCTGGAGCATTTCTACTTCATGCATGGAGGGATTTTGATGTTACTTGGTACAAATGTTCACCATCATATCATAGAGTGTCATGCGCAAGAACCAGGTCCCTAGTTCCAAGGTCAAGGTCACACTTAGAGCCCAAAGGTCAGATGCAAGAATAATTCAAGAATGACTTTGTCCGGAGCATTTCTTCTTCATGCATAGAGTGATTTTGATGTTACTTGGCACAAATGTTCACCACCATGAGATGGAGTGTCATGCCCAAGATCAGGTCTAAGGTCAAGGTCACACTTAAGAGGTTAAAGGTCAAATTCAAGAATATCTTTGTCCGGAGCATTTCTTTATGCTTGGAGGGATTTTGATGTAACTTGGCACAAATGTTCACCACCATGAGCTACCCTTGTTTTTTAGAATTACTTCCCTTTGTTGTTACTATAAATAGCTTATATTGTAACTTTTTTATTACTTGCGTAGAGTAAAATTGAGACCACTTTTCTGTGGTACAACATGCATGTTACATCCAATATTTAGGTGTATTTTGACCTATCTCTACTTAGTAAGGAGTTATTCCTTTTGACAGCTGGCTGGCTCGACATGTTGCACGTGGGCATCTAGTTATTATTAATAGTTCGCTCCCACGCATGATTCTGCTAAAAGCCACTTTATTCAATAATCAAAAAAGGATGTACATATTTTGATCTTTAATATACCCAATGTTGCAACAGTTTTCGAATATATTTTCCTATGACGCTCATAATTAAATTAAATTAACAAGTTTTCACAAAAATACTGTAGCAGGAAAACAGCAATTCATACTGTAGTTAATACTTCAGAGCAAAAATGCACCTGTGAAACTCACGATCCTTTACACAAAATATCCATGCTGGTTTAGAAAAAACAGGTATACATAAATTGCCTTTTGATGGCCCAAGGTGTTTAAATGTTTACTGGCAATCTGTGAATTACAATACACAGTCATGTCAGAGACGTTTGCTCATTATCCGTGTTACAAACTCCGTCATAGAAATTCTCCAGAGTGAGCTATTAGGATCGCATTCTGTTCGGCGTCCGTCCGTCCGTCCACCATTTGCTTCATACGACATCTCCTCTGAAACCATTGGGCCAATGTTGATGAAACTTTGCAGGTATGTTCCTTGCATGAAGCTCTATCAAAGTTGTTCAAAGAATTCCATTCCATGCAGAACTCTGGTTTGCTATGGCAACAATAGGAAAAACTCTTCTTCTCTCAAACCGCAAGGCCTAGAGCTTAGATATTTAGGCCAAAAAAAATATGTATGTTTCCAGTGACCCGACCGACCCTATTTTTAACCCCCGACCCTAAACATTTTATTGACAAAAAAAAATGTGTTTGAGTACAAAATAATTTGAGAAAGAATCATTTGCGGGTACGAATCATTCGCGCCCGTTAAGCGGCGTCCGGTCATAAAATATGCCATAAAATTGGACCAGTACGCCAATACACAAGACCCCCGGCGTACACTTGACTTCCTTAAATTTCAGAGGACAACAAAATCGCTGAGCCATGGCGTCCAAACAAAATAAATATGTAACATTTTCTCCATTTGGGGACCACCCTTTGCGCTCACAATCGACAGTCGATTCGCTCTGGAACGACGTAAACTCCGCCCCCAGCAATAATCGTTGGCAATGATTGACAGATGCCGTGTTTGTTCAGCGTAATTACCCGAGGTTTCGCGGGCTTATTTTGAATGATGCGATAATTAGCAACATTTTTTGACGGCATAATTTTACTTCAATTACTGGCAAGTATAAACAATTAATATGACACGGTGTTGTTTGAAGATCCCAACATCTAGCGGTAATTTTGCCTACAGTACTCTATTGCCGAAAATGGACGTCCTTTCAAAACTGTGAATCGGCGCTTTAGGAACTTGATTTTAATGTCTCGTCGGTAATGCAGGTGTTCAAGTAAATGAATAAATGCAAGTTTTGTGTACAATGGATTTGAAAAAAATCGTCATATTGTGCTTGTCTGCTGGTATGGTACAACGTACTTTATTTCATTTCGTCGTTTTGGGGTTGGCTGAATCTAACAAGTGTATGTACGCGTAATGAGGAGTCTGAAAGCAGAGAATCCGCATTAAAATTTAAAAAAAACTTTTAAAGTTGAAAAGATGTGTTATTACACGTTGCTTTTTTTCAGTCATAGGGTAAATGTTTCGGGGCTCTTGAAAGGGGAATGTTTAGTCATTTTGCTACAAAAGGGGACTTTTTAGAAAATGTATAAAATATACTGTGTAAAAATGTAATAAAGAACAAAATCGGTCAGGTATGTTAATGACATTATTCTTTTGCCAATTATTATTCTTTTTTAACCCTTTGAACACCGTTTTCGTTGAAAAAATAACAAAAAATCGAGGTCGCAAAAATAGGTGACAAACGAAAAATCGGCGATATTCGGGCAAGGTCTTTACTAGTTGACTAGAATGACCTTGATTCGGCTGACTTTTCAAATGTAAGTTATCAAATAGTTGCAAGAACTGATTCTGAAGCGTTTTAATTTATGAAAACTTACGTTTTTAGCTCGACTATTCGAAGAATAAGGAGGCTATTGCACTCACCCCGGCGTCCGGCGTCTGCATTGGTTAAAGTTTTTTATAAATCCAAATATTTTGAATACTATCAAAGGTATTGACTTGAAACTCAAAGTATATGTCTACCATCAACATCTCCACCTGAGGAAACAATACCCATAACTCTGTTTTGATT